>VDFB02281492.1:220762834-221362834 GCA_007258455.2 Sequoia sempervirens | reverse complement strand
ATTTAAATTTTTAATTTAGATTTAGCTTTAATTTTTAATTCAGATTTAGTTTTTAATTTAGATTTAATTTAGAAGGTAGACTTAATTTTTAGTTTAATTTAAATTTAGATTTAATTTACTTTAGGATTAATTTAGTTTAGAATTAATTCTAATTTAGATTTAATTTAGATTAACCTTAATTTAGATTTTATATTAAATGTTAATTTTTTTAGTTTAATTTTAGCTTTGTGGCTAATTCTGCTAATTGGGCTTTTGTGTAGGTTCACATGTCAGAGGCTAGAAAGGTGAAATCATAAACATATGTTTGCCGAAGACTAAAAATCAAAGAAACTACTAATGACATTTGGTGCAAGACGTTTCTTGAAGACTTGATTTTGAAACCATTGTCTTTTAGTATAGCAAACATTTCATTTGGTGCTTAAAATTAATGATTGTCTTTCTCACATAGCTTTAACTAGGGGGTAAAAGAACACCATGTCTTAGTGTTTGAGGGTGGTAGGTATTATGCTCTCACCTTGTGCAAACTCGGTGATTAGAAATCCAGACCCATCCACTTTTATGTTTACCCATTAGAGGGCCTACCTTAGTGGGAAAAAGTACTCACCCTAAGGGAACGACTCAAGTGGTAATGGGCTAAAGCCAAGTCCTTCCAAACCGCTATATAAATTTGTGGCTATGAGTAACAATACGTGATAGTTCTCCTCCAATATCTTTATGATATGAGAAACCCTTGTTCTAAGGGCTGGGAGACCTCTCAAGGGAGTTTATCATCGTATCCCTTGAACCAGATGCCCTTACTAAACACTGTTTGTTTTTAGAAGCTTAGCCATTTTTAGCCATTGCTTGGTATGGTGTAGGGTACAATATCATGCCCAAAGACACTCACTACTGACTCCCTTGAGTAGAGATAGTAGTTCCCGGGAAGTGACTACCCGAGAATCCAAAGTTGGTGTGCCTGTAGAAGTGAGTGTCGTGGAGGGGAGCCAGTGCCACCAAACTTCTATGTTATCCACTCTTGAGAAGGAGAGGTGTTCAACACCAATTCGGGGTATTTCAGTGGGACTATACCAAGTATACAAACCCTTTTCCTATTAGGATTGTGCTTATTTTCTTGCTACCATTTCCCATCAAATCAGTCCTAAAAAAAGTGCTTGATATTGTCTGTTGTGTTTGCTAGTCATATTTCATTAGAAACAGTCAAAATTGTATATCAAAACCATTTCAAAAAAATCAAAACTATCAAAACAACATTATGAAAACACAGAGCCACAACTGCCTAATTACCACAATTTCACAAAATCCTTGTCCAAAACTGAACCAATTCATCATAATAGTGATCTTGACTTCCAAACTAGAGACTTGCAAGATTTACCAATTCATTTTAGGCATTCCCATTAGAAATACATTGCATTATAGGTTGCATTCCTCAATCCTTTGCACAAATTAGACCTTGACTTTTAGGCTACATTTAAATCTTCATATTTTAAACATAGTGAGACCTTTGAGCTTTTGAAACTTCTTGGTTACTTATTCTACTTGTCATTGACAATTGTCCTTTTCATTTGTCTTGTCATTGTCACTTTGTCAAGTTGAGTCTTGGTCTTGTCTCTTAGTCTTGGTTGTCCTCTTATGGTCAATGACATTTGGAATTTGTTGCCTTGGATTTACATTAGCTTGAGTGCCACCTTTTTTTAAATTTGTTTTAGGGTTCCTTTGCATTAGATCACCCTCATTTAGACTACCCTTCCTTAGATTTCACTTTACCCATTATTCCAAAAATACAAAAAATGGCTCACTTTACCTTAATATCATATCAATCCCTCATTATGCTTGCATTTTCATACCCCAAAATACAAAAACATAGATTAATATCATTATCATCATAACCTTGCATTAGTATCATTTAGTCACCTTATCACTCACTTTGATCATCAATCAATCTTTTAGTGTCCTTTAGCATCCATTATCCCCTATCTTTTAGGCATTGTCATCCTTGCATGATCATCTTGCACCCTTATATCAAAAAAATCACAAAAACATAGCTTAGTCTCATATCCTTTGGTCATAAGGTCAATATCATTCTACCATTCCTTAATCTTGGTCTTAGATGCATCCTTATATCCAAAAAAAAAAACATAGTGTAGGTGCATACCTTCCATTGCATTGGCATCTCTTAGGCTTCATACCACCCAACACCATGTATTCCATTCACATTTATATGCTTTCTAGTCAAGTTGAATACCAATTACTCCACAATGGTCAAGCACAACAAGCCATAGACTTCAAAAGAAAATAACTCAAATCCAAATACCAATCACCCACAACCCATAGTCAGCCATCCATCTAGCCTTCTTACCAACAACCCATAAACTCTAGTCCTCCATCTATTTACCCTCACTATCAAGAGTCCCTTAGCACAATCCATGTCATTGATCCACAATGAACATCCATTAGTCATCCCTATCCTAAATTTGACAAGGGAAACCAACCTTCCACTAGTCCATTCCAAGCCTCTATGTCCTATCCTAGTCTATCATCCCTCAACCCATTCCAAGTCTCCACATCCTATCCTAGTCCATCATACACTAATCCATTCCTATTCAGCCCATCCCAAGCTACATTTAGTCATGAAAATACATTTGGTCATGGTCTCTAAAACCACATCACATTGCCTACACCTTGGGATACATGTCAAAAAGAAAGTCCAAAGCATGACATCATAGCTTCACCTTTATGTCAAGATCAAAGTAGTCCATCCCATGACCCCATTCTTAAGTCCATCCAAGAGGTCCTTATAGATAACCATGGCATCCAAAATGAACCTATCCTTGATCAAGATCCCATTACCAATCATGTCATCCAAGACAAACCTATTTTTGACCAAGATCCTACCCTTGAACATGAAGTCCAAAATGATCCTCTCATCGACCTTTATGTAATTCATGATCAAACATTTGAAGTTGATCCTATCCAAACTCCAAACACCTCCATTTCCCAAGATGATACACTTGCCTCATTTGGACACATAGATAATCAAATAAATGACATGGATCAAGTCAAAGAACACAAAAAAGGCTACTATGGATCAAGAAGAACATAGAGAAGCTACTATTGATCAAGTCAAATAAGAAGATACAAAATCTACCATGGATCAAATCGACATCCCAAATGATCAAGAAGAAACAATCATGATGAATGATAACACCAAAATATCCTATCAAATAGGATCATCCACCTTTGTCAAAGTAGACTTTCTTGCAGATGAGAAGATTCCAAGCAACAATTTCCACATACACAATGATGGGTTAGCATCTTGCTTCCAAAATGATAAATACCCCATCACAAAGAGAGTATGTCAAAACATGCAGTATCAAGGAAGAGGACTAGGCTGACATGAGCAAGGCATTCTAGAACCAATATAGTTTTAGGAAAATTCTAGACATCAAGGTCTTGGTTATTCTTTAGTCAGAGAATCAAATGTTGTTAGTGGTACCTCCTCGATATTGGGGGCAACTTTATTAGATACAAACATCAAAATGGGGGCCATGAGTAGTTCTTACCATAAGATTGCTGCCAACACTCCTTCCATCCACATAATAAACTATCATTCCAACATGAATAAACCTTCTATTTGGAACCAACAAAAAAAAAATTATTACAAATCCAAAGTTCAAAATAAAATGTCAAAGGCCATTGAATCAAACAAAAATCCAAGTGGGAAATGAAGTTAAAATGAATCCCAAAGAAAAATGGATCAAGTGAAGGAAATATTTCAAAAGTAAAAGTCAAACAAAATGTGGAGCCACAATAAAAGATGTCTCCCTTATATAAAAAATGTCCACCTCCTTCAAAATGGTCATCAAACAAGGCATATAAAAGTGTTGGTTCCAAACACTATCACAATCAAAATAAAAAACTCCATCATCCACCTTCCCAAGTTTGGAAAATAAAAATTTCTACATCCAAAATGCCAAATAGTCCATCCACACCTACCATCATCCATCATAATCCTACATCTCGCCTAAAGTATACAAATCTCACATCACAATTTTGTTGCATCTTGGCAGCAACTCTTTATCATAAGGACTCCCATGGTACTCTATCATGATGTGCGAATTCTGATAAAGCCAACTCTAGTATCAGAAAGGATCACAATGAAATCGATCGGTTGTATGCAAGCGCTATGATCTTGACAAGACAACTGCTTCATAAAGGTCATTATTGGCATATCATGGCAACAATCTCTACATCAACACCATTGAAGGATTCAAAACAATCAGTGATCATTTAAAGCATCAAGGCAATTCTGAAATATCAAAAATACAAAAAAAGGGAAAAAGTCTTGAAAAAATACAAAAAGAAAAGGAAAACATCCTAAAAAAATACCAAAAAAAAGGGAAAATGTCTTGAAAAAAAAAAGAAGAAAAAAAGAAAAAAAAATAATGAGAAAAATTTCGTCCAATAGTGAAAACCATTTTTATGGTGCTTTGGATAAGTCCATGATGAAAACCTAGCAAACATGCATCATGTGTAAGATAAATTATCTATGTGGATCATTACACTTGGGGGCAAGTTGTCTCATCTTCCATGCCTTTTTCATGACATTTCCATCCATTTTCCCACCTACCTTGATCTTGATAAGAAATGGGGCACAAACATAAGTCATGCTTTGGGAAAATTTCTGACATGTCTATCATTTGGTCATACACTATCCATGAAATATCATGTCATTACCTTCATAGAATTTATCCAAACTCATATCTAAGAGAAAAAAAATTATTCCAATGTGACATAGTCCTTGGAGATCATATGATATTTCTTTCAACCAATAATACTCATGCCTCCTATCTTTTACCAAAGCCACCCATCACCCTTTCATACCTATCACATGTCTTGGTTTTCCCTTGTCAATGGTCTAAGGATTCTAATCCGCCTATCCAACATCCCTCCATCATCCCATCTAGTCCTAACCAAATTATTCCAAATGAAACAAGCCTAATCCATAGAATATTGTTATGCATCGTAGCGCATCATCCAAAACATTCATTGGCTTTGTTCCTAGCCTTACTGTAAACCTTGATCCTTTAGTTACATTATCATCAATGGGATATGTCTTTCCCAATCCTCATGTTTTTTCGGGATGTGTCCTTCCCATATCAAACAACGTTGTCATCATCATCACCTGTCAATTGGTATTCAACTTGACTAGGGGCAATATCATGTTTTTCCTTGGATTCTTGTGCATGCTTGCTTGCTTGCTTGTAGGCATCATTCACATGCATTTGTCACGATCCTCATAAAACATCATAAAACCATCAAAATCCAAAAAAAATCATAAAATGTCTTGAAAAAATCCAAAAAAAATCATAAAACGTCAAAATCCAAAAAAATTAGAAAATATCAAAATTCCAAAAATAGAGTCCGAGTCTGAGTCTGAGTTTGAGTCAGTTTGTGTTAGTAGGGTCGAACTACGTTGCCTTTGTGCATTTTCTACATAGGCAAGGCTCAGCTTAAATGAGCCCCCGAGGCATTAGGTTAGTCCTTTTAGGTTTTCCAAATAAAATCATGACTTCATCTTTTATCAAATAAGGAAAAGTCAAGTTGTGTCAAACTACGAGGTCTCTGAGCATTGCTACATAGGCAAGGCCATCTGTCGATGAGCCCCCAAGGCCCCCTAGGTCAAGTCCCTTAGGGTTTGTTGGGTCTAGTCATGTCCTTGGTCTAAAAAAAATCACCCTTCAAAACAAAACCATCAATCAAAAAACACACATAACCAACAAAATATTTCATCAATTGATCATCCTATCATCAATCAATCGATCTTGTCATTCAATCGGAATGGGGAATCTCGTCATTTGGCTCATTTAGGCTTATCTTTTGACTTTTATCAGGATGTGTCCTTCCTGAGATTAGAATTTGTCAATTTGATCATTTACCTTAAGCAAGATGTGTCTTTCTTGCAGTTAGGTGCCTTGTCAACATTTATCAATTGGTCAACTTTATCAGATGTGTCCTTCCTATAGTTGGGTATCGTCACATTGCTTGGTCATATCAATCAATCTTTGTCAAACAATCAATTGATCTTATCAACCTTGTCAATCAATCTTGCCTTAGTCAAGATGTGTCCTTCCTGAGGTCAGGTACAATCATTATCAATCAAACCTTGTCAACTTTATCAAATCAACCAATCTTGTCAATCCTGTCAATCAATCTTGCCTTAGTCGGGATGTGTCCTTCCTGAGGTCAGGTACAATCATCATCAATCAAATCAACTTGTCAACCTTTTTCAACTTATCAATCAATATTTTTCAACTTGTTGATCAGATCAATTTGTCAACCTTTGTCAATTATCAATCAATTTGGGTCAACCTATCAAACAAATGATCTCATCATTATCACTGGAAAGCACTATCATGGAAACCACTTTGTTGGGCTGGAATTGTCTTATTATCTTGATTGATTTTGGGTCATGTTACTAGTCTCCTCGAGGATGTCCTCTCAACGGATTTAGAGGGATGATGATGGATCATGGCCTCTTTTCTTTGTTTGCTATCTGTGGCTTGTCTTGGCAAAAGGACTGGGACAATTGGGTCCTCAGTATGAGCTGGGGCATTCCTTGTCTATTGACTTTTTCTTTTGACTATTTGTTTGTCCCAAATGGTCACCTTGGTCTATGTGATACCATGGTGTTTGTGGTCCGTTTGTGAAATTTAACACCCAATG
Organism: Sequoia sempervirens; assembly: GCA_007258455.2. Lineage (NCBI taxonomy): Eukaryota > Viridiplantae > Streptophyta > Pinopsida > Cupressales > Cupressaceae > Sequoia > Sequoia sempervirens. Next base: position 221,356,111 of record VDFB02281492.1, on the reverse strand, counting down.
ATGATAAATATAAAAATGTAAGTATGAAAGTTGGTTCCCTTATCATTTCCCGTCTAACTTTCCATCTTCATCCTCCTTTCTCTTTCACGCTAGCATGCATCCCCTTCCATGCTAACATTTCTTCTATCCTTCATCCTCTAGTCTTATCATCCATTTCAAGAGCACATTCGTGTTCTTTGAACTCATCTGTCCTCTCGAGGGGCATACCACAACCCTCCTAGTTATCTTTCCTCACTCTTCTCTAATTGGGACATATTTTAGAATTAAATTTCTTTGACACAACATGATGAACTGCATTATGTCAAAGAGGGGAAAAATGTAGACACTGAAAAATGTCCTAAGTCTGCGAGCATTATTTTTTTTCTTCGTCTTTATCCTTTGATAATTGAATAATTTTAATTATTCAATTATGTCTGATCATATTCCTCTATTAATTAAATGATTTTAATTATTTAATTAATTCACCTTCTCATTTCTATCTTGATCAATTAAGATTATTTAATTGCGCCACTAATTTCCCCCCTTCTTTTTTTTTTTTTTTTTTGATCGAGATTTCGACCCCTATAAAGCTAGTGCGCACGTAAAATTTTTAACATGGCGGTGCCGGCATGACACACCCTCCGGTACCACGGGACGGGGGAGACTAGAACTCATGACCAGCAGAGCCGCAACAGAATTACTTAGCCAACCGAGCTAGGGCCCCCATCCAATTTCCCCCCTTCTTCAATAGTTAAATAAATTATTATTTAATTATTTTATCACCTTTCATCTATAGTTAAATAATTACCATTAATTATTTAACTATTCCATGTTCTTTTAATTCTTCTATGGTTAATTATTTAACTATTCCCTTGTCATCTTTCCCTATTAAATAATTAATCTAAGTTAATTATTTAATGTCTCTATTTCCATTTTTCCTCTTATTTAACTAAATGGTTGAATAATCATTTTAATTAAATTCCCATTTTCATTTTCCTCCAAATAAATCATTTGAATAAATAATTTGTCTCCACTTGTCATTTTCCTCCATTTTTGAATAAATAATTTGAAATAAATTATTAATGCACCACCTGGTCAAAGATGCTCTGTCATAATACCCTATCATAAAATTCATTTCTATCATAGCCTGCATGTCTTGCATGTTTGTCATAGCCGTCAGGCGTCATAGTTGTCAACATCATAGCTTTTCCATGCATGGCATATTTTTGGTGCATCAACTTTGGACCGTTGATCTTGGCATCTTTTTTGAGGCTCAATCTTGGCCATCCATTTCATAACCTTCCTCTCATGCATTCTCATCCATTGATCTTGGAATCCTTCTAGAGGATTAATCTAGACTGTCCATTCGAATGGTTGTCTATAAAAGCAACCTCCCTCTCTTACTTTCAACTTAACAACCATTATCTCCAACTTTCTTGCTTACTATTTGTAGGTATTTGCACAACTTCAACAACAAATTTGAGGGAAAAGATTGCATAAGAAGAAGCAGAGACAAGAGAAGTGAATCAACTACAATATGTGGAGTGCTTTATTTTGTTTGGTTTCATTTTGATATCTCCATTTGTTTGTATTCTCTTGTTTGATGTGGTTTTATAGCTTAGAAGTGTTGGCTGCCACTTTATCTATGCTATTTGATTTTTAACCCCATCTCACAAATCCCTCATTTCAAATTGTGTTGAAAGCTGAGACTTCAAGTTAGAAATCAAAGATTTACCATTCCCAATGAACAACATATCATCAACATATAATGCAATAATGAGAATGCAATCATCAACTGTTTTGAGATAAACACAATGATCTGATTTCGATCTCAAAAATATCAAACTCAACACAAAGGAATCAAACTTTTGGTACCACATCATAGGTGATTGTTTCAAATCATACAAAGAATTTTTCAGTTTGCAAACCAAATTTTCTATACCTTTATCAATGTAATGCTCTGGCTGTGACATATAGATCTCTTTCTTCATGTCACCATGAAGGAAGGCTGTATTTACATCCATTTGTTCAATCTCTAAATCATATGCAACAACAAGTGATAACAAAAATCTAATGGATGTTAGCTTTGCAAAAAGAGAAAAATATCACTGTAATCAATTCCCTCAACTTGGGAATAACCCTTTGCGACCAACCTTGCCTTATACCTCTCAACACTTCCATTTGAACCAAACTTTTTCTTGAACACCCATTTGCAACCAACGGGTTTACGTCCATCAGGCAAGGGCACTAGATCCCAAGTGTTATTTCTTTTTAATGCAGCCATTTCTTCATCCATGGCCTTTTTCCAGGAATCTAAATCATGCATACCCATAGCTTCCCTTACGGTCCTAGGCTCATCAATATTAGAGATCAAAGCAAAAATATAACTTGAATCATGTAATGAATATCCAAACTCATTAGGTTGTTGCCTTATCTGTGTAGACCTTCTCAAAGGTTGAGATTGAGGTTCTTCATGTTCATTTGAATTTTTAGAGCTACTTGAACTCTCCTCATCATCAGGTCTATCAGGATATTCTTTCTTGGGGGTAGGAGGAATATGAACTACATCCTCCTTTTCTTCTTTCTCTGGTTGTGGCACAACTGCAGGAGTAACTAGTTCCTTGAAAATAACATTTCTGCTATATAAAACTTTTTTCGACCACATGATCTCAAAGCTTGTATCCTTTCACACCAATGCCATAACCGACGAAGATACATTTTACAACCTTGTTCTCCAACTTAGACCTCTTCTCCTTAGGCACATGAGCATATGCCTCAGAACCAAATACTCGAATATGTCTCAATGAGGGCCTTTTACTAGACCATACCTCCATGGGTGTCTTATCCAGGAGTGCTAAATTAGGAGACCTATTAATCAGGTAGAAGACAGTGGCAATAGCTTCAACCCAAAAAAATTGTTCAAGGCTAGCTCCACTAAGCATACTTCTAGCCCTCTCCATCAATTTTCTATTCATTCTTTTTGCAACTCCATTTTGTTGAGGGGTGTAAGGAGTTGTCTTATGCATTCAATCCCATGTTCTTTATAGAACCTATCAAAATATATTGAACAAAACTCACCACCATTGTTAGCCCTCAATTATTTAATCTTTCTATCCTTCTAATTCTCTACAAGAGCTTTAAAATCTTTGAATCTATTAAAGACTTTAGATTTTCTTCTAAGGAAATAAACCCATGTCCTACTGTAATCATCAATGAATGAAAAAAAAAGAAATATTTTGCAATCAAAAGAACATTAACAGGGCCAAATACATTAGAATGAATCAAACCCAACACCTCAGAAGATTTGTGAGAACTAGAATAAAAATGAACATGGTTTTTCTTTCCATAAATGCAATGTTTGCAAAAATTGAACTCAAGATTACAATCATTCATCCCCCCAACAAGATTTTTATTTTTTAGGGTTCTAAGACCCTTCTCACCAATGTGTCCAAGCCTTTGGTGCCATAACATAGTTTTCTCTATTGGAAGTTTTGTCTCCATAGAATGAGCACCCTTGGGTACCCAAAAATCACGTCCATTAGAAGTAGATGCAACAATCTTCTTCGTTATTGGTTTAGATGGCGAGGATAGTGACTCTGAAGATCTCTTCTTCATAACAAAAGAACTATTGCATTGCATAGTGCATGCATCAAGATGAATAGAGTTCCAATCTAAATGCCCTTAACAAGTACCATAGCTCCTCTCATCATCTTGCATCCTCCATTCAAGAAAACTACTTGCACACCCACATCATTTAATTTACTTACAGATAACAGGTTTCATTCTAAACTAGGGATATGTAGTACACCATTGATCCCCTTCACCCATCTATCAAGAAATATGATTTTGAATCTTCCATGGCCAACAATCTTTAGGCGAGATTCGTTACCCAGGTACACCTCTCCACCATTGTATTCCTCATACTTCGAGAACCAATCTCTATGAGAAGTCATGTGAAAGGATGCACCCAAGTCTATCAACCACACATCATCTGATGCATGGGCTGCCAAGGCTGCAATAAATGCTTCTGCATCATCTTGAGATGATTTCTTAGAATCAGAATCAGAGAAAGACTTGTTTATCTTCTTCTTCTCCTTCTTGCAATCTTTATGAAAGTCACAAATTTCACAATAGTTCCAAAATTTTTCCTTTTCCTTCTTACTAGGATACTTAGATATCCCTAGAGACTTTGACTTAGACTTATTTTATTTCTTTTTTCCTCTCTCCTTTGGTCTTCCATGAACTACAAGGGCCTCCTTGGTCATCTCATAAGACTTCCTTCACATATCTTCAGATAATAATGAGGCAAAAACCTCATCCATCTTGAAGGTGGAAGTAGTGCTTCCAATATCCATAACCAGGTGATGCCAAGAGTTTAGAAGAAAACACAAAAGGTGCATGCAACAGTCTTGTTCATCAATATTATCTCCAATAGAACCCAGTTGTGAAACCAATGTGTTCAAAGCATCAAGGTGATCTACCATAGATACTCCATCTTCCATTTTCATAGAATACATATTCTTTCTTAGGAAAAACTTATTTACCAAGGTTTTAGCTTGGTAGACATCACCAAGCTTCTTCCACAGAGAAGTAGAAGTTTTATCTTCATGGACATTCAGGAGGATGGAATCAACCAAACAAAGTCTAATAAGACCCTTGGCTTTCCTATCCACGAAATCCCAATCTTCTTGTTTCATGTCTGGCTGTTTGGTTCTAGAAATAGCATCCCATAGATCACAGTCTACGAGCATGTCTTCCATCTTAAGCTTCCAAAGCTCAAAGTTGCCATTGTTAAACTTCTCCATCTCGATTCTTAATGTGCTAGCCATCTCTTCTACAACAAAGATTTAAAACTCACTGTACAGGCTCCCACTCAAACAAAGATCAGTACAAAAAACCTTCTACCCAACAACTAGGATCAAAGTTGATCAAGCTCTGATACCAACTGAAAGGAAGTAAGGTGTGGGAAAATGCTTCATAATGCTGATCTAAGAGGAAAGACGTATAGTTTTAATTATTTTACAGTTATAGTATGAGATGCAAAATAGGAAAATTATTACAACACATGCAAGTAAAATAAGCTCACAACACAAGATATATCATGGGGAAAACCCTTTCGGGTGAAAAACCCCACTCTCCAAAACCTGAACAATATATTATTTAATATTGATGGTGATTACAACACACTTGCAATGCAAGTTCTTCAGGAGTATACATGAGTTTTGAATTCTAGAGTAATTCTGATAGCATAACAATATGTACAAACACAACATACTAAACCCACTCCAATACACCCAATGTATAGAGAATACAAGCATGAAGGTAGCTTCTAGAACAAGCTGCAAGAGATGGGCGTCCAAATCCATTTGGCATGTTTTTCAAACATATATTTGACTCTTGTGACACTTGTCACATGATTCCTAACCCCCCTTACATGACTCCATACTTGGGTGCCCCAAATTTTCCCCGAATGTGTATTACAAATTCCTTACAATGTCATAGAATCTGTCATTTATGACAACTCTTACAATTGTAAGAGAATCTGTCATAACTGACTAAATATAGAAGATGCCTCTTACATTCTCTTACAACCTATCATATGTCAAACTTGTGCACCTACTTTCCCCATGAAAGATGCCTTCCAACACTTGTCCAACCTATCATAGAATCTGTTGTGCATGTTTTGCACACACGCCCCACCGTAGGTAGGGACACCCTCTTTTCGCTCCTGATAGGTTGCTTTGCTCCTGTATTGTTTTGCGTGCCCTATTTTCCCAGCCCAAATTGGTCATGTGCCTTCAAACAATCAAATTCCCCTGACCAAATTCACCTACTTGGGGTATTCAAATCTGGGGAGAAACAAAGTCCCCCTTCCCTTTTCTGCCTTTTGTCTTGTTCCTGCTGACTTGGTCCCTGATTGCTCGATTAGCTTTTTTCTACATTTTTGACTTTGGGGACAAGTTTCTTGTGGATTTGGGATGTTTTTGTGGTGCCTAAGTGAAATGCCAATGTTTCATTAAGTTTTGGGGGTTTTAGAAATTTCCTTCCGGAACTTCATCCCTCTTTGGTTGTTTTGAACTTCCATGGACCCCCAACGGTCCGCTTTCTACATTTTTGACTTTGGGGACAAGTTTCTTATGGATTTGGGATGTTTTTGTGGTGCCTAAGCGAACTACCAATGTTTCGTTAAGTTTCGGGAGTTTCAGAAATTTCCTTCCTGAACTTCGTCCCTCTCTGGCTATTTTGAACATCCGCTGACCCCCAATGACCCGGCCTTTGGAATCCTGCCCCTTCATGGCCGTTTCCGGGACTCCGTCCCTCAGTGGCCATTTTGAACATCCGTCGGCCCCCGACGACCTGGCGTCTGGGACCCAGCCCCTCCGTGGCTGTTTCTGGGACTTCGCCCCTACGTGGCTGTTTGAACATCCACTAGCCCTAGGTGACCCGGCCTCTGGAACCCGGCCCCTCCATGGCCGTTTCTGGGACTCTATCCCTTTGTGGCCATTTCTAGAACTCTGCCCCTCCATCACCATCTGGGACTTTCCTTCCAAGCCGCTGTGTGCTCATTGTCATTTCAAAAGGGTTGTGGCTCTCCAGATTTCCCCTTCCAAGCTTCTGCTTTTTTCAAATAAGTCAAATCTTGAGGAAGTTTGTCTTGGCACTCTTTCTTCCCCTTTTCCCATGTGCTATAATTGAAAAATCTTGGTTTTGCTAAGTTTTGTGAGGTCCAGGAACTTCCCTTCTGGTTTGCTGTCCCCCATTCATTGCTCGCCCTCTTGGGCCTGCATTAATGTTTGTGGTCCAAATGAGCTCCAAATATCTTTTGATGATGCATGGATGGATCTAACAAGGAGTTGTAGGATTTGACTAACGTTTGTCTTGATTTTTCTATGAAAGAACTTACGACGTTTCATGTACGCAGGATTCAAGGAGCCTATTGTGGGTCCGTCAGGAGACCCATCGAGACAGCTGAACAAGGAATGCACATAGCTCCTGTCACCATTCGTTTCATGTTCGCCTCTCCCTAGCACCCACCAACAGGTTCAGTGTTAGAAGAAGGCCTGTGCCAAGGAAGTCAATGACAAAAATGCAAGGGGGTGGCCTTGAAGAAGGCATGAGGGAGTTTTCCTACTTTTCACCAGATGATGATGACCTCTCCTCCGAATCAGGGGAAACCAATCCATTGATGCCAGTCGTCGACGGGCCTGTTTGATCCAATGAAGAACACTACAAACACATCAAGTAAGAAGGAAAATTTTAAGTAGTTTCAGCTATAGTAAAAGGGCAATCAACTAAATGAAAAAAACTGCTACAACACCTGGGCACTAGGTGACAAAACAGGGAAAAGCCAAAATTGTATTTTAAAATTATTGGATAATAAGGGGTAGGTGAAACCCTAATGTAAATCAAATCTAGGCCACTCATTGTGAATTAATCCTAGCCATTCATTTGGGATTTGGAAAACTATAAATAAGGGCTTGCCCCTCATTTGTAAAGGGTTGGAGAGATGTTGTAAAAAGCATTTGCAGCAATAGAAGACAACATTGCATGATTTTATGGATGCTCTATTTGATTTTTCTCATCTTGTATGCATGGTTCTACCTTCCATGTTAGTTTTAGTATTAGTTTCTTGAATGGCTGTCATGATGGTGTTGCTATTATAGTATTTGATGAGCTTCCAACCCATAATTTTAGCACTTGTTGATGACAAGCTGTTGTGCAAAGTTAGCCTGGGCTTCTTTATGTCATTGCTACAACCTAGTTCAATTGCATGTTCATGATGTGTATGTGTAATTTGAAAATCAGCATACCTTAGAAGATTGCACTGGTTTTGTGTAGCTGTAGGTTTCTCTTGGTCAAACAAAACTCAGTTTAGGAAGCCTGTCTACTATAGCAGCCACAATTGTTATTGTTCATTCGTAGCTTAGGATTAGAACAACTTTCTTAACCCTTCTCCTTTTGCTATTTCTTTTAATCCTTGGTTAGAGTAGGATCCAAAGCATCACCATGAAGCTAAATTAGATGAACTTGATGAGTTTTAGCTTGCTGTTTTGAGTGGACAGTCACTGTTCATTCACTTCTAGCATTTTGAAGCTGCATTTGCAAACCCAACTTCCCATGCTTTGTAACTCATCCGTAAGTCCACCTTGTGATTCCAACAAAATCACATAAAACAATTGAGATATTCCAAGCACTGTCAAGACCTGACATTAGAGACCTTGGGAAAATGTTCTGCAATTTGATTGTGGAAGATTGTCTTTCAAGAGAGGTGATGCATCTATGCATTACCTGTGTTGAGAAGTGCATAAAAAACACATCAACAGAACTAGCGCTAGAAGGAGGGCATGGCATGTTGAGGCTACAAAGCTGAAAGTTGGCACTTCGAAAAGAGAACTTTCAAAGAATAAATCTGAGATAAGGAGATCTCTTTTAATGCTAAAAAAAAAAATCAGAAAATTATGAAGGCAAACAAAAGCTCAGTCGAAATGGAGCAACATGCACAAGTTAGCATCACTCAGCTGCATGCAGATTTGAATAAGAGACTGAAGAATCCATTGCAACAATTTGCGTTGGCGGATAGATGTCAGATCCATTGCACTCACAGACATAACGAATTGGGGTGTCTCACTTTTCTGAGTAGGATTGAAAGAGTATTGCAAGGAGAAATTCTCTTTTGGGAAATATACCAACCTTTAGCTCCTACAGACCCAGAGGAAGAGTTGACAGCCATGGCAGACAAAGTATTCAAGGAGTTGATCCGGGAACATTTGAGCAACAAGGATGGACCAAGATTGGAGGAAGTACTAATGGAAAGTTGGTGTAGATTTCACAATGCACTACATTCAGAATTTACATGTCCATCATGTGACAACGTCATCACTCAAGTCAAGGGTTGTTCAGACAAGTTGGAGCAGCCAACTGTCAAGGAGGACGAGTCATCCCATGAGGCCAAAGAGCTATCAACATCTGGAGGAGAGCACATCAAAGAGGAACCAAGGGATTCAACACAAACTAGTGTTGGGACAATGAATGTTGAAGCTAAAAATGAAAAGGAAGAAGCTGATTTCAGTAGGACAATAGAATGTTGTGATGAAAATTCAGTTGGAAGGGAGTTCGAAAGCCTTTCCTCTATCAACAAAGAGCAGTCCTCTAATCCAAAAGAAGAGAAATTGGTAGTTGAAGAGGAATCAACAAAGTTTGCAACAGTGCATGCTGGGACAACCAATGAAGATGTTGAAGAACAAGAAGAAGAAAAGGTTGACAACCTTGGAGCAACAGAAAATGACGACGAAGGTATAAGTGAAATCAGATTAGAAGACCTCCCCTTCATTAATGACAGCAATCGAGGATTTGAAAATGAAAGTTTGGAGGAGTGGGAACAACCACTCGCCACGGCTGTCTACCATCAAGCTTCTTTTTCAAGTGATGATGAGAACCCAGTAGCGGAAAGATATGACCAACTCCTCTCCAAATTAGCAAAGGATTGGTCTGAACTAAGATGTTAGGTGGATTTGGAGGTGTTGTTTCTACCAAATTGGTGCAAACTCCATGATTCATCACACTCATAGTTCACATGCGGACTGTGCCAAGAAGCCATCAAGCAAGTCAAAGAACAAGCAAGGCAGCCAAGCGCCCGACCTCCTCTACTTGTTGCCTGGATCGAAGTAGAAGATCAAGAGCTTGAGCCAAGTGACAACTTAGTTGAAGGTGGTCCTCAAGAGGATGTTGGGACAGCAATAGAAGAAGGACAACAATATAGTCTTGGACTTTAGAGCGATGAATTAGATCAAACAGGAATGTTGTCCACTAGTCATCAAGAATTTCCTCTTAAAGAGCATTTGCACACCATGAACGATAGGCTTTATGCTGAGTCCTTGGAGGGAAATTGCACAATAGACTTTGGTCCCCTTGATGAGGTGTCATCAATTGATGAATTCTTTCCATTGGGAGTTGTACTATGGAGGTATGCTCATGCCGAGGAAGAGCACATCCCAGAAGACGGTAGCGATGAATACATACTCCTTGAGCCTCTGAACGGTGATACACTAGAGTCTCTGGATTGGGAGAGGGGTTCCTTCTCTGTCTATAGCAATAGTGAACAAGGGGAAATGAGCAAACATCATGATGAGATGCATGAATAGCAAAGAGAAGAAGACAAAGGCGGAGGTGCTGAGATAGCTGTCAACAGAGATGAAGCACCCGACCGACTACAAGATGCAACTTGGAGTCCTTCCTCCATGATCGTTGTTGATCCTCCTTCATATTCAGATGGCTGCAATAGGACAAATTCATGCATGTCATCATCCCATGACACTGAACATCACGAAAATAAGGCTGAAACCTGGGAGAGGAGCTGGGACAACATACTACCGTTTGAGGACAACAATCAAGTGGACACCAGGTTTGCAGAAGATCAACAAGATGAGGTGTACTTCCTTGAAGAACAACCGATAGGGGTTGCCGATCCCACATGAAGATTGAAAGGGGTGCTTGCTACCCCATTCTCCTAGCCTTATGCAAGCTTAATGGCTAAAGTGTTGCACCCTCAATTGTGCCTACTCAAGGCTACTAATGCAATGATCAATGATGCTGTGCTTGCTCTTGACTGTCCAACGCTGCCACATCTGCATGACAACATCCAAGTTCTATCCTTCCTTAATCCTATGAATACTTACAATTGCATGTTTCATTTTGATTATGGTAACGAGGGAAGGAAAACATGTTTATGGATTAACCATGGGTTCAACGAATCACCTCAATTGCTAATTTTTCATGATGACGTGATTAAATTTGAATGTTGCAATGATAAACTTCTTTTTTCTGAGTATAAAGATAAATATACATGGTTAAGAACGATAACGATTGCCCATTTGCTTTTGCATGTATTACAAAATCCAATAAACTTTAATGTCGGCTCGCCCTACCTGAACATAGTGCTTTGTAAATATCTTTGTACATAGCTCTTTTTTTAGTAGTGTAGGTTTCCTGTAAATACTCCGCTTTCTCGATTTCCTTAGGTTAGTTGGTGTGATGTAGGTTGTTTTATTTTTGTTTGCTTTCGCTTTGCTGCTGTTTTTCTCGGGGTCCCTCTGCTTTTAGCTGGGCACATCTGTACGCACAACAACCATACTTATTTCCTGGGGGGGTTCTATGTATTTCTTTGTCAAACTCTAATCAAGTCTTCAGAGTGGATGGTGAAGGTATTTTGTTAGTGTCAAGTGATTTGGGTGTTTGATTCAAAGAGGATAAGTTGTTGGTTTAGTCTGACTCTGACGTATTCTGAAATCTTACAACTTTTACATATCTTAAGAATTCAACGGTCATTGTAGGGCCTTTTGTGAAGTCTAGTTAAGTGAAAAATCTAAAATTCTGCTCTAGCGCCACTGTGATTCTCAACCCTGAGCGCGAGCTTCAATGCTTGTAGGTTGAAATAAAAGAGCTGAAAAGAGAAAAGAAAGAAAGAAAGAAAACATTGAAAATTAAAAGAAAAAGAAATTCAACTTTTTAGGGGTATCCAAGCAACTCTGCCGGGGCTATGGACGCCCGACTGGCAGTAGAGCAATGTTCAGAAGAATCACAACAACAACCTCATCGGGGCTATGGACGCTTGACTGGCAGCGAGGCAATGTCCCAAATGCTTTTGGAGTTAGAATGAACTATGTAGCTTAACTTGACAGAGCTTGGGTTCCTATAGAAACTGAAGGATGAGAATTAATGCAACTGCACACACTTGGATTTTCAGCATACTGAAGGTTGGGTTGGCTAGTGGTTTTGATCCTTTGGTTGAGCATCTGGTTTGTTTTCCCTAGCGTGAAGATCAAAACCAGAGATTATGGGTTCGTGATTCCAATTTGTCATCGAAATGCTCTGGAGCATTTCCCCAGTGAGTCACCATTTGTTGTGCATGTTTTGCACACACGCCCCACCATAGGTAGGGACCCCCTCTTTTCGCTCTCGACAGGCTTCTTTGCTCCTGTCTTGTTTTGTGTGCCCCATTTTCCCAGCCCAAATTGGTCATGTTCCTTCAAACGATCAAATTCCTCTGACCAAATTCACCTACTTGGGGTATTCAAATCTGGGGAGAAACAAAGTCCCCCTTCCCTTTTCTGCCTTTTGTCTTGTTCCTGCTGACTTGGTCCTTGATCGCTTGATTCACTTTTTTCTACATTTTTGAATTTGGGGACAAGTTTCTTGTGGATTTGGGATGTTTTTGTGGTGCCTAAGTGAACTGCCAATGTTTCGTTAAGTTTCGGGGGTTTCGGAAATTTCCTTCCGGAACTCTGTCCCTCTTTGGCTGTTTTGAACTTCTATGGACCCCCAACGGTCTACTTTCTATGTTTTTGACTTTGGGGACAAGTTTCTTGTGGATTTGGGATGTTTTTGTGGTTCCTAAGCGAACTGCCAATGTTTCGTTAATTTTCAGGGGTTTCAAAAATTTCCTTTCGGAACTCCATCCCTCTTTGGTTGTTTTGAACATTCGTCGGCCCCCGGCGACCCGGCCTTCGGAACCCGGCCCCTCCATGGCTATTTCTGGGACTCCATCCCTTAGTGGCCATTTTGAACATCTGCTGGCCCCCAATGACTCAGCCTCTAGAACTCGGCCCCTCCGTGGCTGTTTTTGGGACTCCATCCCTCTGTGGCCGTTTTGAACATCTGCCGGCCCCCAGTGACCCAGCCCCTCCATGGCCGTTTTGAACATCCACCAGCCCCAGGCGACCCGGCCTCCGGAACTCGGCCCCTTCGTGGCCGTTTTTGGGACTCCATCCCTTTGTGTCCATTTCTAGAACTTCGCCCCTCCGTCGTTGTCCGAGACTTTCCTTCCGGGCCGCTGAGTGCTCATTGCCGTTTCAAAAGGGCGGTGGCTCTCTGACTTTCCCCTTCCAAGCTTCCAATTTTTTCAAATAAGTCAAATCTTGAGGAAGTTTTTCTTGGCACTCTTTCTTCCCCTTTTCCCATGCGCTATAATTGAAAAATCTTGGTTTTGCTAAGTTTTGTGAGGTCCGGGAACTTCCCTTCCGGTTTGCTGTCTCCCATTCGCTGCCCGCCCTCTTGGGCCCGCATTAATGTTTATGGTCCAAATGAGCTCCAAATATGAATATTATGATCTTTTGATGATGCATGGATGGATTTAACAAGGAGTTCCAGGATTTGACTAATGCTTGTCTTGATTTGTCTATGAAAGCACTTATGACGTTTCATGTACGCAGGATTCAAGGAGCCTATTGCGGGTCCGTCAGGAGACCCATCAAGAAAGCTGAACAAGGAATGCGCATAGCTCCTATCACCATTCATTTCATGTTTGCCTCTCCCCCTAGCACCCACCAACAGGTTCAGTGTTAGAAGAAGGCCTGTGCCAAGGAAGTCAATGACAAAAACACAAGGGGGTGGCCTTAAAGAAGGCATGAGGGAGTTGTCCTACTTTTCACTAGATGATGATGACCTATCCTCCGAATTAGGGGCAACCAATCCATTGATGCCAGTCGTCGATGGGCCTATTTGATCTAATGAAGAACACTGCAAACACATCAAGTAAGAAGGAAAATTTTAAGTAGTTTCAGCTACAGTAAAAGAGAAATCAACTAAATGACAAAACTGCTACAACACCTGGGCACTAGGTGAAAAAATAGGGAAAAGCCAAAATTGTATTTTAAAATTATTGGATAATGAGGGGTAGGTGAAACCCTAATGTAAATCAAATTTGGGCCACTCATTGTGAATTAATCCTAGCCATTCATTTGGGCTTTGGAAAACTATAAATAGGGGCTTGCCCCTCATTTGTAAAGGGTTGGAGAGCTGTTGTAAAAATAATTTGCAGCAATAGAAGACAACATTGCATGATTTATGGATGTTCTCTTTGATTTTTCTCATCTTGCATGCATGGTTCTACCTTCCATGTTAGTTTTAGTATTAATTTCTTGAATGGCTGTCATGATGGTGTTGCTATTATAGTATTTGATGAGCTTCCAGCCCATACTTTTAGCACTTGTTGATGACAAGCTACTGTGCGAAGTTATCCTGGGCTTCTTTATGTCATTGTTGCAACCTAGTTCAATTGCATGTTCATGATGTGTACGTGTAATTTGAAAATTAGCAGACCTTAGAAGATTGCACTAGTTTTGTGTAGCTATAGGTTTCTCTTGGTCAAGCAAAACTCAGTTTAGGAAGCCTGTCTACTGTAGCAGCCACCATTGTTACTGTTCATTCGTAACTTAGGATTAGGAAAAATTTCTTAACCCTTCTCCTTTTGCTATTTATTTTAATCATTGGTTAGAGTAGGATCCAAAGCATCACCATGAAGCTAAATCAGATGAACTTGATGAGTTTTAGCTTGCTATTTTGAGTGGGCAGTCATTGTTCATTCACTTCCAACACTTTGAAACTGCATTTGCAAACCCAACTTCCCATTCTTTGTAACTCATCCGTAAGTCCGTCTTGTGATTCCAACAAAATCACATAAAACAACTGTGATATTCCAAGCACTGTCAAGACCTGACATTAGAAACCTTGGGATAGTGTTTTTCAATTTGATTGTGGAATATTGTTTTTCAAGAGAGGTGATGTATCTATGCATTACCTATGTTGAGAAGTGCATAAAAAACACATCAACAGAATCTAGTTCTTACATGTCATAAGTTCGTCATAGGATTCCGTCATAAGAATCTATCATACTTTGTCATTAGAATCCCTGAAAGATGCTAACACATGTCAAGGAATATATTCCCAAAGTGGGACACCTACATTGCCATGTAGAGACCACAACATCCATGTCACATCTTATGTCACCTCCCAATATGTTGACAAATCATCGTGCCAAGTCACATTAGGTGACAAATTAATATGAGAAAGAAAAAATAACATAAGCATTAATAAATTAATATTTTAATGCTATGAAATTACAAAGATTGAGACACCTTAATTCCCAACAGTGTGATGTAGAAGCATAACTAGCATGACCTTTTTCCTTTTTCTTTGTAGATTCTTGGTTTGATGAAGATGGAGATTTCAGTGACCCCTTTATTACTCTTCTCAAGAAGATGTGTGAGGTGATCAATCTATTTCCTCTTGCATTTATGTTCATCATGACCAAGTTTCTTATAATAAACATATTTTACCTTCTCCTTATACTTTTCTTGATTTGAAGAAGATTTAGTGTCTACATTATAAGTAGGCAAAGACACATTTGGAGCATTCTCTCCTTGATTCTTTTTTTTTCTTACATTGTTTGCCTTTATTTTTCTAATCTTTAGTGCCTTGAGTTGCAACTAAAGCATGAGACTTAGAAGATTTGATAGTGCCCATTTGAACCAACTTGTCCTATTCTTTTGTGAGTTCATTAACAAAAACATCAAGAGAAGGAATTTTGTAGGATGCTCCTAAGGAACTTTTAGTGGCATAGAATGTAAAAATAAAGACTGAATAATTTGGACCAAGTTTAGAGAGAATACTTAAGATCAATTGTTTATTATCTTTCTCAATTTTACACTGTTTCAATTGCAATCGTATGACATTTAATTTGGTGAATTTTTTTTGTATTGTATCAAAACATGAAGGAATTAAACCTATTAGCTCATTCTCTAATTGATGACTTCTTAATTCATCTTGTGTACCAGAGAGTTTTTCTAATGTTGTCCAAACTTCATTTGGTGTAGAGAAAGATTCAACATGAAAGATAAAATCTAGAGATACAAACATACATAAGGTTCCAAATGCTTCATCATACTTATTAAACCATTTTGTCTTTTCTACATCAATTTTTGGTTCAATTCCTAGTCCCATTGTTACCCTATACAATCCATACTTTTTCAAGTAGAGGGGCATTTCACTTTTCCAATCAAAATAGTTGTAGGGTGTCAATATAGGAACTATTGATTGATCCATTTTAGGTAGAAAAGAAGATTGTTTGTGAGTGCACAAAAAGAGAAAGCAAGCTGCAAAAGAGACACCAAGAGACACCCCCCTTTCCACTAGTCTCAGAAATTATCTCCCAAGATATTACAACATTGGCACTTTATGATTAGTGCATTTACAAATCCTTTTCCAAAATACAATGCTCAATATGCTGAGAATGACCAAAATTATAAATTCTGATATAAAATGAATATGAGATAAAATATGGAAAAAATAACTCCGTATTTGTGTATTTCTCTTCAATATCTTTTCGACGCCTATTTGTTTCCAAAAAATGGAGCTTTAGGGCGAAAGCTATGTCTCATTGAAGAAAAATGCAAAAAAAGCTTCAACTTGCAATATCTAGCAGAAAATGGAAAAATTTATTTTCAAAACCTTTGTATATGGAAAGTTGTTGTCTCTAACTTTCCAACAATATCTCATTTTCCAAAAATGGACACCATGGTGAAAAGTTATGATTTTTTAAAAATAGCTGAATTTAGCCTACGATGATGACTCCCTTGACAAAATAAAAATTTTCCAAAAATCAAATTCGCCTAAAATAGACAAATTTATATGAGAATAGGGGTTTTTGGGCCTTCTGAGTGCAATTGCAAGGACTATTTGAGCCAAAAATCCTCCTACAAAAAGTTGTTCACCAAATATGAGCTTGAAACCCTTGTTTGCTATTGTGTCATATGGTGGCCAAATTGAGTGAAACAAAAGCCAAATCTGACTTTCTTGAGACTCCCAGATGCAATGGGATAGTCAAAAAAGCTATCGATATAGCCATAATAGCTACAATGACCAAATATCACCAAAAACACACATGCAAATATAAGATTAAAAAATCTTCATAATTCCTTTATGATTTTCTAGATTGTATAAAATGCAAGAGAAGAGCATACAAGAATCTACAAGATCATAGAAAAAACTCCAATCTCTTAATCAGGAATCCAAGTACTCAAAACTATCAAAATGTAAGCTTTGATACCATTTTAGAAATCTGAAATAGATTGAATAACAAAGATCTTCTATGAGAGAGATAAGCTATAAAACTATAAATGAAATAACACAATTATAGACCCAAGATTCCAAGAGACGCGTGAATGTCAAGATGACAAAATTGCATTAGGAGCTAAAAACAAATCAACAAAATAATGACTGCATGCATCAATGTGCATGTATACCAAAGTATACAACAATGCAAGAGAATGAATGAAAATACAAGCTAGGTAGTGAGTTTATAAAACTAAGGAGATAATGGAGGTGGAAAATCCAACCAATAGGAATTAACCACCAAAGTGGATATGGACCACCAAAAGTGGAGATGGCCATCAAAAGTGGAAAGTGTTCCGCCCTTTAAGGAAGGGGACACCACATCACTTATCTCCTAGTTATTAAATAATAAACTCACTTTATTAGCCTAAGAAATGTTAATAAAGTGTAGGAAAAGCCTAGGACTAAGGGAAAATAAATTAACCCACTACAAAACTAAAAAACCTACACCAACAAATACAATATAAACATGTCAAATAATTACAAGAAAATAACAAATAATAATGAAATTAAATTGGGTACTAACAAATATTGAGACACTTTAATTCCCAACAACTCTAAAATACATCCTTGGTGGGTTGAGGTAGAAACAACACCCATATATGCAATAAATTCCACCATAAGAGATGTAGTACCATATATAGGGGTAGATGATGGATGAGGTGTACATGAGGAGATGGTAGAGGAGCTAGAGGGAGTGATTATTGAGGATAGAGAGATAGGGGTTGGGATATAGGTAGATTCATAGCTATAAGAGCTAGAGGAGATGCTAGGTCAAGGGTAGATTAGGTATGAGTAGTAGGGCTATAGTAGAGTGAGCAAGGGTAGGACTAATCACATAGATCCAACACCCATAGTGATAACACATAAAGACCCCAATTAGTAGGTTGGGGACCTAGGTACAAGATTTAATATTTTGATATGTAAGTGTACTTATGATTTATTATAAGTATGATTCTAAATTTAAGCTTTTGATTATGATAGTGATCAATTATGACCTGTTTTATTTTTATATTAGTAGTTGTTTGATTTGATTAAATCAAATGAGTACTACCTAAGTACCATAGGTTTTGGTGGAGGTCTAGGTTTTGGTGGAGGTCTATGTGCATGAAAAATAATAACTAAGGCTCACAAGAAGATGGCATGATAATGTATTCAAGAGAATTTACTAGTTGAGAGTTACATATTAGGAGTACCTAGAGTGAGCAAACTAAATCACCACCAATGCCATTTTACTCATAATAGAGTGAGACTAGGTAGCTATGAAATCTGATGGGATTTAAATAGAGGTGGATTGGTTTAGGGTAGAGATTTTAAGAGCTTGAGAAATGTTGGATTTGGGGATTCCCCAAGTACATGTACTTATGACACAAATTGAGAGACTTTGATCTAGAGTGAAACATTATATAGGGAGAAATTTTTTGAGCAAGGGGACACTATAATTTTATAATCCCAAGATGGATATCAAAAACATAGTAATAGTTAGTAATGTTAATGTTCTAGTCATCATAATAGTCACAAGAACCACCTCCACTAGATCAACCAACATTGGTAGAGGTTTGTGACCAATGTTGTTTTGAATTTACCAAAGTAAAATGAGAGTGAGTTAGACTATTGTAACAAATTTAATTATACCCTTACTAGAGGTGCACTCCTAGTTAGACTTACTCTCATGACATGAGTCTATTGAGTGATGGTGTGACAAATAGGTTGTTCTAATTATGGGGAATCAAAAAAATATGGATGGTGATTATTTTATCTGTATGGTCTATTTGTGAGTTGAGTTGATGGTTATTGTAGTTTTCTTGATTTAATTCATTAAGTTGAGAGGCTAAACATTTTAGTCAATTCAAATTGGAATTTTTTATCTCACTTATAATATCTAAGTCTTGCATTGTTTCTTCATAAAAGTGGTTTAAAATTTACCCTAAATTTAGAATATTCTTAAGATTTTGATCCTTATAGTGTTTTACTCCATTTGTTACAAGATTTGGGTTTGTTCCTAAATAATTTGTTTAGAATGGTTTTTATTGATTTAATCTAGTATTTCTTTTATCTAGTCCTCCCTCACTCCAAAGAACATTGTTGATGATGTTTTCTGCACGGCAACAACTCAGAAAAAATATAATATCCTATCTCTCTTGAAAGGTAAATATCTATCAGCAAGCCTCAAGAAATAACCCCAAGGTCTCTAATGTTAGGTCTTGACAATGCATAAACAACTCAGTGATAAATATGAAAATGCTGGTAATCACAATGGGACCTTACTACAAGAAAAATACTGGATCTCAATTTATCAGATCTGACAATATGATGATACTTCAATTCTAAATTTAACCCAATAATCAAAGAAATAACAAAAGATAAGGGTTTCAAAGGGATTTCTAAACTTAATATTAAACCTAAGATTAACAATGCAAATGATCAACACTCGAAATGGACCAATCCCTCAAAACTAATTTCTACTTGACCCAGATGGATCTACAATCTTATAGAAACAGTGCAATCTTCTAAGGTGTTAGGATTGTTAGATCATGAACATTCATTCAAACAACCCTATTGCAATTGAAATGAATAAACCCCCACGATTGAACTAATCACAATGAATATAAAGTCCAGGCTAACTTTGCAAAGCAACTAACAATCAGTTGGTTGCAAAAAGTATGGACTAGGGATTGCTGCAACACTTCAAATATCAAACCATAAACACTATTAAATCAAATCAAATATAAATATCACCTTTCCTCAAAGAAATTCTAAAGATTGAATAACAAGAACCATTCAAGATAAGAAGAACACAAGTATGACACCAAATCACAATGTCATTACTTGCATCAAATTATCCACTGTAGCAACAATTCTAGTTTTCTGTTACAATATTTTCTTGAGAACAAATACTTGCTAACTCTTGCTCTAATTAATTCACTCTAACTATCTCTCTATTTGTCTATGTCTAAAAATTCTTAACCCTTACAAATGAGGCAAAATGCCATATTTATAGAACCCCCAAAACATGTCGGCCTAGATAGGATTTTACAATAATAATTAGGCACAACAAGTTGGCCAAGAGAAATTCAAAATGAAATAAAATATGCATTAAATGCATGAACTTTATCCAGGTCAGCCCGGGATCTCCAATGCAGCTCGGACCAATGCATGCCAAAACAATAGAGAAGCACAAATCTTGATGTAGCCAATCATTAACTACCTTCCCCTTTGTCCTTATTCTGATCCAACATTTCATGCACCTTCAAAAGCACCCAATCCAAGTCGGCCACAGGTGGTAAAGGAAAAACCCTAAGTCACCTTTCAATTGATGCAATTTCTTCCCTGGATTGTT
The DNA here is from genome assembly GCA_007258455.2 of Sequoia sempervirens. Classification (NCBI taxonomy): domain Eukaryota; kingdom Viridiplantae; phylum Streptophyta; class Pinopsida; order Cupressales; family Cupressaceae; genus Sequoia; species Sequoia sempervirens. Next base: position 221,335,845 of record VDFB02281492.1, on the reverse strand, counting down.
TCATCGACTTATCCCACTCCACCTTATAAGTTAGGTACTTATCAATGATAGCAATGTAGGTGGCTGCATCATCCAACTAGTGCTTAGAAATGAAATCATCATTAATTGGAGCATAAACATCATGCCACCACTTTCTCAACTGTTCTAAACTCAAATACTTAGGGGTAATCTTCCTTCTTCCTATCATAATCTCAAAGAAGGCAATGAAGCCATTGTAAACACCAACTAGGGTATCATCAAATTTCCTCCTCTATTTGTAAATCTTCTTCAAAACATTTTTCCTAATTTGCAATGCTTCAAACCACTCCCAAGGTTCAACAGCTTCGGAGGAAGGGAGAATTCTATCACTTATTAGCTTATCCTTGGTATACTCCATGATAGTTTTCATTTTTTGCAGCAGGAAATCTGTATCTTCTTTGTCCTGAGCCAACACTTCTTTCAACCAGTCAATTACTCTCATAGCATCTTTCCCAGATGAAAGAATGTCCCTGATAGAATCATTTCCTTTTGTTCGCACTCCTTGTAGCCAATTTGCAGTAGCAAGATTTGAAGCCTTCATCTTCTTCAGCTCGGTGATAGTTTCCTGAGGTAAGGAATTCACAGCAGAGGCAGAGGGGTTAATAGATTGCAAGGGTTTCATCAAATCCTCCAAGCATTTCCTAAGTTTTTCATTTTCCCTTTTCAGCTCATGCTTAGTCTGAACTTCTTTCCTCAATCGCTCTAGGATAATTGTGCTAGAAACCTGATAATATTCAATATCCTGCTGAACAGAAGTGGGCACCAAATTGAAAGTCTGCACATTATAGTCTTTTGCAAATACCTCATCTCTATTCTTATCCGGAGCATGGGTTGCAATGTGGACAAATCTATTACGAACTTCATCCCTCTCGATCTTTGAAATCACCCTAGCCTTCTTTTTACCTTTATCCTTTCCAATCTTGGCTAGCAGCTCATCCCAATTGGGTAGGGTATCCTCCACAACAACCTGTTTTCTCCTTATCTCCTTATCCAACCAATCAGGGATAGTGGATTCCAATTATACTTCAGTCTGTCCCCCTTCCTCCTGCTGAATCTTAGGCACTTCTTCACTCAAACCCCACTTCGTAGGAGTCTCATCCATCTTGCTCTCCTTTTCTTCAACAAGTTCCTCCTTGTGTTCAGGGGATGGAATGTTTTCCGCTTCTTCTTCTCTTGGAGGTGATTTGATCTCTTGAGTTCCAACAGGTGACTCTGCATATGCAACCAAGGGAGATTGCATTACCTTTTCAACTTCTTCTTCTGCACTATAAAGGTCACCCTCATGAAATTCCTCCCCTTCAGTATCTGGATGATCTTCAACTTTCTCAGATTCACTTGGTTTGCTTTGAGCTTCGTGGGTGGAAGGAACATCATCATGCTGCTCTACATGAGAAGTAACTGAAGGAAGGTCTGTTTTAGGCACACTATCCTTGGGAGGAGTCCTTGACCTCCTTGTGTACACCTGCGCCTTCTCTTCTGAGCTTTCTACATTTACCACAGGTGGAGCAATTTCCACTCCATCCTTAGAACCTTCCTTTTGGGATAATCTTACAATTCTTCTCCTCTTAGGCACAGGAAGATTAACCTCAGGAATCTGATTTTCAGTTTCTTTATGTTGATAATTCTTAGTCTTTGACCTTTTCTTAGCAATTGGTTTTCTCTGCTTTTCTATTTCTTGGACCTCCTCCTCTTGAACTCCTTTAATCTTAATCTTAAAAGGAGAATCCATCTTACCTTTTCCCTTAGGATCATGCTAAGTTGATTCTTTAGAAGTGGAGTGAGGGTCCAAATCTCCCATCAGCTCATAGGTGCATTGTACACCTTCATTCTCCAACTCCCACAGTTTATGCCTTAGCCACATTCTAGTGAACTTGGTGACTGGATCCATCAACTGTTTTAGTTCTGCATTTTCTTCCTCTAACCAATCCACATCACCATTTGGCCTATCCTTTATTGCCTCATAAGCATGATCTTGAATCAGGTTTCCATCATCCTTGAGTTGATCCGAGACTGCCCTCACATTGTATAATCAGATTGATTCTACTGGGAGTCGAGAGAACTTTTTCTTCCTTAGCTTGTATTCATCACTGCAATTAGCCCAGTAATCTTCTAACTCAACCTTATGGCTGTATTCTTTGCTGGCTCTCTTTTGGGCTTCACCTGTGATGTCAAACCTTGATCTCTTGGAATGGAAGGATAAACCAAGAGAACTCATCTCCTCCTCAGAAGCCTGGGCAGAACCAATGGAAGCAAAAGCCTCTCTAGTGCCAATCCTTAATGGGAAATCTCCACCAAAACCAGTCTTATGCTTGTCCCTTTTAAAAATGGCATCAAAGTCACATATCTGTCTAGTGACCTCCAAAAGTAGAATGTGATCAGTAAGGTACGTCAGATGTTTGTAAGGGGCCCTTTGGAAACCATCAATCTGGATGTATGAGAAAGGTGGGAACTGAATAAACCATGCCCCACATTTCTTGATGATCTCCTTTTCCTGGTTCGAAATTCTTGTGTGCTCTGCTCCTTGAAGCAATCTAGTGATATGCATGGTGAATGCATCATTCACTCTCCTGTAACTCAAACTTCCCAAATGCAACTAAGGGTAGACCTCATAGATAATATCTTGTCCAAAGATTCCCCTGTTGCTCAATCCTTTGTAGGGATGAAATCTCGCAAGTGCATAGACCAAGTATGAAGTCATTGTGAAGGTCTTAGTTTGTAACACATTGGATAGCTGATCATGGATCACCCTGCTAATCACACCAGCCCAGTTATAGTTGATCTGTTCTTGTTCCATCCTCACAATAACATGGCACATCCAATTCTCAAAAATACCTGCATTCCTTAATGCAACCACCCTGCTGAGCAATGTGATGGCATCATAGTATTCTTTATTGAACTTTGCTTTGAACAATTGCTTGGGCAGTTTGGAATAATGAGACTTAGGCTTCTCCAGCCAGGAATTGATAAGCTGTTGTCATTTCACAGTCTCTTCTTCATAATATTTCTTAGATGCCTTCATGTTGAATGCCACCACATGAGACCTGTCTGGCATATCAAAATTTTGGGCTATAGAAACAAGATTTAGATTTGCTACAACTCTTCCTTGAGGGCCAATAATTCTTTGTGTGTCCTGATCATAATGTCTAGCGCACTCGAGGACAAGTTCATAGCACTAGACCGTGAAAGGAAAACTTGCCACATGTGACAAGCCTGACTCCTTCATTCTCTTAGACACCATGGGAAGATCATCTGCTGCCATTCTCCCTTTGAACTCATCGTAGTCCCAGAGGCCAACATTTGTATCTGTTACTTCTGACCAGATTGATGCAATCTTGCTCTTAGAAATTCTACTTTTAATGTCCATTTTAATCTTTTCTGCTTCAGACATTGAAGACCCAGTCATTGTCTTACTAGACTTAGCCTGCATCCAACAAAGAGAACATAGTAAAAACTGCAGGAAGCTAAAGTTAATATGTTGAAACCATCATTAAAATGAATCCCATACAATCAAGGTGTTATTAAATCCCATACAAAATGATCATAATGATTTTCGGGTTTCAGGACCATCCACAGAATCCAAGCCAGGAGGAACTCTGGTAAATTCTGAGCCAGACGGATTCTAGCGAAGTGAACATGAAAGCACCTACTATCAACTAAGTCTGACCATTATCAATTAATAAATAATATATCAGATCTCAAAACAACATAAATTAATCATAAAATGCACCATCAACTATTAGCAAATCATGCTATTTCATATTCCATCATATTTTACTGGATTTTGGGAAAATCCTCTAGGGATGGATTTCCTCGAAGGCAAAGACACTTTGCACAAATTTTGAGAAAAACAGGGAGCCAAGGATTCTGGGAAAATCCAGAGTCGACATAAATCCCTGGATAAGGTAAAACTCTGAAAGTATGCAGATTCTGGGAAATCGAAGGAAATCGAGAAAATCTGCCAGAGCTGGAAAATCCGCTGGAGACAAAAAATCCCGAATTGAGGATGAAACTCGAACTGCGACACAAAATCATGATTTCGCATAGATTGATGGATCGATTATAAATTTTCAAGAATCTAGGCCAGAGACAAGTTTGGTATGGGTCCTTCATAGATTTTCTTAGAATTCTAGGCCAATTGGGAGGTGTACTAGGGTTAAATGGTGATGCCCTAAGTGAAACCCTACAAATCCACCATTAACGCATAGGAAAGCTCAGGATTCAATCATTTCAAGCACTAAGGATTTTCTATGCAGAAATCACGACTCTCAAGCAAGTTTCCTCATAATGCAAGCACACAAACAATCACAGAAACTACTTGGGAAGCCAAAAATTAAACCATATCACACAACCCTAGCATCAAACTTTGAAACATGCAGAAATTCAAACCCCAATAAACTCAAAACACCAAAGCAACAAAAAATTTCATCAATCAGAAGCAGGGCAATTGAATACATACCATTGATGAAGCAAAAATTGGTCTCAGAAATAATAAATGTGAATTTAGTGGCACTCCGCGAAGAACAACAACAAAATGCACAAGAAATCACCGCCTAAACCCACAATCTACAAACTCAACACTTCAACTAAAATCAAACACCTTCAAGAACAAAATCCTCAGCTCAATCAATGACAAACAATAAGCATAATGGCATAAAAGACCTCAAATATCGATTAAATACATCGTTCAAAGCTCGTATGAAAACATTTAATGCAACCGACAAGACAGCCAGGAAAATTTGGGAACCTAATGACAGGATGAAATCCAGAAAAATCCGGCCCACGCGGAATTCTGCGAAGACTGAAAATCTCTGAACCATAGTGCTTCGCCGAAGTCCGAACAGGATCCGAGAAAATCTGACAGGGGTGGAATGTCCTGAACCAGGGTGAAAACCCGAAATTCACCCAGAACCAAAGATTTTCATTGAATAAATTAGGGAAATCACTTAGGCAATCAAAATAAACATTTAAGCACATGCCAAAGCAAGATCAAACCTCAAAATGAAAGGGCCAAGACACCAAAACCAAAGCGAAAGAGGGTCCCTGCTTTCAGCAAGGCGTGTGTGCGAAAACTGCACAACAAATGGCGACTCTGCTGGAAAATGTTCTAGAGCATTTGATGAAAAATAGGAATTGAGAACCCAAAATATCTGGTTTCAATATCCACTATCAAACAAATAAGTCAAAATGTAAAGATTAAAGAGTTAGAACCAAAGGGTAGATCAAACCTTCCATAAACTGAAAATCCAAATGTGTGCATATGGGTTCATTTCCTTCCTTGAGCTACTGTATGGTGTAGGAGCACCTTCACATAACCATGATTCTATTGTGTAAAATATTCCATTTTTCCATTTGTAGGGGTCATTCAAAGTCATTTGATGAGTAATTACAAAAAATGTAAAATTGTCAACAAATTTGTAAAAGTGTAAAAGTTGCCTAAAAGCAACATTAAAGGGCTAATGAGGTTTTAGTTGGTTGTGGGTAGTTAGGAAGTTAAAAGATGAGTAAAGGTGTTGCAAGTTCCTTTAAAAAGGCTTTTGGAATCATTTTGCGGTCGTTGGCGATTGATACCTTGAAGAAAACAATGAAAAAACTCTATTTTTATGCACATTTTCCAGAAAATTGATTGTTTCAGGCTTGTGTACGGATTTGTACAGACTTTTAATGGATCAAAAATGGTTGTAATTTGAAGATAAATCAATCATCTTCATTTTCAAATTGATTTCATGCATTTTAGTTAAGATTTGTGGAAGATACAATCATTTTTCTCAAAACTGTCTAAATCCTGATCTAGGGTAACAATTTTCAGTAAAATTTGTGTTTCTCAAAATTTAACTGTTGAATTTTGTTCAAAATTGGAAAAAATGTCCATAATGATATCCTATAAATTCTCACCGGAGTGATTGGATTAATTTGTTGATATGTGAAAGTTATAAGTGACTGTTTGCTTGCATATTTGGTTATTTCAATCTAATTTGTAACAAAGAAGTCCGGACAGCAAGCCTGTGTTACAAAAAAAGTATACCTAAAAATGAGATATGTTTTTAATGGCCGAAATGGGTGCTCAAAAATGTTTTTTTTTTTTGAGATTCAATCTGGTTTGAAAGTTACACCCGATTTAGTGGTTTGATTCCCTTCAAGCAAAATTTGGGTTTTTGGTGCAAGCAATTTATAAATCTGATAAAACAGAGAAATAAGGTTGTGTAATTGGTTTATTTCTATCAAAATGATTATTTTTAAGATGTATGAAGGTCTGGTTTGAGTTTTATAAAGGGTTAGAGTCAAGTTTGAAGAGTTGAGTTTTGTAGCCATGAAGAAATTCAAAGAAATTGAAGTGATTTCTGTAAAGGATTGAATTATTTTAAGTATTGTTGTTTCTTCCTTTGCCTCTGTATCACTGTAGAAACCAAGCTTAGTCAAGTTAGGCTACGTAAAGATTCTAACTTCAAAAGCAACCTGGATAGAGCCTTGCTGCCAGTCAGGCGTCTATAGCCCCGATGAGGTTATCGTTGTGACTCTCGTGAACATAGCTCTATTTCCAGCAAGGCATCTATAGCCCCGATAGAGATATTTAGATACTCCTGACAAGTTGAATTCATTATTTTGATTTTCAATATTTCACTTTTCTTTCTTTTGATATTCTTTGCTATGTCACCCTTTTCATTTCAACCTATGAACAATGAAGTTCACACTTAGGGCTGAGAACCATAGTGGCGCTGAAGTAGAAATACTATTTTTCACCTGACAAGACCTTACAAGGGACCTACAATAACATCAAGATTCTTAAGAGATATGAGAGATATAATATTTTAGAGTACTTCAAATTCAAATCAAAACTAGTGACCCATCTTCTATAAATCAAACATTGGGACTGTTGGCAATAACAAAGACTTCAACCATCCTTTCAAGATACAAGACTAAAGTCCACCAATAAAATACTTAGAACAGTCCCAAATAATGATATATTTGCTATGCAGGTGCAACACATCCCAAAAGATAGCCTACACTAACCAAAACAAACAAAAGCAAAGCAGAAAGGGAAACCTAATCTAACCAAAGCAAAGCGAAGCAAACAAAACAAAAAGGGAATCTAATCTAACTATATACAGGAAAAGAGCTGAGAACAACTCAAGACTAGAAATAACGCTTCAAATACTGCCCATTGACAGGCAGCAGGATGTTCTCTCCAGTGAGAGTTTTCAAATGGAAAGCATTATCCCCTGGAATTTCTAAAATCTGGTAAGGGCCAAGCCAAAGTTTGTCAAAATTTCCATGCCCTCCCTTACGGTCATGGGCTTTATCCCAGTAAAGAACCAAGTCAGAAATCCTAAAGCTTTTACCTTGGCTCTTTTATCAAACCGTCTCTTGACCACCCCCTGATGTTTAGCCAAATTTTCCAGGGCTTCGTCTCTTTTTTCCTCAAGGTGTAATAATTCAGCAAGTCTGGCCTCACGTTTATCTCCCTCATCATAATATTCATTAATGAACTATAAAGTAGGGATTTTCAACTGAATAGGAAACACAGGCTCTAATCCATAAACCAGGTGGTAAGGTGATATTCCTATGGAAGTTTTATGTCTTGTACAATCTGCCCAAAGAGAAAATCTGAGTTGGGTGTGCCAATCCTTCAGATTTCTTTCTAACAGTTTGCGAAAACTGTTAGGAGATTTTTGTTGGAAGATTCAGCCAAACCATTACCCTGAGGGTAATAGTTGGATGCAAACTTAATGATAATCCCATGATCAAAATCCCAATTAGAAAATTTCAACGATGAAAATGCAGGACCATCATCACAAACTAAAGACATAAGACATCCAAAATGGTTAATGATACTTAATTCGATGAAATTAATTACCACCTCTGAAGTACATTGCTTGCAAGCAAGGGCCTATGTCCATCTTGTAAAATAATCAGTGACAGTAAGGATATACCTATGACCTGCAGAGGAAGGCAGATTGATTGGACCTATGAAGTCCATCCCCCAATGTGTGAAAGGTTTTACCTCAAAGACTGGTTGGAGTGGGAGTGCCACATACTTCTCTCTGGTCGCTGCAGTATGACACACATGACAAGTTCTGACATGGTTGTGTGTATCCTTGAATAGTGTAGGCCAATAGTAACCACCTCTCAGAATTTGGTTCGCTGTAGAAGGTGCTGATCCATGGCCTGTACCATATATGTCATGAAATTCCAACATCACTCTTTCAGACTCTTCCTTTCCTAGGCACCTTAAGTACACGCCCTCATGATTTTTCTTATATAGGATAGCTGTTTTCAGCATGAAATTGTCACTCTTTAAATGCAATTCCCTTCTTTGTACTGCATTAAGATGATCATGGCATCTCTGAGTCAAGAGATAATGAACGATATCATCATACCACTCGCTAGGAGAAACATCCTCTAAATTGTAGTTCTGAGCTGTAAGATTAGGGCCTGTCTCTGCCATTGTCCTTGTAAGTCCTTGCCCTCTTACCAGCTTCATGGGTTGAATTTCCATATTGTATTCTTGTAACATAGTTACCCACTTGGCTCTACGTTCTCCCAACTCATTTTGCATCAACAACAACTTGATTGCAAGATCAAAAACTATTGCAATTTTTTTTTTTGAGGATGTAGTGCCTAAATTTCTTTACAACTCTGACTAAGGCATAGGCTTGCTTTTCCACACTTGGGTATCTTAGCTCTGCATCTTTCAATGGTGCACTCATGAATGCGATGGGATGTTCATTACCTTGATCCAATTTTTGAGTTAACATAGCAGCACAAGAGTGGTCAGAAGCAAACAAATATATATAGAATGGCTTAGCATAGTTTGGACTCACCAAGACCAGAGCTTCAATAATAGCCCTTTTTATCTCTGTAAATGCTTCCTTTGCTTTTGCATTCCATTCAACTTTGGCCTCTTGCTTCAACATAGCATTCAGTGGTTTAACTATTTATGCGAATCCAGTGATGAACTTCCTCACAAATTTGATCTTGCCAAAGAATGATTTCATTTCTTTCTTGCTGACAGGTGGTGGGATCTTGAGTATAGCTTCTATTCGTTCTGGATCAATTGCAATTCCTTTCTCAGAGAGAACATGTCCCAACAATGTACCCTCTGTAACTCCAAATATGCATTTCTTTGGATTGAGAGATATCCCAAACTCTCTACATTTCTAAAAAAATTTGCACAAATATGAGATATGATCACCTCTCTTCTTGGAAAAGACTGTTAGATCATCCATATAAATGATTATGCACTTACCAATTATGTCTTTAAAGGAAATGTCCATGGCCCTTTGGAATGTGGCTCCAGCATTAATCAAGCCAAAGGGAATCCTCCTATAGGAAAAAGTGCCCCACTTGGTGGTGAAAGCAGTCTTGTGCCTGTCCTCATACTGCACCATGACCTGGTTGTATCCTGAATAACCATCCAAGAAAGACATCATCTGAAATCCATTGACAATCTGGAGTACTTCATCCAGTGAGGGTACTGGATAATTATCTTTTTCTGAAGCTCTATTTAGGTTCCTAAAATCTACACATAGCTTAATTTCACCATTTTTCTTTCGCACTGGAACCAGGTTTGCAACCCAAGTGGAGTGTCTAACTAGAAATATTATTCTTGCAGACAATAGTTTCTGCACTTCCTTCTGTATTATGGGTTCTAGTAAAGCATTGATGGGCCTTTGCCTCTGTCTAAAAGGTTTTACTCCTGGATTGAGAGGGATAGTATGGGTTATGATTGATGTATCATAAGTCTTTAATTCTTCATAACTCCAGGCTATCACATATGGATATCTATGTAGTGCATCGATGATACCTTTCCTTTCTTCAAGAGTGCATACTTTACCAATAAAGACATTTTTGACATCATCATGAGTTCCCATATTATATTTGTCACACTGTCCACTAATGGACTCTTTCCTGGTATCCTGTTCTTGCTCCCTGACCTTGTCCAAATCAAAGATCCTTTCTAATTGCACCATCCCTTTGGAAATTATGTTGGTCTTCAGATTAATTACCCCTTCCAAGTCCATCTCCGCTTCTTGGAGTTTTAGTTTCGTCAATGATTTGAGAAGCAAAGACATCTGTACTAGTAATGAAATCTAAGATATGCTTGTCATCTTCAAACACCTGGAAGTTGGTGATGTTATCAGGTACTGAGGGTACTGGGGTCAGTTCCACAATAAACTTCTTTAGTTCAGAAAGAGACAGAGGTTGCAATGTACTGGCTACCTGGCTTAGGGAGTTAGCTGTTTGGTTCTTACTTCGTGGAGTCAACTGAATGTTGAAGGCATCAAATCCTTCAATAAGATCCCATACTCTATGCCTATAGTTGGTCATTCTTCTGTCATGACAAGAGTATTGTCTCCTAAATTTCTTGACTACTAACTCAGAATCTCCAAAAAATTGCAAGATCTTAACCTTTTTCTTCAAAGCCATTAACAATCCATGCACCAAAGCCTCATATTCTGCTACATTATTCGTATAGTGAAATTGAAGTTTATGAGCAGAAAAAAATGTCTTACCTCTTGGATTAATTAACTCGAAACTTGCCCTAGCTCCTTACTTTGATTTGGACCCATCGAATCTTAAAGTCCAACAACGAGCAACTACATACTTCCTTGCTGTATCACTTGCACTGTTGTTGTTGGATGGTTTTTTAGAAGGAATTAATCTTTTTCCTTTGGGATCCTCTTGGATATTCTGGATATCAATTTTGACTGCCGGAGTGGGGTTGATACATTTTTGTATTTGTTCCACTGCAGCTTGGCATAAGCAACAGTCCAATTTTGAATGAGAGGCATTATGCACTCTGCACCAATTAGGTAAGAGTAATTCCTCAAAGTTCATTCCTCTTCCCAACTAAACCTGGTCTTCAATGCACTTCTGAATGAACTCTTGAAAGCTATCCAACAAAGCCAACTGACTATCTTTCGGATCATCATTATTTTTAACTGATTCATCATCATTTTCAACTGGTTCCATTAAGGCTTTAGTACCACTGGATTCTACTGTAGGGTCAACAGGTGTTGTGTGGAATATAAGAACTTCCTCCACACTTGGCTCCTCAAGAGGGGCTGTGAGCATATAATTACCCATACTTACTTATGATATCCGAATTTCAGTAGAGGTTTTTTGATATTTCGTGATCATGTACTTCATCCTGGGTTCTCTTTCAATTCTAATCTGGTTTGGCACTACCTTCCAAGGAAGCCACATATGGGAGTGATCAGTCGAGACATATCCAATCAAAGCCTTGGTAAAGTCTCTTCCCAAGATTAGGCCATAAGCGTCAAGTATGTCAGCCACCTATATATTGATAACCTGCTGAATTCTAGGATTAGAAGCAATCTACATATGAATCGTATTTAACTCCCCTACAACATTGACTTCAGTCTTATCCAATTGTGTGACTTTCTTTTGTGAGTCAGCAGGAGTAATACCCATAGCTCTACATACACCGAAAGGCATAACATTGGTTGACGCACCAAAATCCAACAAACAATTATGGAAATTCTTGCCGAATATTCGAACAGAAATCAAGAATGGAGGTGTGTCTGTTTTCCCTTGGAACAAAGTTAAGGGAGTATCCACTTGAGAAACTTGAGATTTTTCCTTCTCTTTCCCAGTATCTCCAGGGGGCATATAGACTTGATTATGAGTCTGATTTTGTCATTCTACTGATTGAGAACTAGATGCTCTATTGACACTTTCGCTAATTGATTTATCTTGTGACATGGAATTTGCATTATAAGCTCCTAGAACTACATTCTTAATGGTTGGAACTCTTAGTAACTCAAATGTAGATAGGATTACCTTTAATTTTCTGAGTTCTTCAGCAACATACATGGTCAACTGTTCCTCACTTAGATCAGCAGGGGTCTCCTTTGGGTATTCCATCACATTGTCCTTGTTTGCATTAGCATTTCTCCCTTTTGGAACATCAGCATGCCCTAGATCTTGAGATAAATATTGCCTGGACACTTGAGGAAGTGATGGATTATTGCTAGCATTCAGATCTAGAGGCGTGTTGAAATTATTCGGTGGAATGGAAGTAGTGAAGGGGCCTCCAGCCTGTGGACGTCTATGTGGCAATTCCCTTAAGTCATACTTCTTGACAGGTCTCTGGAAGGTCTGTACTTCTTCAACAAAAGCCTCTTCTTCATCTCTGGGAACATTATCATTCATTGGACTCTCATAAAATAACTGTGTCATTTCATCCCCATTGCATACTTGGTCTGCCTTTTCCTCCAACTGGTCAGATTCCTCTTCAGGTACATTCTCCTTACTTTGTGGAAAAGGAGCATGATTCAGTACCAACATTGGTGAATCGTAAGGATTAGATGGCACTATTTCCTTACTGCTTGCATTGTTCTCCACTTCATATTAAAAAATTGAAGCTACCGTTTGGAACTCTTGACAATCTAATTTAGAATGTTGACTCATTTTATGGAGCCTACACCATCTTGATAAAGCAACCTCAGCTAGATATACACCGCTAGGAGGCTTCTCTTGATTAACTGGCTAATTGACAGACTGATTGATAGGTTGATTAACTGGTTCATCCAATGGGGTGGGGACTCCTCCATTGTTGGGCCTTGTGTTCCAAGTCCTATTCTGCCCTGGTGGCTGCCTCCTATCGAACCCTTGTCCACCACCTTGACCTCTGTCAAAGTTCTGGCTTGAGGATTGTCCTTTATCATAGTTTCGTCTTCTATCATTATTATACCCTCTATCATTATTAAATCCTCGATCATTGTTATACCCTCTTTCATTGTTGTAACCTCTATCCTGGTTATATCCCCTGTCGTTGTTATACCCTCTTTCATTGTTGTAACCTTTGTCCTGATGTTTCCCTCTATCAAAGTGTTGTCCTTGTGGGTTTTCTCTGTTCTGATTGGAATGCATATTTTTCTGAGTAGCTTGCAACTGATTGTTCTGGTTCCTCCAGTAAGTCACCTCCATATTTAGCTTCTTTACTTGTTTAGACAATTAATCCAGTCTCTCCTTGTCAGGATTACTGTATGGAGGCTGATTCACATTATTCTGGGAATACCCTATTGCAACATTGGCATTCAGTGATTGGTTCAAAACTTTAGAATTCTGCAGGTATGGGGGATAGCTAGCCTGGGGCTATATATGTAGAGGTTGATTCACATTTTGCTGAGGGTAACTAATTGTGGATGAAACTTGTCTCATAGGAGGTCCTGGGTGAGGGACCAGAGGCAACTGAGGTACCAGATTCATAATAAGAGTATGGTTGGCAAGAGCTTGGTTGAGAGCTGGAACTTGTCCAGGGTGAGAAATGGGTCCTAATGAGGGTAAAGGTCTAGACAAATGTTGCTTTAAAGTAGTGCTAACCTTCACAGCCTCTTCATATGCATCAAGTAGATTAGTAGGAGGGTTATTACTCCACTTCATAAAGGTAGCTGTCAGACTGTCAAGTCCCTCATAATAGACTTCTAAAGCAGCAGGCTCATCAAAAGCATAAGGGGCCTGCAATCTGGTATAGGCACGATGAAACCTATTGTTGAAGGATCCTATAGGCTCATTGACCTCTCTCTTAACATTAGTGAATTGACGGTAAAGCTCATTGGAACTAATGGAAATTTGAAACTTCTACAAAAATGCAGTCTCTAGCTCATTCCAGTGTTGGATAGACCCAGCAGGTAAATATTGTACCAATAGAATGCATCCTCCCCCAATGAATAAGGAAAGAGTCTACATGCTGCATCCTCATGGTTTATCCCTCTATCCTTAAGGCCAGTCTGAAAGATCCTGATGTGTTCCTCAGCGGTTCTATTGGGATCATTGACATGGAATTCTGAACAAAAGTGTTCAGGGTTTTTGGGCATGACATTGTAAATGGAAAAACTTAATGGAGATGGGTTATTAGCTAGGAAAGCCATTGGTGGAGGTGGGGGTGGTAATGGATGATTTATGACTAGTTGAGGTTGTGGAATGGGAATGTCCTTAGACTCAGACTTAGATGAACTTGATGAGGATGGGGATGATGGGGATGATGGAGGTGGATGGGATGATGATGATTCTCCCCTTCTGTTGGTCCTTCTAGACCTAGTAGGGTCTGGTAACTCCTGAAATTCCTCCTCTCCTAGAGTAGATCTTGTTCTTCTTCTAAATCTTTCAAGAGAGATGGCATTCAAAAACTGATCCAGCTTGCTTATTCAGGCCCTCCTTCTAGTGCCAATCTGTTGATGTTTTCTACACAACAACAACTCAGACAGAATATAATATCCTATCTCTCTTGAAAGGTTAATATCTATCAACAAGCCTCAAGAAATAACCCCAAGGTCTCTAATGTTAGGTCTTGACAATGCATAAACAACTCAGTGATAAATATGAAAATGCTGGTAATCACAATGGGACCTTACTACAAGCAAAATACTGGATCTCAATTTATTAGATTTGACAATATGATGATACTTCAATTCTAAATTTAACCCAATAATCAAAGAAATAACAAAAGATAAGGGTTTCAAAGGGATTTCTAAACTTAATATTAAACCTAAGATTAACAATGCAAATGATCAACACTCAAAATGGACCAATCCCTCAAAACTGATTTCTACTTGACCCAGATGGATCTGCAATCTTATAGAAACAATGCAATCTTCTAAGGTGTTAGGATTTTCAGATCATGAAAATTCATTCAAACAACCCTATTGCAATTGAAATGAATAAACCCCCATGATTGAACTAAGCACAATGAATATAAATTCCAGGCTAACTTTGCAAAGCAACTAACAATCAGTTGGTTGCGAAAAGTATGGACCAGGGATTGCTGCAACACTTCAAATATCAAACCATAAACACTATTAAATCAAATCAAATCTAAATATCACCTTTCCTCAAAGCAATTCTAAAGATTGAATAACAAGAACCATACAAGATAAGAAGAACACAAGTATGGCACCAAATCACAATGTCATTACTTGCATCAAATTATCCACTGTAGCAACAATTCCAGTTTTCTGTTACAATATTTTCTTGAGAACAACTACTTGCTAACTCTTTCTCTACTTAATTCGCTCTAACTATCTCTCTATTTGTCTATGTCTAAAACTTCTTAACCCTTACAAATGAGGAAAAATGCCATATTTATAGAACCCCCAAAACATGTCGGCCTAGATAAGATTTTACAATAATAATTAGGGACAACAAGTCGGCCAAGAGAAATTCGAAATGAAATAAAATATGCATTAAATGCATGAACTTTATCTAGGTCGACCTGGGATCTCCAATGCAGCTCAGACCAATGCATGCCAAAATAATAGGGAAGCACAAATCTCGATGTAGCCAATCATTAACTACCTTCCCCTTTGTCCTTATTCTGATCCAGCATTTCATGCACCTTCAAAAGCACCCTATCCAAGTGGGCCATAGGTGGTAAAGGAAAAACCCTAAGTAGCCTTTCAATTGATACAATTTCTTCCCTGGATTGTTTCACCGACTTATCCCACTCCACCTTATAAGTTAGGTACTTATCAATGATAGCAATTTAGGTGGCCGCATCATCCAACTGGTGCTCAAAAATAGAATCATCATTAATTGGACCATAAACATCATGCCACCACTTTCTCAACTGTTCTAAACTCAAATACTTAGGGGAAATCTTCCTTCTTCCTATCATAATCTCAAAGAAGGAAATGCAGCCATTGTAAACACCAGCTAGGGTATCATCAATCTGCCTCCTCTATTTGTAAATCTTCTTCAAAACCTTTTGCCTGATCTACAATGCTTCAAAACAATCCCAAGGTTCAACAACTCTGGAGGAAGGGATAATTCTATCACTTATTAGCTTATACTTGGTATACTCCATGATAGTTTTCATTTTCTGCAGCAGGAGATCTATATCTTCTTTGTCCTGAGCTAACACTTCTTTCAACCAGTCAATTGCTCTCATAGCATCTTTCCCAGATGAAAGAATGTCCCTGATAGCATCATTTCCTTTTGTTCGCACTCCTTGCAGCCAATTTGTAGTAGCAAGATTTGAAGCCTTCATCTTCTCCAGCTCGGTGATAGTTTCCTGAGGTAAGGGATTTGTAGCAGAGGCAGAGGGGTTAATAGATTGCAAGGGTTTCATCAAATCCTCCAAGCATTTCCTAAGTTTTTCATTTTCCCTTTTCAGCTCATGCTTAGTCTGAACTTCTTTCCTCAATCGCCCAAGGATAATTATGCTCGAACCCTGATAATCTTCAATATCCTGCTCAACAGAAGTGGGCCCCAAATTGAAAGTCTGCACATTATAGTCTTTTGCAGATACCTCATCTCTATTCTTATCCGGAGCATGGGTTGCAATGTGGAAAACTCTGTTATGAACTTCATCCCTCTCGATCTTTGAAATCACCCTAGCCTTCTTTTTACCTTTATCCCTTCCAATCTTGGCTAGCAGCTCATCCAAATTGGGTGGGGTATCCTCCACAACAACCTATTTTCTCCTTATCTCCTTATCCAACCAATCAGGGATAGTGGATTCCAATTGTACTTTAGTCTATCCCACTTCCTCCTGCTGAATCTTAGGCACTTCTTCACTCAAATCCCGCTTCTCAGGAGTCTCATCCATCTTTCTCTCCTTTTATTAAACATGTTCCTCCTTGTGTTCAGGGGATGGAATCTTTTCTGCTTCTTCTTCTCTTGGAGGTGATTTGATCTCTTGAGTTCCAACAGGTGACTCTGCAGATGCAACCAAGGGAGACTGCATTACCTTTTCAACTTTTTCTTCTGCACTATGAAGGTCACCCTCATGAAATTCCTCCCCTTCAGTATCTAGATGATCTTCAACTTTCTTAGATTCACTTGGTTTGCTTTGAGCTTCATGGGTGGAAGGAACATCATCATGCTGCTCTACATGAGAAGTAACCAGAGGAAGGTCTGTTTTAGGCACACTATCCTTGGGAGAAGGAGTCCTTGACCTCCTTGTGTACACCTGCGCCTTCTCTTCTGAGCTTTCTACATTTACCACAGGTGGAGCAATTTCCACTCCATCCTTAGAACCCGCCTTTTGGGATAATCTTACAATTCTTCTCCTCTTAGGCACAGGAACATCAACCTCATGAATCTTCTTTTCAATTTTTTTATGTTCAGACTTCTTAGTCTTTGACCTTTTCTTAGCAATTGGTTTTCTCTGCTTTTCTATTTCTTGGACCTCCTCCTCTTGAACTCCTTTAATATTAATCTTAAAAGGAGAATCCATCTTACCTTTTCCCTTAGGATCCTACTCAATTGATTCTTTAGAAGTGGAGTGAGGGTCCAAATCTCCCATCAGCTCATAGGTGCACTGTACACCTTCATTCTCCAACTCCCATAGTTTATGGCTTAGCCACATTCTAGTGAACTTCATGACTGGATCCATCAACTATTTTATTTCTGTCTTTTCTTCCTCTAACCAATCCACATCACTAATTGGCCTGTCCTTTATTGCCTCATAAGCATGATCTTGAATCAGGTTTCCATCATCCTTGAGTTGATCCGGGATTGCCCTGACATTGTATAATCGGATTGATTCTACTGGGAGCCGAGAGGAATTTTTCTTCCTTACCTCGTATTCATCACTACAGTTAGCCTAGTAATCTTCTAACTCAACCTTATGGCTGTATTCTTTGCTGGCTCTCTTTTGGGCTTCACCTGTGATGTTAAACCTTGATCTCTTGGAATGGAAGGATAAACCAAGAGCACTCATCTCCTCCTCAGAAGCTTGGGTAGAACCAATGGAAGGACAAGCCTCTCCAGTGCCAATCCTTAATGGGAAATCTCCACCAAAACTAGTCTTATGCTTGTCCCTTTTAACAATGGCATCAAAGTCACATATCTGTCTAGTGACCTCCAAAAGTAGAATGTGATTAGTAGGGTACCTTGGAAGTCTATAAGGGGCCCTTTGGAAACCATCAATCCAGATGTATGAAAAATTTGGGAACTGAATAAACCATGCCCTACGTTTCTTGATGATCTCCTTTGCTTGGTTTGAAATTCTTGTGTGCTCTGCTCCTTGAAGCAATCTAGTGATATGCATGGTGAATGCATCATTCACCCTCCTATAACTCAAACTTCCCAAATGCAACTAAGGGTAGACCTCATAGATAATATCTTGTGCAAAGATTCCCCTGGTGCTCAATCGTTTGTAGGTGTGAAATCTCGCAAGTGCATAGACCAAGTATGAAGTCATTGTGAAGGTCTTAGTTTGTAACACATTGGATAGCTGCTCATGGATCACCCTGCTAATCACACCAGCCCAATGATATTTGATCTGTTCTTGTTCCATCCTCACAATAGCGTGGCACATCCAATTCTCAAACATACCTGCATTCCTTAATCCAACCACCCTGCTGAGCAATGTGATGGCATCATAGTATTCTTTCTTGAACTTTGCTCTGAACAGTTGCTTGAGCAGTTTGGAATAATGAGACTTAGGCTTCTCCAGCCAGGAATTGATAAGTTGTTGTAATTTCATAGTCTCTTCTTCATAATATTTCTTAGATGCCTCCATGTTGAATGCCACCACATGAGACCTATCTAGCATATCAAAATTTTGGGCTATAGAAACAGGATTCAGATTTGCTATAACTCTTCCTTGAGGACCAATAATTCTTTCTGTGTCTTGATCATAATGTCTAGCGCACTCGTGGACAAGCTCATAGCACTAGACTGTGGAAAGAATACCAGCCACATGTGACAAGCCTAACTCCTTCTTTCTCTTAGACACCACGGGAAGATCATCTGCTACCATTCTCCCTTTGAACTCGTCCTAGTCCCATAGGCCAACATTCGTATATGTTACTTCTGACTAGATTGATGTAATCTTACTCTTGGGAATTCTTCTTTTAATGTCCATTTTAATCTTTTCTACTTTAGACATTGAAGACCCAGTCACTGCCTTACTAGACTCAGCCTGCATCCAACAAAGAGAACATAGTAAAAACTGTAGGAAGCCAAAGTTAATACGTCGAAACCATCATTAAAATGAATCCCATACAATCAAGGTGTTATTAAATCCCATACAAAATGATCATAAGGATTTTTCAGGTTTCAGGACCATCCGCAAAATCTAAGCCAGGAGGAACTCCAGGAAATTCTGAGCCAGACGGATTCCAACGAAATGAACATGAAAGCACCTACTATCAACTAAGTCCTACCATTATCAATCAATAAATGATATATAAGATCTCAAAATAGCATAAATTAATCATAAAATGCACCATCAACTATTAACAAATCATGCTATTTCATATTCCATCATATTTCACCGAATTTTGGGAAAATCTGTCAGGGATGAATTTCCGCGAAGGCAGAGACACTTTGCACAAATTTTGGAAAAAACAGGGAGCCAAGGATTCCGGGAAAATCTGGAGTTGACGGAAATCCACGGATAAGGTAAAACTCCGAAAGTATGCAGATTCCGGTAAATCGAAGGAAATCAGGAAAATCTGCTAAAGCCGAAAAATCTGCCGGAGACAAAAAATCCTGAACTAAGGACGAAATCCGAACTGCGACATAAAATCATGATTTCGCCTAGATTGATGGATCGATTATAAATTTTCAAGAATCTAGACCCAAGACAAGTTTGGTATGGGTCCTTCATATATTTTCTTAGAATTCTAGGCCAATTGGGAGGTGAACTAAGGTTAAATGGTGATGCCCTAAGTGAAACCCTACAAATCCACCATTAACGCACATGCAAGCTCAGGATTCAATCATTTCAAGCACTAAGGATTTTCTAAGCGGAAATCATGACTCTCAAGCGAGTTTCCTCATAATGCAAGCACATGAACAATCACATAAACTACTTGGGAAGCCAAAAATTAAACCATATCACGCAACCCTAGCATCAAACTTTGAAACATGCAGAAATTCGAACCCCAATAAAGTCAAAACACCAAAGCAACACAAAATTTCATCAATCAGAAGCAGGGCAATTGAATACATACCATTGATGAAGCAAAATTCGGTCTCAGAAATAACAAACGTGAATGCAGTGGCACTCTGCGAAGAACAACAACAAAATGCATAGGAAATCACCGCCTAAACCCACAATCTGCAAACTCAACGCTTCAACTCAAATCGAACACCTTCAAGAAAAAACTCCTCAGCTCAATCGATGGAAAACAATAAGAATAATGGCATAAAAGACCTCAAATATCAATTAAATACATCGTTCAAAGCTCGTACGGAAACATTTAATGCAGCCGACAAGACAGCCAGGAAAATTCGGGAACCTGACGACCCAGTATTAATATAGTACTACCCACTTCAGTGACCTTAAAATCCAAGTTTGGTAAATGGGTTCAGCCTCTAGAATATGAGCGAGCCACGGTTTTCTGTCAGTGATGCATTAAATTTGGGCACCTTCAGGATTCTTGTAAAATAGCTCCTCTTGAGCCTAAGATTCCCCAAATTGAGACACAAAGGAATGACCTATTGAAGAATAAGACTTTGATAAATAGTCCAAGGAAATCAGAAATCTCAACACCCAACCAAAAACTGTTAATCACAAAAAAATCCTTTAACCCAAACATAGAAAATATTACTAATGATACTATGGAAAGGCTGTTTTAAGAAGCTGCCAATGAACCATCCACCCCGCCATCTTCAGAGAAAATTTTGGATTCAGATAAGGAAAAGGAAAATAAAGGAAGAACTTCACCTCCAATGTTTCAGGAAGAACAACAAAATGAAGCCCAAGAGGAAGGGGAAATTATAAGCCAAAAATAATAGCTTTTGACCCCAACTCAAGATCACCATGAACCAACTCAGGAGAAGAAAATGTCACAAAGAAAGGATGATAAAGGATGGATAAACACTAAGTCACGAAAAAATAAAAAAATAGATATAGGAGGAAATAGTAAAGTTGGTAGACCCTAATTAAAAGAAACAAGAGTCAAAGAAACAACAAAAGATGTGGCAGCAGGGAAACATAGGACCCTAGATTCATTAGTAGGGAATAAACCGAAAAAGAAAGTAAGGGAGGTCGACCTCCCAACGTGAGAAATATCAGCCTGATATTGCTCCTTAGTGCTTTGAAATTATGAAGATCCTATCTTGGAATGTAAGGGGTATTAATGGCCCATATAAACAACATGTGCTGAAAGCGTGCTTAGCTGATGTGAAACCTTATATTCTCTTGATCTAGGAAACATAAATGAAAAAGGAAAGTTTTGAGAAAACCCTAAAGTGGCCTTGGCCTAGTGCTGGTTTTGATGCCAGTGATGCAGAAGGGGCCTTTGGTGGGATTGCTACATGTTGGAATTCTTCTTGGTTTAGTGGTAAGTTGAAATTCAAAAATAAAAACAACCTCTTGATTAGTATGGAGGGTGGAGATACTTCCATTAAATGAAATATGGGGAATATATATGGCCCAAATGCAAGATTAGATAGGCTAGACTTATGTAATCTATTGGATGGAGTTATGATTAACAACAAAGATGAACTTTGGATGCTAGGAGGTGATTTTAATTCCCCGCTGTACCCTTCTAAGAAAAAAGGAGGTCTAATTGACTTCTCAGAGAGTATGATGGATCTTTCAAGCTTTATTGATTCAGTGGGACTTATGGATATCCCTCTTATGGGATCCCATTTTACTTGGACTAACATAAGGCAAGGTAATCAACTCATCCAAGTGAAGCTAGATAGATTCCTAATCTCATCAAACTGGAATATTTTGTAGAATGTCTCTCTTACTGCCTTTCCTAGAACGGGTTCTGATCATAGTGCTCTTCTTCTGGAATGGGATGATAGGGTGATTAAAAAACCTTACCCCTTCAGGTATGAAATCATGTGGTCCCTTCAACCAGACTTTAAATCTCTAATTGAAGAATGATGGAACCTTCCTTGTGATGGCACCCTGATGTTTAGGTTAACATAGAAGTTAAAAAGAATTAAGGAAAGGGTTAAAGGATGGAACAAATACAATTTTGGGAATATTTTTACTACTAAGAGGAATCTGAATTTGAAAATTAAGGAAGTTCAAGATAAAATGGAGGCTAGAAATTGTAATGATGAGATCTACATAATAGAAAGGGAGCTTAGAGCCCAATGGCACAAAATGAGTAAGGAGGAAATCTTTTGGAAACATAAATCAAGGATTCCGTGGCTTAAGGAAGGAGATAAGAATACTAAGTTTTTCCACTAATCTACTATGAAGCATAGAGGAAGCAATAGGATAAGATCTCTCACCAATTCTAATGGTACTAAACTTGAAAGGGAAGAAGAAATAGCAAATGAGGCTATTTCCTTCTTTTCAAATTACCTGGAGCCTTCAAGGGTTGACAATCTAGATTTGGGGGAATTCCTACAGGTTATACCTAATGTTATCACGGAGGAAGACTTGAAAGAATTAACTAAGTGTGTAACTTTGGAAGAGGTGAAGGAAGCTATTTTCTCTTTTGGAGCCTTCAAAGCTTCGAGACCTGATGGATTTCCTCCCAAATTCTTCCAAGTCTACTGGGAGATTGTGTCTATGGACCTCTTAATTGTTGTTAAAGATTTTTTTAGATCGGGTAGAATCTTGAATCAGATGAATACCACCTTCTTGGCCCTTGTCCCTAAATCCAATAAAGCTGCTTCAATGAATGATTATAGACCTATAAGTCTATGTAACACTACTTATAATATTTGTTCCAAAATTATTGTCAACAGGCTGAAGCTGGTCTTAGGAAAAATGATTTCTATCAATCAAAAATGTTTTGTTCAGGGAAGACAAATTCTGGATGCAACTATCTACACTCATGAGATCCTGCACTCTATCGATTACAGTAAAAAGTCAAGTATGGCGCTGAAACTTGACATCTCCAAAGCTTATGATAGGGTTACTTGGAATTTCTTATTTGTTGTTTTGGAAAAAAATGGCTTTAAAGGTAAATTCCTCAATTTGATAAAACCCTGTGTTACTACCCCGAAGTATTCGGTCCTGGTTAATGGTATTGCCCATGGTTTTTTCTCACCTGGTAGAGGAATGAGACAGGGAGATCCCTTATCTCCTTACCTTTTTGTCATTGTGGCAGAAGCTCTTGGCCGCAACATTCAAAAATAGTTTGATAATAAATCCTTGAAGAGTTTCTATGCCGCTTCTTCCTTATCCCTGACCTCACATCAACAATTTGTTGATGATACCATTCTAATGGGGGGGATTCGGTGGTTGAAGCTAAACAATGGAAAACTATTTTGGACAATTATGCTGATTTATCAGGACAGTGTATAAATTACCAAAAAAGAAAAAAATATTTTTTCAATACTAGCCAACTTGTGAAAGATAAAGTGATAAGGATTTTGGGGTGTCAGGAAGCGGAATTACCTACTACTTACCTTGGTCTACCTCTTTTCTCTCGAAAGTCGAATAGTAACTTCTAGAACTATATTGTGGAGAAAGTCAAGAAAAAATTGGCTGGCTGGAAAGGAAAATTGTTGAGCTTGGGAGGAAAAATGGAGCTTTTAAAGGCCTCCCTTCAAAATATTCCTGTCTAGTATCTTTCAATGTTTAATATACCAGCCTATATTGCTGAGAGAATTGAAACAATTCAAAGAATATTTTTATGGTCAGGAGTGGAGGAAAGGAAAAGAATAACTCTCATTAAATGGGAGAAGGTGTGTGTCTCAAAGAAAGAAGGTGGGTTAGGCATCAAAAGATTAAAATTGTTTAATAAGGCTTTGGTTGCGAAAATGGGTTGGTTTCTCTTGGAAAATGAAAAAGATTGGGCTACTATCCTAAGGGCTATGTATCTTAACAATAAGGATGCTAGCTATTTTCTAAGGAAGAAGGAGCTTCCAAATGGGTCTGTGTTTTGCAATAATCTCCTTAAAACTCGAGGAGTGCTGATTAGAGGTGCTAAAATGAGGATTGGTAATGGTCTCAACACTGATTTATGGGATGAACCCTAGTCCACACCGACCCCACTGTCGGCCTCTGGTGATCTCCAACAAATCAAAATAAGACTGAAAAGGGAAATTGGGAAAAAAGTTTCTAATTATCTAGTGTGGGAGGGATGGAGACCCAGTGGAAAAGATTCAAAGACTATCTAAGTAATGTTTTTCTCAGGGGAAGCAAACAAGAAAATTGGGAGGTTGTTGTTGACCTGCTTATGAAACAAATTGGAACCCTGACCTTTTTTCAAGAAACATAAAGGATGAATGGAGCTAGATAAAAACACTAATGGTAGGTTCTCAGTAAAATCAGCTTATGACTCAATGATGCAGCAAACTATGGTCTTGGGTTCTTTTGACTGGCTTAAGGTCTAGAAGAAGAACCTAATCCTGGAAATTAAATGCTTCTGGTGGACAGTTATACATGGCAAGATCCTCACTATAGACAACCTAAAGAAAAGAGGTTGGTATCTTGTAAATAGATGTAGCCTTTGTAATGAAGAAGAGGAAACCATTATGCATTTGTTTTTGCAGTGTTCTTATGCCCAAGAAGTTTGGGGTTTTTTTCTTAATGCTCTAAAGGTGGAGTGGGTTTTCCTTGTCAATGTTCAAATGTTTGTGGAGGGATGGAGCTTTTGCCCTTATTCCCACAATATAATTAGTGATCTGTGGGGACAAATTCCCTCGTTCTTGGCTTGGGGTCTGTGGAAAGAGAGGAATAATAGAGTGATTAGGGAGATTGCAAGAACTAGCAAGGAGCTATGTTTAATTTTTAAAAGACAAATTCAGGAAAATATGGAAAGCTGCAAGTACAAGTAGGCTAAGAAACAACCAACTCAACATGAGCTAAGCATAAAACAACAATGGGAGCTCTCCCATGATTTAAATAATGTTAATTGACAAAAATGGCTTATAAGAAGGAGCACTATATGGATCCCCCGGATCCAAGATGGGTGAAATGCAACTTTGATGGTTGCTCGAAGGGGAATCCTGGTCGGGCTATAGCTGGTGGAGTAATAAGAGATGATAAGGGTGCCTTCCTGATTGGATAGAGCAAAGGCTTAGGAAAAACTATGTACAACTTTGCTAAGGAGTCTGCTATTTGGATTGGTGCTAGAATTCTCACAGAGAGGGGTTACAACAAGGTAATTGTTGAAGGAGACTCAAAGCTGATAATAGACTATCTCAACAACAGGATGAATATTCCTTGGGAAATTAGAGATTTGTTGGAAGATTGTAAAAGCATATTGCAAGAGATTCAATGTGTTAAAAATTTCCACTCATTAAGGGGAGGAAATAAGGTGGCGGATGTGATGGCAACCTTGGTGTAAATCAAGAAACCTTAATAAATTGAGACTTTATTAATTTTCCTAATCAAATTAAGGAAGTCTAGCGAAAGACAAACTTGGTGAAAAATAATAAACAAAGGACTATGAGGAGGGTTTTCTTAATTATTTAGATGAGTGGTGGGAGGAGAAGGATTTGGAGGACATGGACCCCATGGATGCAAGCTAGCAAGCTGATTGGTCAACATTGGAGGCATGTTTTAAAGGGATTGCTAAATCCCGATAAAAGGCATTGTAATCGTGGGAAAGGATAACTAGACAAGAGGTGTTTGTACCAATTAAATTTGGAAATAAATAACATGTGGTATAATCTAAGGATTGATCTTTGATGTGACAGATGGAGTTGCATCGACAATAGAAATAAAAGATGGAATAAAACAAATGCTATCATTGCAAGGAAAGGAGGTGGAGCTACCATAAGTAATAATGATTACGGCCAAAAAGGTGGCAATCGAGAAGTGAATTTTTTTATGAATTATAGAAAAAACCCTAAGCCGATTGCTTTTCAAATGAATTGTCATAGAGTTACCATTAGAATTGAGAGTGTGGAGCTTTTGGTTGCGAGTGTTGAGGACACAAAAGGTAACAAAAGTGATTTCCTTCTCATTCCCAAAATTGGACATAACTCTGATAGCAATATGGGAGGTCCTAGGAAGCGTACTAAACCTCACAAATTTGGCTCGCTTCACAACAATGAGGAGCTCTGGGGTCTTTTTGAGCAGGCAGGTTTCACTTTGTATTTCGTTGCAATGGAGGGCTATAACAAAAGACTCAGCTACAAATTTGCAAATTCTTGGAGAGATGGCGAAGTAAACCTGGGCGGGCTTCAGTTTAAGGTGTATGTGAAGCTGATTATGAAAGTGACGTGTTTGGATTACGAAGGGACGAAGGTTGCAAAGGTCAGCAATGGTAAGTAGTAGGACTATTTCGAGAAGTTTTTTGGAGGAAAAGAAAAACCATAAAGACTTCAAAAAGGGTACTCTAGGGTTAAGTTGCCACCTCCGTATCATAATGTGTGCTTTATTGTAATGAAAAATTTTACTCTCGAAGGCCGCTACCAGTCCGTCCATGGATAACACTTTCCCATCCTCAACCACATTAGACATCAGGAAAAATAAATTTTCCTTTTTTCTTGTTTTCCTCTCTTAGTCAGAGTCTTACTCATGGAGCCAATCCACCTTTACATCAGGGCCTCATAAGAGCCATTTACAAATTTGTGTTGTCTAGAACCCCTCAAAACAATCTTGTTATTAGGATGATTGAAGACCCAAAACCCCAGAGCTCAGTGAAAATTGAGCTTCTTGAAGACTGTCCCCTCCCTATGCCTAAAAAATCTAGCAAGAAATCCCAAAGCCCTGAGAAATCTAGTAAGAAACCCCAAAACCCAGACATTGCTTTATGGAAGGATTTACTTACAGTCACGCCAGAGAAAAGAAAGATATGTCGATGGAGATGGGGGCTAATAAAAGGAGGAGAGTGATTTTGCTTGAACTTAGGGAAGAGGTGGACACAATTTCTATTCTTGATGAAATTGAGATGGAAGGCTTAAACCTTGGTGGAAGAAGGTCAAAAAGACTGGCTATGGCAGTGTTAGAAGGATAGGAGAGTAAGAAAAACACACAGAGACCTAAAGAAAAAAGTACCCAAAGCCCACCGAAGAGTGTTGAAAAGAAAGAAGAAGAGGAAAATGATTCCTCAACTGAAGAAATTATTGATAGTCTGGGAGGTGACTCGGCTGAAGAGAAGGATTTAGATGCAAAAAGCGAGGATGGTAATGGTGATGAGGAAAAAGAGGAGGAGTCGCAGCATGAGGTGGCTCAACAGGAGGAGGAATTAAATGTTATGGATAATCAAGATATGGACGAAAATTCCAACAAAGAGGAAGAAAAGGCTGAGGATGATGGGAATGGTAGGATTAAAAAACTTGAGGAGAGAATGCAGATTCTGGAAAAGAGGATAAATGAGAAGGTAGGGGACAACAAACTTCATGCCCTCAAAAATTCAATGAATGGAATTATTGAGGAAAGAATGAAGGTCTTGGAGAAAGGGATGCAAGAAAAAGGAGATGAAAACAAAATTCAAATCCTGGAAGAAGAGGTTCAGAGCGTGTGTATGGTGGTCGACGTTGTTATGAAGAAGGCTGCTATGGTGACTATTTCTGGCATGGGAAAAATAAAAAAGCAGCAAAAGAAAAAAGCAGTGGGTGATGGTGAAGACTTGGCTAGAAAGATGGAGCTGAAGGCAATAGTGAACAACACTATTGAAGACCTGATGAAAGCATGGAGGCTGATCAAGGATGCATAGCTTGGTTTCTTTGCTGTGTGGATTTTCTTTTTGTTTTTGATGATTATATCTACTATGCTTTATAGGAATGTTGCTACTGGTTATGGCCGTGGGTGCCAAAACTTAAATATTTATAATGCTGTTTATATTTTAAGTAGGAACATTATGATAGATGTTCATAAGTACTATAGATGGATAAGGAAGGATGCTACTAATGCTAGATTAAGGTTTTTTGATCCGTATGATAGAACTATTATGTTTGATCGTATGGGAATTGGTTAAGCATTTTGTTTGTGGGAGGGGGGAAGTTTGGTGGGCTTCCTATTTTTGTTGTTTCTTACCACCTTCTGTTCTTATCATGATGTACTAATTGCTCAAGTCAGGGCCCTTTTCCCTGCTTAATCAATCAAAAACATTGTGTATTAGGACACATTTCACCAAAATCATTAAATGTTCACTACATAGAGGACCTATTTCATGAATAAAATTTACAACTAATTGCTTATGAGGACCCATTTCTCCAATAACATTAAAAAATAATTATGTTTGAGGACACATCTCACCAATTACTATTACACCTCCATGCTAACCATAGGGCCATAATCGCCTTAAAAATTACAATGTATGTGTTCCGTCGAGGTTTGATTCGTCCAACATTTAAATGTATCATTGTATAATCACGTGGGATTCAACAAATTTTTACTAAAAAATTTAAAATCCCATGGAATTCACCAAATATGGATTGATATAAATACAATCAAAACTCTAATTTATTCTTACACATTTTGTTGAGTTCTACGCTTGTGAGCTCTTGATTTAGAAGTCGGACTTGGAACCTTGATTGTAGGCAAGTTACAAAGTTACAACTATAGACATTCCTGCATAAATGAATAGCAAGTAAGTGAAAACCTAAAGGTAAGTGATCATTTCTTCATATTGTTATAAGATTTTTTTTAATCTCTTTTCCATTCTTGCTTCAATCTTAAAGATGGTATTGAGTAGGGAATGGGATCTATATTCTATGTCCTTAAACAAGAACACTTTTTTCCAACTTTTATTTGAAGTGAGATATAAATATGTTGAGCAACAAGTGCAACAAGGGTAAGAATCCTTAGGGTGGTGAAGGGACTAGGAGGCCATCAAAACACCCAAAACATAGAGTTACCATTAAGTCTTACTTTGGAATTGGAAATGTTTTTGATCCAATAGATCAAGATGGAGCTACATCATCAAGTCTTGCACCAAATTTTCATGAAGAAGGCATTCACAATACCTCACAAGAATATCATAGTGATTTAATTGAGTCAGATGAGCATGACAATGCAACAAAAAATGTTCCAAGGGCTGCCAAGGGTAGCTAGAATGAGTTAATTGGCTTCGATGGAAATGTTGGAATCGTAGATGATGTTGCTGCAAGGAAGATGAAAATAAAATCCAAATTAAAAACAAGGCACGAGTGGGATATGACAAGGAATTTTCAAATTGATTGGGTGTCAAAGTACCCATTCATTGGACCAGTGGAGAATACAAACAAAGATGAACCTCCAACATAATGGAAGTGTAAGATTTGTAGTTGGAAATGTAAAAGAGAAAAGAAGTTGTAGCTAAATCTTAACACTATAGAAAATCATTTCGGTAAAGTTTATGAAAAAAATTATAGACATAAAGGAAAAATCAGTAGTAAGATGGAAAGCAAAGGAAGAATGTATTCATGTTAAGTATGCCCTAGAATATGATGAGAATATGCAAAGAATGGAAAAGCTTGTTGCCTGTGGAGGTATAATTGAAGCTATATTTGGAAAGGTAATGGTAGGAGCACAACTAGCAAAAACTATTCAGATGAGTGTTTTTTTTCATATTTTTGTCTAGAGGGCATCCTTTGACAGACTACCCAAAATATTTTAATTTATTATCTTTTTTGGGTGTTCCTAACTTTCCTAGCATACATTGGTCAATAAATGCTGGATGGGATTAGGAAAGTTGTCTTGCTACGATGGAAAATCAAGATTTATAGGAGAAAATAAAAGATTCAAACTTCATTGCATTATCTTTAGATGAAGTTACTGTGGTAGATAATACTTCTTGGGTATGTATGCATGTGTCTACTATACACCAACATGTCCACCAACCTCATCTTCTCTATGTTCATAAAATGAAGGACAATTCAACATCACAAAATCTATTTGAACTAGTTAAGAAATCTATGAATGAAATTGGAGGTATAGATGAGTTAACAATTGCCAAAAAATTGGTGTGAGTAGGAGATGATGGAGCTATAGTAATGTAAGATCACATGAGTGATCTTTGCATAAAGTTACAAACTACTTGTTCACCATACATGATTGGCATTCACTGCATGACCCACAAAATGAATTTAGCATCTAGAATTGTAAGCAAGTTTCCTACAATATCAAAAGTTGAAAATCTAGTTCACGAGCTTTATGCATACTTCTATCGAAGTCCCAAACATTTTGTAGAATTTGAAAATTTTGCTGAGGGAATAAAAAGAGAAAAAAATCTTCTTAAGGATGCTGATACTAGATGGATATCCTTGCAAAGATGAACGTAACGAGTTTTTTTAGAATATCGATCCTTGATTGGAGTAATGTACGAACATCACAACATAGTAGACAAAGCTCCTGACCTCTTACATAGGTTAAGTGATATAGAGACACTCTTAACTTTAGTTGGTCTTCTCCCCATGTTGGATGAAATGAACAATCTTGTGAAGAAAGCCCAAGAAATAACTATGTATATCTATAATATAATAAATTATGTAGAATGACATGCATGACCCTCGATAATCTATATCTAAATCTAACAAATTATCCATTTCAAAGTCCAAATTTTGTAAGCTGGCAATTGATTACAGATTTGAATAATCCTAAAAAATATGTATAGTTTAATGCAAGCAAGTAGTTATGTGTCTTTGTATGTGGATTTGAGATACCAATGCACTATTGTATGATGTTCAGGCTCTCTACCAGAGAAGTACCTGTTACAAAGGAAGCTTTTAGTGACATTGTTAAGTATGTAAGTGGTAATTTAAAATTTATTGCAAAATCTCTTTCCAAAAATATTTATGAATGATTCCCTTGAGAAGAAATACTTGAAGCCATGTCTATTGTGTATCCTCAATTTTGGATGCTAGGGAACCTAGATTATTTTCATAATAAAATAATTACCTTGGCCGAACACTTTTCAAAAATTTCAAAATACAATGGACATAAAATAGGAGGAATTATAAATGAAATTAAGCTTAGAGAACAAGGTAAGCATTTTGTAGTAAGTATGATTGACCAGGTTGAGTCCATGGAGAATCCCATAGATGAGGGATCAATAACAAGGGTTTGGACAACCTTAGGTCAAAGTGAAATATTACATGATTCATTATCAAAATATTTCAAACTTGTTGATTTATGTCAGACAATGATATTGGGGTCAATGGAGGATGAGAGAGTTTTCAGTGCATTGGGGTTTTTGAAATAAAAAATAAGAAACAAACTAGACAAGAATTTGCAAAATTTCTCGAGGGTGTTTGCAACTAGGTACAATGTCTAAATTTTTCCTTTTGAAAGGGAACTCACAATTTGGAAGCTCATATGTGAAATAAGAGGGTTGTGCAACACTTCAAACATTAGTGGCAGTGGCACAAATGACACTGACACAATGAATGTTGATCTTGAGATGTAGTTAAGTGGAAATACACAGGGCAAAGAAAATGAAGACCAAACTCAAAGTCAAGATGACTCTCAATCTCATCATCAGAGTGAGGACCAAGACATGATTTGGTAAATGGAAGTGATTTAGCAATTTTTAGGTATTTATACTGCATTTCATGAATTATATTCCAAATTTTAGTTGATGATATTTTATATTGTATTCCATGAAATTTCAAATTATGAATCAGATTGAATAAATTAATATATTATCAATAATTTCATATTTTAATTGTCATACTGATAAGTTTTACATATACTTAGTGATTTATAATTCAACTCAATGCTTAATAACATATTAACAACAATAGTGTTGGTGTTTCCAATTGATTATCTTTGATGAATAACTGAAAGCAATATTAATTTGTTCCTTCAACAGAAGCTAACACTTCAACATCTATAACACATTATGTGATATGAGAACTTATAAATAACCCTTGATTATTTTGAGTAAAAAGATAGTGAATACAATACTGGAGAGCAAGATTGGTTGATATTCAAAACTAAAGAAATACACTGAGTATTTGAGTCATCTGTTATTATTACAGAGAAAAATTACAACATTCCTATCCATGCTATCAAATAGAAAAATTACAAAATCTCCAAGAGTTACTTGGCACTATGTCTAGTTAAGGTCTTTCTAACAACCAAAATCTCAGACAGGAGGCATAGGAATAAATACATGGAACAACTCATAGATAGGGTAAACAATTATACCTTTCATTCCATGCCTTAAACATACTCTTAAAAGGCCAATCATGAGCTAAGAGCACTTCCACGCCCTAAAAATATTGATGACACTTTGCATCAAGTATCATGATGGCCTCTCTATAGAAAATTTCTATACTTTGATCTTCTTTTCTGCAAGCATGTTTGAACAATGCATACCCCTATTTTGTGATAATGGGGTCTCTACACCCACTATTCTTATCGATGAGTCTTCCTGTCAAACCCCCAACCTTGGACCAAGATTTGGTCTCTTTCCTGACCCTAGGAGCAATGCAATATTCTCTTCATCCAGAGGTCTTCTCTTGCTAGTTGACGTTCCATCCATTTTAATTGTAGGGTTTGCAAAAACTAGGGTTTCAATAAATTCTTCACAAACCAGAATCCTACAAAAAATTCAACAACATATACCCACTGTAACTCAGTTTTCCTTTCCCTTGAATTGATTGTAACCACTCGTTACTTATAAAAATATTCAAATTCACAACTTCATGTTTGAATTACTTATTCCACTTGATGTCAAAAAATCTTGATTTCACATCAAAAAAACCATCGTTCGCTTCAAAAATTTGGAGCACATCATTTGATTACTTTAGCATTTGTGAATGAAGTGAAATTGAATAGGTAATTTTTCTTAGCCCTCTTGAATTTGGTAGATATCAATCCCATCTGCCATTGCTCCTTCACATGATTGAATGTGTGACTAGTAGGAGATATTGGCCAAGTTTGAATGTGGGCTGTTGATCCCAAGATTGATAGTCATTATGCAAATTTGACATTTCCTTTGCAAAGAGATAGCCTATTTTTTTCGCTATGCAGACATGTATCACCATTTCATAGACTCGTGAAGCTATAATAAGACAAAAATATACCCCCCGCGAAGGAAGGGATCTTTGTGAAATGTTGTGATGCTAACACTTGTAATCATCTCAAAGCTTCATAGCAACAAAAGATTAGTCCCACCATGGATCTATGAAGGCTTGAGAATCCATGATAGGAATTAGCACATGGTATAATACGTGTTATGATTTCACTGTTTTGTGAGGAAGAATGTGTTAGAATGTCAGAGCTCCATGAAGAGAAGGGCCTACGCGAAATGTGGGTGCTTAATTCAATAACTTAAAGTGACTAGGAAAAAGGAGGATTGATCATGGATGAGATAATAGGGCTCAACAGAGTGTAATTAAAACATTATACTATTGAAAATTTTGGACACACATCATGTTTTCGGGGTTTTGCTATACTTGAAAATGACAAAACCAAAGCCTCCGCAAACCATAGAGACAATATGAAATGTCAAAACATGTCCATAGCACCTGAGGAACATAATACTTTAGGAAAGTGATTAATTACATTTAATAAATTTATAAGGGGCACTTCATAGTAAGAGGGTGACACAAACACACATGACACCGATAACCTCAAGTTGTAACTTAAAGACTAGGTGAAAAAGTGCAGCATGTCAATGACAAAAAAGAAGGATACTAAGGTTTTAGCATATGAGGGCTTTAGAAAGCCCTAACTTGTAGACCCTAAAACCCTGATTCAATACATTAAGGAATTTCAAAATTTCCCCCACACTAGACAACACAAAAATAATGAAATTTTGCAAGCTCCACCAAAAGTGATTTAACAGTTTTTAGGTAGTTATATTGCATTTCATGAACATATTCCAAATTGTAGATGATATTTTATACTGTATTCCATAAAATTCCAAATTATGAATTCGATTGAATAAATTAACATATTATTAATAATTATGTTATACTTAATTAATTATTGAATAAATTAACATATTATTAATTATGTTATACTTATAAGTTTTACAAGTACTTAGTGATTCATCACTCAACTCAATTCCTAATAACATATTAACAACAGTAACATATACAACAATGAATATCAAAAATCATTTAATGTGTATCTAGTAGTAGAAACAAATTTTTTTCTTTAATTGAGAAAATAAATAATATAGATAATTGAACACATTACTAAATTTGGATTTTTTTTTATTGATTTTCAGTTTTTCAAATGAAGGAATGCATAGAGGAAATGCAAAATATTTCTCAAAGATAACTCTACATAGAGTTGAGTTGGAAACTCATATTCTCAAATCAATCTATCAACTTTTATAGCAAGATCCATTGTTCACTTGGTAGAAGTTTCATTTGTTATAACTAATAGTGTCTGACTTGAAAATATATTAACAATTCATGATTGAAATTGGAACTTGACTTGAATGTTTAAGTCAAAGTTGTATTCAAGGTTATCAGTGGTTTGATGGAATCTAAATAGTTCACCTCATCTAGGTTATGAGGAAACTGGTCCAAATCAATCTTCCTTGTATCCTCCATATTCTTTTTGAAATCATCCTTTCCAATGAATCACTTAGTTGTGTCAAAAGCATTTGGAAAACCAAGCTCTATCAAGTTCCTTACCTTTTTATCCAACTTCATATTTTTTGCAGCCCGATCAAGAAATTCCTCTGTTTCACGTATTCTCAAACACTTTTGAATGATAGACGACAACTTCATTGAGATATCAATTCAATTATTAATCCCTTTTAATTTCAATTCATTTTCACTGGCTTTGTAGACTGTTTTCTGAATTTGATTTGTAATTTTCTCAATTGAAATTAATTTTTTGTTGTCCCCTACATATTTCCTGAGCTTCCTATTATGTACTGTTAGATCATCAATAAATTGAAACAATTCACATAAATGATCAATCTTCTCCAGTATTTACTCCTATATATTTTATTCATATATCTCATCATTTCTCTACAAAATGTAATTGACTTATTTTGACAAGAGTTTATTTTATTTTTTTCTTTCCTCAGCTCTACCGCCAATCTTTCACTTTTTTTTCTCTCTTCCTCTAATTTTTGTTCCCACTGTTGAAATGCTTTCACCAGGTTTTTTTTTAATTTTTTTGAAGTGGATTTTTCCTCATCATATTTATTTTTGCTCTCTTCTAACCTTTTCTTCAGTTCATTAAATTCAACCTTTACTTGTTTATCCTCTTTTCTTGTAGATGTAGAGGCAGTTTTTAAATTATTTTTTCTAATTCATTGCTCTTGTTATCTACTGCTTTCCTCTTTTCTTTCTCATTTGCTAGGTCCACTTGTAAATTTTCTATTTGAATTTGTAACCTCTTTTTTCTCTCTCTTGCTTTAGCAATGATGTGTACACTAATTCATTATTCTTCTTTGATACATAATTTTTTTATAATTTTTGTATCCAGAAAATTCCAATTGGAAACAACTCACCTGAAATTCAGAGTGATCCATCTAATTCTCTGGTTTATTTTGAATTTCCAAAACAACAAACATGTACTCCATGATTTCTTTATTTGGGTCAAATGTGGGTAATACCCTGGTTGTTGCAAGCTCTGAAGTTGCAGTAGATGAACTCTCTATTAGCTGCTTCTTTGATGTTTTATACATTTTTTATTGAACTTTTTAAACATCATTGTAATAAAAACCTAGGGATGTAGAAATAATGGAATTCTTGAATGGCGAAGGAGTAATTGCTTGCAATTGCTGTCATAGCCACACTAACTAGAGGAGTGCCTGGAAATAACTCCTTTGGGGTGGAACTAGAAATTAAGGTAGTGGTACTAGTATTGGTAGTTGGACTTAGACTTGTCATAATCCTTGGCCTCTTTAGTATGCCTTGATCATTGGGTGTTTGTGTAGAATCTTGTATTGTTGGCCTCTTTTGTGGAATTTTTTTGTTGTAGCACATGTTGATCACTACTAGTACTACTACCCATGCCATCACCACTAGTGGCAGTGCTAGTTACACTAGTTTTTCCACCATGGGCAATGCCCTAGTTGTGATTGTATTCAACCACGAGGATTAGGATTTGAAGCTATAACAAAATGAATTATTTTAGTTGTTCTTGTATTCCCTTGGGCTATTTTATTAGCTCCAAAGCCTTGCTTATCAACAGGTTTTCTAGGGTCTACATCTATTGTCGTACAAATGACTTGTCCTTGGGACCCCAAACCACCACCTTCATAACCCTTTTTTTTTTGGCTATGGATGCTCCTGAAGTATATGTTTGTTTGTGGTCTCACTTAAACCAGATTTGAATTTTCTTGCATATTGCACACTTTTTTCTTCCCTATCATCATCACATTCATCATTAGTTTCTTCACATTCATAGGGATGCTCTTTATTCCACAAATTGCTCAACTCAGAATCTTCTTTGATATCTTCAAACTCTGCACTAGTTTTTGGTTCACCTAGATCCATCCTCATAGACCAAAAGGCAATAAATTTTTATTGTGACCATTTTTTGTCTCTACAAGGCATATCTAGAGATTTTGGAATTTTTACTCTAGTATATGGTAGATAACATTTTTTTATAAAAAATGTCATACCTCCTGATTTTCTTCTCTCCATTGGTGCAATGCCATAATTTCTGCTGAAAATTGTTCAAAAGAAATACCTTTCTCAACAACAATTTTCTCCTTTGCTATTTTGACCTCATCCCAAGAATCCTTATTTCTCAAGTTTTCAAGCAAGGGTTTACTTTGATGTTGAATTCTACTTGTAGCATTCTTATTGGTCACAATCCTTAATTTAGTGGTGTCACATGGATTGTTACACCCCGTTTCTAAATTACCAGATTAATTTTATCTTTATGAGTAAATATGATGTTAAATGCAAAATCATGACTTTAATATGTTCAATGGGTGAATGTAACACATAAATATGCATTATGATGTTATTGCTTTAATGCTTTGATGATTCCAATGATATATGATGTAAATGAATTTCATATTATCGGCTAACTATGTTAATAATGCTCTAAGTTGGATGCAAGAAGATTCGAGACCTCCATCAAGGAGGGGGAGAGTATCATCTAGGAGAGGATTTTGGTTTGGTAACCCCTAAATGTACCTACTTGAGCTATCACATACTCACATCCTAGTTAGTCATGTTAAGTCAGTTTGGGATCTGGTAAGTAAACCTTTGGTGATGGTTTTTGGAATGTTTGGAATGTTTGTGTAATGGTCTTTGATTTCCTTTGGATTGAACGAAAGATAGGGTTATTATTTATGATTCCCTTGTGTTTGTCTTGTCAATTTTAGTTATGGTGTTAAATATCTTTGATGAGTTTGAAATGCTTTAACGTTGTGAATGGGTATGTATATGGGTACGTATATATACATATATTAACTATGCATGTATGTATACAATCGATGATGCACACATACAACCATATACACATATGAGCATACATAGAGAAAAATGCCTACATATACCCATGCATGGAAATATAACATGTGTGTGATTGATCGATATGTATACATGTATATGTATTTAATATATACACAAGCACCCATATGCATATAGATTGTTATATTTAAATAACAAAAATTGCATGATATTGTAAATAAGAATAGAATATGAAATATATATATATATATATATATATATTGTGTAATAATGAATGAACATATATATTATTGTTAGGAATATATTTATTTTTTAGAGTTTTTTTTAATAGGTTAGTGGTACGTATTGAGTTGTTAAAAACAACTCAATATTAATAGGAAATTTGTTTGAGGAGTTTCCTAAAAAATAGGATTTGTGAATCCTATAAATATGCAAGTGTTATTGAATGAAAATAAGAGAAAAGCATGATATTTTCTTGTGTAGTATTATTCGGCTTCTAGTTGAGTTTGTCCCATGTTTTCTTATATGGTATCAGAGCCTTTGAAGATTCTAGCAGGCTGTAAGTGTTGTAGTTTACTGTATTTTGAATCTTTTTTCTCTCATTTCTATATGCTAACAGTCGAAAAGAGATATTGAATTGACTTGATCCCCCTGTGGTAGAAAACTAACTTTTGCAAGAATGACGGTGTTGTCATTGATGTCAACTAGTCAATTGGTTATCAACTGGTTGCTATTGTCATTAATGTCATGGGTGCAGGTTATTGGCTATATATGTCGAGGATATTGAGAAAATTGTAATGAAGAAAGGTTGTAGGTGTTCAATGGTTGCTCCGAGTTTTGCTCCGAGATTTTCTCCTATGTTCATGTGGTTCAGATATATTGATCATGATTGTTGGAAGCTACTATATCCAAGATTTGTGCTTCTGATTCGTTGAACAGTGTGAGTTATGTTCATCAGTTGTGAACTGTGTTTTTTAGGGTATTTGGTTGAGGTCTGGGAGAAATGTTGTTGGTCTGGATTTCTTTTTGGTTGAGTATTATGACCTGCGGTTCTAGAGTTAAGCTATTATGATTGCGTTGAAGATAATTTTGGTGTTTAGAAGGATTGGATCATGCTAAGGGTTGCGTCTGCTTAATTTTTCTATGTGTTTTATACTGGTTTGGCTAACCTTTTGTCAAACACTACTTTTGAAGTTAATGAAGCGTGTTGGGACTTATTTGGGTCCTCATCAAGCATGTGTTTGGGTCACCCTCATTCTAATTCCACCCTATAATATTTTGGCACCGACCTAATTTTGAATTTAATGATGGATGGTTGACTTTGGATATGTTTCATAGTTGAAGATGGTATAAATACAGGATGAGATGTTGATGGAAGCAAAGTACGAAGAGTTAGTGAAAATATATAGATCAAGATTGATGTATGTGATGCGAGTTGAGAGATCAGTGCGAAGTCTAATTGCCAAGTTTCTGGATGTAATAAGCTAAAGGTGTACTCTATCATTCATGCATGTCTACAAGTGGTTGAGTTAATCATGGTGGAAATCTTTGTTGCATTGAGATTGTCTTCTCTATGTGACATATCTCTTCTATCTTCTTTGTAACTGTGTGGTAGTGAGCCCTCTAGGTGGTTAACCCTTGTTGGACAGTGAGTTTTGATCCGGATAGTGAGTCCTTGTTTTGGTAGTGAGCCTTTGTAATTGGTTTTGATATTCTCTACGGTGTGAGATAATCCTCACTGTGGTTTTTCCCTTATTGGGTTTTCCACGTAAATCTGGTGTTATTGTGTATGTGTGATGCTTTTTCAGTTTATGCCTTTTCATTGAATGTTTAATCATTTAGCAGAGTAATAATTTGTGATTGATCTAATCTCTGGTGGAAGTTTTTAAGGGTTAAATTTGGCACAACTGATTCACCCCCCTCTTAGTTGTCTTGTTCAACAATTGGTATAAGATCTTGGTTCCCTGGAGAATGTTAAAAGGCATAGGACAACTAAGAGAGGGGGTGAACCGGTTGTCACCAAATTCAAACGCAAAACTTCAAATACTTATCAACTTCACAACCACACTATTATGTTATAAAGTATGAACATGAAATGTAGATAACAAAAACCAAAATCAACAAAATGAACACTAGATTTTACGTGGAAAACCCAATAAGGGAAAAACCACGGTGAGGATTAACTCATAGTATAAAGTAATAGCAAAATCGAATACAAGAGGCTCACTGCCTGAATACAAAGGCTCACTGCCTATAGAAAGGACTCACTATCCAATAGGGAGGCTCAATGCCTACAGATACAAAAGATAACATAAAGATCCACCACAACAATTTACACACATCTGCAACCTTGATTAGAAGATTGCAGAAACCTTCAACTCACTACTTTAAGGAATCTAACACAATAAAGTACTACTGCCTCAACTCACTTTCGCACAAATCCGCTCTTCACTTGTGGCTTACTTCATTACTTTGTATGTTTTTAATCCTTCATAACTCAACTTGCATTTATACCATTTTCAACCTTAGAAACTTTCTCCAAGGTTGGACACATATGCTTCATTTCATAAATTCAAATTAGGTCAGTAACTCAACATTTCTGCAGTGGAAAAGGAATGGGAGTGGACCAATTAAACACTTGACCAAGATCAAAAGCAACGTCTTGGATCAACCACATGATTCCTTAATTAAATTTTTAATTCTTCACATGAAGTGTAAACACGAGGTTGACCAAACCTAATGAAAACAAAAATGAACATTGGAGTACACACTTCCCAACAAGAAGATAACACGTAGACCATGTAACTTGCTTTATCATGCATGAGAACACATATTAGATACTTCTAGATACATCCAAAACAAGTGCAACAATCTTCAAACACATAACACCTTCCAACAATCCATCCAAACTGTGCAAACATATACAACAACTCTGAAACTCAACTTTTAGAGCACCAAACCATGAACATCTCTACCAAAACCTAGAGAACACCATCATGAGACATACTTTAGATTTGCAAGACCTGAAACAAATCAGTAGAGGATTGCAGAGAAGAAACATTTCTCCTAGTCCACAGACAAGCAACTCTGCCAAACCAGTTCACACACCGGTGAGCACAACTTTCACATTCCATCAAACCATAAGCCACAAATTAAGATATTTCACCAACATATCCCCAAAAATAACCCTTCAGATCTGCACAAGCATAGGATCAACACAGAAGAAATGTGAAGCACAAACCGGAGCACATTCTGAACACATACATAACTCTAACTTCACTCTTTATTAATTTTCTCAAAAGCACTTGGTAACTCATCATTTCAACACATCTACAACATCATAATGATAGCTCCATGTACTCACAACATCTCGACAACATATCAACTATACATGCAAAAAATACAACAATCTAAACTATGTTGACATCAATGACAACATTAATGACAACACCACCAAACTTGCTCATACTTGCAACAATCTCCCCATTTGTCATTGATGGAAACTCATTACGTGAAAAACCATCAAAGACAACTCTCTCCTTTATTTTTAGATAGACATGCATCCTCAATATTTTGAGAAAATACCTTCTCTTCCTCTTCAACTATTTTTCACATGGATCTCTCTCCCCCTTTGAGATCAATGAGAAAGATCAAAAGCTTTGATAACTCCCCCTTAGGAGTGCACCTGTGCAACTCATACTGCAATAATGAAAAATTTCTACTCCCCCTATAGAGTAGACCCATTCATCAGTCCAGATAAATGAAGAATTTGTGAATCCACTAGACTGATGCACCTTCATGTGCACCTAGTTGAGAGGGACAATGACCCCCAACCTCTCCCTGAGATACTCAAAAGTATCCTAAAGAAGAGCCTTAGTAAATATATCTGCAATCTGTTCCTTTGTAGACACATACTCCAACCTGAATTTATTCTCCAATACCTTTTCTCTTAGAAAATGATATCTGATAGATATATGTTTTGTTCTTGAATGCATTACTAAATTCTTTGAAATGATTATATCACTTGTATTGTCACAAAAGATAGGAATAGGCTCATCACATATCACTCCAATATCCTTCAGTGTTTGCTTCATCCACAAAACTTGTGTGCAAAAAGATGCTGCAACAATATACTCTGCTTCTACAGTGGATAAAGAAATTGAGTCCTATTTCTTACTTAACCATGAAACCAATCTTCCACCAAGAAAGAAAGCACCTCCATTGGTACACTTCTGGTCATCCACACAACCAGCCCAATCTGCATCAGTGTAAGCACTTAAAGTGAAATCAATATCCTTAGGATACCATAAACCATAATCTGGTGTGCCTTTAAGATATATGAATATCCTCTTTATAGCTGTAACAAGCACTTCTTTAGGATCTGCTTGAAATATGACAACTAAACATACTGCATGCATAATATCCAGTTAGGTAGTAGTAAGATACAACGATCCGTGATTCATAGATCTGTATTTTCTCTTATCATCTTTAGTAGATTCATCATCTTTACTCAGCTTACATCCAGTCGCCATAGGAGTACTAATCGGTTTGGAGTCATCCATTCCAAACTTCTTTAACAACTCTTTCACATTAGCACTCTCAACGATCTTCCTCAATCTTTTATTAAAGCATCTATATGCTTTGCTGGTAGTTGAATACCCAAGGAAAATCCCTTCATCACATCTAGCATCAAAATTCCCAAGATTCTCATAATCTCTTTTAATGTAACATCTGCTTCCAAACACCTTAAACTATTTCACATTAGCAGCCTTACCAATCCATAACTCATAAGGAGTCTTTGTGTTGTTGCCTTTGATCTGAACTCTATTAATAACATAAACAACAGTGTGTATTACCTCTCTTTAGTATACATCAAGTACATTTTCTTCTTTCATCATGGTTCTTGTAACTTCCTGTACAGTTTGGTTCTTTCTCTCAACCACTCCCTTTTACTGAGGGGTTCTAGGAGCAGAAAGTGTCTCTTTATGCCATGCTCTTCACAAAATGCATTAAACTAACTAGAAGTGAATTTTCCACCTCTATCAGATCTCAAACATTTGATTCTTAGGTTCACTTCGTTTTCTACTCTTGCTTTGAACACTTTAAACCTATCCAGAGCCTGAGTCTTCTCTCTAAGAAAAGCAACCCATGTTATTCGAGAATAATCATCAATAAGGAGTATGGAATACCTATCACCATTTAGGCTTCCTATTCTAGTACGACCGAAGAGGTCTATATGAATTAATTCCAACATTCTGGTAGTAGTTTTCTCTTTTCCTTTGAAACTATATCTTGTCTGTTTCCCTAATTGATAACTTCTGCAAACATTATTAGCAAGCTTTATGATTTTAGGTAGACCTCAGACAACATCTCTTGCACTAATCCTGACCAGATTATCAAAATTTACATGTCCCATTCTCCCTTTCCATAGCCAACTTTCATTAACTTGAGATACAAGGCACTGACCATCAACACCCTTAAGCTGATAGATGTTTCCATGAGTTCTCCTTCCTACAAGAACCATAGCTCCGGATCCTTTTCTGATCTCACAGGTATTATCCTGAAACACAAGTTTGAAACCTTTGCTACACATTTATCCAACACTCAAAAGGTTATGCCTTACATGACCAAACCACCATCATACTTTTCAAGTTTAGTGAACTTACTTTTATCTCTGGTCATGTGATTAGAACATCCACTGTCAATCACCCAATAGACTTCATCTTGTCTAGCATGAAAGGTGGTGACCAAAGAACCTTCCATCTCATCCTTCTTGTTCTCTGAATCATTTTTTCTTGCACATTTTTCAAAGTTAGCAAACACAAATTTATTCTCCAAAGATAAGAATAAGAATTCACTATCATCACCCTCATAATCAGATTCATCATCAGAGATTCCAACTTCTTCTCTAACATAGTACAATTTTTTGTATTTCTTATCATTTCTATCTTTATGATCTCTATTCTTCTTATGTATAGCTCTATTCAGACATCTTGAAGCATAATGATCAATATTACCACAACTGAAACATTTAAAGGGAAATATACCTTTATACTTACCGGTACCTTTCTTCAACTTCCTTGTAAATTTCACTTCCAACTCATCTGAACCATCACTATCCGGATCATCTTCAATCTTTGTTACTTTAAATGTTGTCTCTGTCTTTTCTTCTTTCTTTCCAAACTTTCTCATCTCAAATGCAATCAAGGTGCCAAATAGCTATTCTTTAGTATATTTCTTAGGATCGTACGTTTCCTCAATAACTGAAACCTTGTCACTGTAACACTCCGGTAGGGTCATTAGAATCCTCTCTCAATTATATTTTCATCTTCTAGAGTACCCCCTTGATTTATAACTTCATTTGCTACGAGATCAACCCTTTGGAAATAACTTGCAATATATTCTCCTTCCATTTTTAGATTCTCATATCTACGCTTTGTTGTCAGCTTCTTTGTCAATTTCACTTTATCATTTCCTTCATAAAGATCTTCCAACTTCTTTCAAACTTCATAAGCAGTGCCTAAAGAAATAACTTTTGTTTGCTCAGTTTTGGATAAATCACTATAAATAGCATATCTCACTTTTTCATTCTCCTCATAAGCAGAAACCTCATTTGTAGTAGTAGGACCACTCACTGGTGCAATATACTTCGTCTCAACAGCCTTCCAGGT
Organism: Sequoia sempervirens; assembly: GCA_007258455.2. Taxonomy (NCBI): domain Eukaryota; kingdom Viridiplantae; phylum Streptophyta; class Pinopsida; order Cupressales; family Cupressaceae; genus Sequoia; species Sequoia sempervirens. Next base: position 221,292,037 of record VDFB02281492.1, on the reverse strand, counting down.
CTTGTAACCAAGAGAGATAATAGATCCTCTCATCTGCACTTTCCAATCATTGTAATTAGATCCATCGAACATAGGGATCACCAACTTATGCACCATCAGATCTAACTTAAGCGGCTAAGCTCTACACCAAGGAACCAAAGCTTTGATACAAATTGTTAAAAGGCACAGGACAACTAAGAGGAGGGGTGAATCAATTGTCACCAAATTCAAACACAAAACTTCAAACACTTATCAACTTCACAACCACACTATTCTATTATAAAGTATGAACATGAAATGCAGATAACAGAAACCAAAATCAACACAATGAACACCGGATTTTACATGGAAAACCCAATAAGGGAAAAAAAATGGTGAGGATTGACTCACAATATAAATTAATAGCAAAACCGAATACAAGAGGCTCATTGCCAAGGGCTCACTAACTGAATACAAAGGTTCACTACCTACAAAAAGGACTCATTGTCGAATAGGGAGGCTCATTGCCTACAGATACAAAAGATAGCAGAAATATCCACCACAACAATTTACACACATCCACAGCCTTGATTAGAGGATTGTAGAAACCTTCAGCTCACTACTTTCAAGAATCTAACACAATAAAGTACTACTGCCTCAACTCACTTTCACACAAATCCACTCTTCACTTGTGGCTTACTTCGTTACTTTGTATGTTTTTAATCCTTCACAACTTGACTTGTATTTATACCATTTTCAACCTTAGAAACTTTCTCCAAGGTTGGCCACATATGCTTCATTTCATAAATTCAAGTTAGGTCGGTAAATCAACATTCCTGCAGTGGAAAAGGAATGGGAGTGGACCAATTAAACACTTAACCAAGATCGAAAGCAATGTCTTGGATCAACCACACACTTAATTAAATTTTTAATTCTTCATATGAAGTGTAAACACGAGGTCGACCAAACCTAATGAAAACAAAAATGAACATTGGAGTACACACTTCCCAACAAGAAGATAACATGTAGATGATGTAACATGCTTTATCATGCATGAGAACACATCTCAGATACTTCCAGATACATCCGCAACAAGTGCAACAATCTTCAAACACAGAACACCTTCCAATAGTCCATCCAGACTGTGCAAACATATACAACAACTCTAAAACTTAACTTCCAGAGCACCGAACCATGAACATCTCTGCCAAAACCTAGAGAACACCATCACAAGACATACTCCAAATTTGCAAGACTTGAAACAAATCAGCGAAGGAATACGAAGTAGAAAAATTTCTCCTAGTCCATAGACAAGCAACTCTGCCAAACCAGTTCACAAACCGGTGAACACAATTTTCACATTCCATCAAACCAGAAGCCATAAATTAGGAGATGTCACCAACAGATCCCCAACAACAACTCTTTAGATCCACACAATCATAGGATGAACACAGAAGAAATGAAGAGCACAAATAGGAGAACATTCTGAACACATACATAACTCTGACTTCACTCTTTATTAATTTTCTCAAAAGCACTTGGTAACTCATCATTTCAACACATTTGCAACATCATAAGGATAGCTCCATGTACTCACAACATCTCAACAAAATCTCAACTATACATGCACAATCTGTAACAATCTGAACTGTGTTGACATCAATGACAACATTAATGACAACACCACCAAAATTGCTCATACTTGCAACAGAGAAGAGCTTAACCGCTTAAGGAAGGTTAGGGATGGATGGAAAAGTTACTTATGAGTATCTGAAGTTTGATGGAACTAATTATGCTATTTGGAAAATACTAATGGAAGAATATTTGGAGTATTGTGGATATGATGTGGAGAAAACTTGAAAGACTCTTTACACTCCTACTAATGGCCCGAGTACAATTGATGAAATCAAGGCACATGAAGCAAACAATAAGAAAAAAATCATTTTGAAAAATAGTCTTGTACATTCCGAGTTGATTAAAGTTCAAAACCTGAAGACTACTCAAGAGGTTTGGGATACCTTAGAAAAAGTGCATGAAGGTGATGAAAGAGTCAAAGAAGAAAAGTTGTAGAATTTGGAGACACAGTTTGAGCTCCTGCATATGTCTGAAGATGAGAATGTTAAAGCCTATGTATATAGATTAGATGAGGTAGTAGCTGGAATGCGAGGACTTGGTGCTATAGTAGATGAATCCAGGATTGTAAAGAAGATTATTAGGACTCTCCTTGATGCATACAATGAAAAGGTATGTGCTATTGAAGAACATATAGACTACAAGAATTACATTAAAGATCAATTATTGAGAACTCTGACATCTTATGAGATGAGAAAGTCAAACTTGAGAAATGGATCCAAATCAGAAACTGCTTTTAAGGCTACAAAAGCTAAAGATCTGGATGAAGAAAATATTAATGAATTAGAAGCTAAATTTATGAGAAGGATGAAGAAAAGATCTAATAAGTATGAAGGTAAGTTACCCTTTAAATGTTTTAGTTGTAGAGGAATAGGTTATCATGCTTCGAGGTGTCCGTAAAGAGGTAAGAGGAATAAACAAAGATATGAGAAAGAAAATAAAGTTAAGAAGATCAACATAGCATATTATGTGAATGAGGATGCTAGTATTTCTGATGAAGAATTTGATTATGGAGATCTTGATGACAATGAATTCTTGTTCTTGGCTATAAAAGATGAACCTATTGCTAATTCTGAAAAATAGGTGAAGGAATGCCCTTCAGAGAAGGAGAAAAGTGAAGGTATTGTAATCTCTGCCCTACATGCTAAACATGAAAATAACTATTGGATTGTTGATAGTGGTTGTTCACATCACATGACTAGTGATAAGAGTAACTTTGTTAAACTTGAAAAATATGACAGAGGCTTAGTTATGTTTGGAGATGATACTGGTGCTAAGATTTGTGGGATAGGTTCAGTAAGTTTTGATGGCAAGCATAATACTGATGATGTCTACTATGTTAAGGGATTAAGGAATAATATTTTGAGTGTTGGATAGTTGTGATGTAAAAGATATAATATTGTATTTAAGGATGAAAAGTGTGAAATTAGGAAAGACTCTGGAACAGTGATTGCAGTAGGAAAGAAATTTGAAAGAAATATATATCAACTTAAGGGTGTTGATGGATGATGTTTTATGACTCAGATTAATGACAGTTGGTTATCATCAGAGAATGTGTCATATGAATTTTTGTAACTTGGCGAGGATTAGTTTAGTTCAGGTCATGATTGATTTACCAAAGATTACAAAGATTGTTGATGCTATTTGTAGGAATTGTTAGTTTGGAAAGCAAGCAAGAAATCATTTTAGATCAAATGAACAATCTACTACTGGAATATTGGATTTAATTCATACAGATCTCTGTGGTCCTACAAGAGTGAAAAGTATACAAGGTGAAAGGTACTTTATGCTTTTGATTGATGATTACTATAGGTATACATGGGTTACATTTCTTAGAGAAAAGTTTGATGCATTAGATAGATTCAAGACATTCAAAGCTATGGTTGAGAATGAAGTAAATTTGAGAATAAAATTCTTAAGGTCTGATAAAGGTGGTGAATTCACCTTCCATGAGTTTAATATGTTTTGTGAAGTTCATGGAATAAAATACAATTATTTGCCCTAAGAAATCCTCAGCACAATGGAGTTGTTGAAAGGAAGAACAAAACAATTCAAGAAGTAGCTATATCAATGATTATTGAGGCTGGTCTACCAAAAATTTACTAGAGAGAAGCTATTCACACTACTGTTTATATATTCAATCGAATTCAAGCAAGAGAAAATAGTACAAAGACCCCCTATGAGCTATGGTGTGGAAGAATTCCTACTGTTAAGTACTTCAAGGTATTTGGAAGCAAATGTTATATTAGATGGGATGAAGAAAATTTAGGAAATTTTGATGCAAGAAGCGATGAAGGTTTTTTTCTTAGACATTCTACTAAAAGCAAAGCATACATATATTTCAATAAAAGATCGAGGAAGATTTTAGAAAGCTCAAATGTCAAGATTGATGAAGTAATGAAGAATTCAATGATGTTGATGGATATGTATCTAATGAACTTGATTGCTTAAGGATTGAAGAAATTGTGGAAGAATAGAAGGATGAGCAAGAGAAGTAGAATGAAGAAGAAGAAGATGAAGCTCTGGTGGTGTCCCCTAAGACACCTAAGTATGTGTAGAAACATCATTTAGAAAATTAGATCATTGGAGACAAGATAAAAGGAGTAATGGCAAGAAGTAGAGCAATTGCTGGTGAGATAAATTTGTGTTTACTTTTTGAAATTGAACCAAAGACTGTAAGTGAAGCATGTAAAGATGAGCATTGGATGGAAGCTATGAAAGAGGAAATTATGTAGATCGAGAAGAATCAAACTTGGGAATTGGTCCCAAGATAGATAGATAAAAATATTATTGGATCAAAGTGGGTATTTAGAAATAAGTTGAATGAGAATGGAGAAGTAGTCAGAAATAAAGCAAGGCTTGTGTGTAAAGGCTACTCACAAGTAGAAGGCATATATTTTCCGGAGACTTTTTCTCTGACAACAAGAATGGAAGCTATTAGGATGTTCTTAGCATTTGGTACTCATAAAGACTTCAAGGTCAATCAGGTGTATGGTGAGTTGGAAGAAGAGGTCTACATGGAACACCTAGAAGGATTTCAGTTGTTAGATCAATTGGATATGGTCTGCAGATTGAAGAAAAAAAAAATGGATTGAAGCAAGCTCCTAGAGCTTCGTATGCAAGGTTAGACATGTATTTGATTCAGAAAGGTTTCAACAAAGGTACAACAGATAGTAATCTATATATTAAAATTGAAAATGATAAAATCTTGATTGTGGTTGTATATGTTGATGACATTATTTTTGCAAGAAATGAAAATATGTGTAAGATGTTTGTAGAAGAAATGGAAAAAGAATTTGCGATGTCTATGTTTGGAGAGGTGAATTTCTTTCTTGGGATACAAATTAATCAAACTGAGAAAGGAATTTTTATTTCACAGTCAAAGTTTGTGAAAGAGATGTTGAAGAAGTTTGGGATGGATGGTTCCAAACTGGTATGCACTCCTATGGTCACTGGTTGAAAATTAGGTAAATATGATGATTCACCTAAGGATGATTAGAGAAAATATAGATCTATGATTGGAGTTTTGTTGTATTTGATTGCTACTAGACCAAATATTATGCATCTATTTGTCTTGTGGCTAGATTTCAAGAAGATCCTAAGGAAATGTATGTTGTTTTTGTTAAAAGAATATTAAGATATTTGAATGGCACTCCAGATTATGGATTATGGTATCCTAGGGATACTGACTTTACACTAAGTACTTATACATATGCAGATTGGGCTAGTTGTATAGATGACAAAAAAGTACAAGTGGTGGTGCATTCTTTCTTGGTTACAAATTGGTGGCATGGTTGAGTAAAAAGCAAGATTCAATTTCCTTATCTACTGCTAAAGCTAAGTATATTACTGCTGCATCTTGTTGTACACAAGTTTTGTGGATGAAACAAACATTGAAAGATATCAAAGTAATGTATGATGATCCTATTTATATCTTTTGTGATAATACAAGTTTAATTAACATTCAAAGAATCTAGTGATGCAATCAAGGATAAAGCATATATATATATCAGGTATCATTTCTTGAGAGAGAAGGTTGTGGAGAATGAAGTAAAGCTTGAGTATGTACCTACGAAGGATCAAATTATTGATATATTTATGAAGGATCTTCCTAAAGATACTTTTGAGTATCTTTGAGAGAAGTTAGGGGTCATTGCCCCTCCTTTCTTGAACTAGACGAATATGGAGATGCATCAGTCCGGTGGGTCTATGGATCTATCTTTCTTCTAGATTGATGTTTTGGTGGCTACCTCATAGGGGGAGCAGGTAGTGTCACGTGTTGTCATTGAAAGAGTATTCTATTCTTAATGTCAAAGGGGAAATCAATGTAAAATATCTTTTGCATTTTCCATTGATGTCAAAGGGGGAGATGAGAGATGATGAATGAAGAGGATGTGAAAAAAAAAAGATTAACTACTAAGGGGGAGAAACAGAAAGCAAAATCATGAAAAGTGTGTTCAAAGATAGTGTGTTGTCTTTGATGGTTTTTCACATCATGTGCTGCCACCAATGACAAAGGGGGAGATTGTTGCAAGAATGAAGGTGTTGTCATTAATGTCAACTAGTCAATTGGTTATCAATTGATTTTTGTTGTCATTAATGCCATGGATGAAGGTTATTAGCTGTATATGTCGAGGATATTGAGAAAATTGTAATGAAGAAAGGTTGCAGGTGTTCAGTGGTTGCTCCGAGTTTCGCTTCTATGTTCATGTGGTTCAGATATATTGATCATGATTGTTGGAAGCTGCTATATCTAGGATTTTGGATTTTGATTTGTTGAGTAGTGCAAGTTATGTTCACCAATTGTGAACTGTGTTTTTCAGGGTATTGGGCTGAGGTCCAGGAGAAACATTGTTGGTCCAAATTTTTTTTTGGTTGAGTATTATGACTTGAGGTTCTAGAGTTAAGATGTTATGATTATGTTGAAGATAATTTTGGTGTTTGGAACGATTGGATCATGCTAAGGGTTGCATCTACTTAATTTTTCTATGTCTTTTACATTGGTTTGGTCGACCGTGTGTCAAACACTACTTTCAAAGTTAATGAAGCATGTTGGGACTTATTTGGGTCCTCATAAAGAATGTGTTTGGGTCACCCTCATTCTAATTCCACCCTAGAATTTTTTGGCACTAACCTAATTTGAATTTAATGATGGATGACCAACTTTGGATATATTTCAAAGTTGAAGATGGTATAAATACAGGATGAGATGTTGATGGAAGCGAAGTACAAAGAGACAATGAAAAGATATAGATAAATATTGATGTATGTGATGCGAGGTTGGAAAATCAACATGAAGTCTAATTGCTGAGTTTCTAGATGTAGTGAGCTAAAGGTGTACTCTATCATTCATGCATGTCTGCAAGTGGTTGAGTAAATTGTGGTGGAAATCTCTATTGCATTGAGATTTTCTTCTTTGTAACTATGTGGAAGTGATCCATCTAGGTGGTTAACCCTTGTTGGACAGTGAGTCATGATCCAAACAGTGAGTCCTTGTTATAGCAGCGAGCCTTTGTAATCGGTTTTGATATTCTCTATAGTGTGAGCTAATCCTCACCATGGATTTTCCCTTATTAAGCTTTCCATGTAAATATGGTGTTATTGTGTATGTGTGATGATTCTTTAGTTTATGCCTTTGCATTGAGTTTTTAATCAATTATCAAAGCAATAATTTGTGATTGATCTAATCTCCAGTGAAAGTTTTTAAGGGTTAAATTTGGTACAACTAATTCACCCCCTCTTATTTGTCTTGTTCAACACTAACCCCTCTTTGTAGGTGCAAAGATCATCTGGAGGGCATGCATTTCATTTTGCAAGCCCCTCACCTCTCTTTGGTGGCACAATTTGTATGAATAACTCTTGAGGGGTAACGATTTTCTTTTGTGAGGGGGGAATTTAGATGAGGTAGCCAACAATGAAAGGCTACATGGATGTGTATTAAATCACTGCGAGTTCCATAACATAGCCACATATTTTTCATCTGTAAATTGACCCTTTCATCTGTGAATTTATACGAAATCATTTTTTTATGAATTAATCTTCTACAAATTTCTTGAACCTTTTCCATGAATTGGGTCGAGTGGGGCGATTACGTTAGGTGATTTTTTGCAACAAATTGGGTGAAATTCAATCTTCATAGGCTTGATTTTCAATTTTAATAGAGGCATGTTGTTTGCAAAGTTGAAAATTCTCGTGAAATTTATGCGACATCCTCACACATTCCCTGTGACAATACTCATATTCCTTGTGCCAATACTTAGAGAAGCTCTCACATATTTGCGCATAGCAAATAGAAGAGAGAAAATTTTGTGCCAACAATTGAAGGGTGCGAACCATCAATTTCAGGCCATGAATCATGCAATTGCAGTTTATCTTCACCAGAGGTTATCAATTTAATTTATATCTAGATCAATTATCATTGAGACAAGTCACTCATTTAGAATATTTTTTTAGAAGTCTACATTTTTATATCGAACATCTAATGATAGCTTTTAGTGAAGTTTTATAGTGACTAATTGCTATTGTTCCTATAGTGTCTTAAATTATATTGTGTTGTCAAAGTCAAGTTGTTTTTAAAATAGGGTCTATTTGTAAAAGTTGAATTAGTGTTAAGGTGTATTATCGGTGGAGCTCGACACCTTCAATATTATTTAGATTATGGGGGGGAGTCAATTAGTGTTTCTTTCAATAGAGAAAAATAGCGTATTAATAAAAAAAATTTGAAGTTACAAAATTCCACACTTGGCAAATCAAATTACAATTGATTCTTATTGAAAATGATTTGTGGGATGTGGTAAGTGGAGCAAAAACAAGGCCAACTGATGCCGATGAAAGCACAAAGTGGACTGCGAAAGATTGAAGCGCAATAGCTTTGATTGGTCTTGCATTGTTAGATGCATATCTCCACCACATTGTCTTATCGAAGACCTCAAATGAAATTTGGGATAATTTGAATAATTTGTTTGGATCAAAAGCATCAAGTGTAAATATGGGCTTAAAGTAGAATTTTTTTGGCCTAAAAAATCATGGAAGGTGACAACATTGTTCAATATATCAATAATTTTGGCTCCCTATTGAAACAACTAGTTGGGATAGATGCTAAAGTAGATGATGAAGATTCAAAAGCTATTTTTTTTAAATAGCATTCCTCCTAGTTATGGAAACATTGTTTTCATATTAAATAAAGTATACACTACCCTAGATGAAATAATATCTACTTTGATTGATGAAGGAGCTAAGAAAATTGATTCAACTATAGAGGAAAATCCAATGTATGGAAAAAATAGGCCTAACTTTTCCTCCAAATCTAGTTCTTCTACATCAAAGGGAAATCATTTTTTCAAGAATAGAATTTTGTGCTACCATTGCAAGAAGGGAAACTTTGTTATGAATTACACTCAACGTGCCAAGGATTTTCTTGATGGAAAGCTAAATACAGATAAGGAATTTGCTGCAGATGATGAAGAATTCCTTTACACAAAAATAGAAAGGAGGAATACATTTCTAAATCAAATGAAAAGTTTGTAAGTGATTGGATGTGTTTGTCCCCAATCACGATTGTTGATTGTTTGTGAGTGGATGTTGTAGACATTGAAAAATGTCCTAAGTCCGTGAGTACCATTTTTCTTGGTTGTCATCCTTCAATAATTGAATAATTTTAATTATTCAATTATGTTCGATCATATTCCTCTATTGAATAAATAATTTTTAATTATTTAATTAATTCACCTTTCTCATTTATTTTCTATCTTGATCAATTAAAATGAATTAATTGCGTCACTAATTTCCCCCTTTTCTTTAATAGTTAAATAAATTATTATTTATTTAATTATTTTATCACCTTTCATCTATAGTTAAATAATTACCATTAATTAGTTGTCTATTCATGGTCCTTTAATTCTTCTATAGTTAAATAATTATCAAAATTATTTAACTATCCCTTGTCATATTCCCCTATTAAATAATTAATCAAATTAATTAATGTATAATTTCCATTTCCCCATTTAATTAAATTGATAGATTTAATTAAATCTCCATCTTTCATTTTCTCCAAATAAATAATTTGAATAAATTATTTATTTGCCACTTATCCCTTTCCTCCATTTTTCAAAAAAATAATTTAAAAAATAAATTATTTATGCACCCACCTCTTCTGGTCAAAGATGCCCTGTCATAGCCTTCATTGCTGTCATAGCCATCAGGCATCATAGCTGTCAGTGTAATACTTGTCATGATTCCTCCAAGAATAACATATTTTTGGTGCTTCAATTCTAGACCATTGATCTTGGCATATTTTTTGAGAATTAATCTCAACCATCCATTTTGTAACCTCCCTCTCATGCATCCTCCACCATTGATCTTGGAATCCTTCTAGAGGATTAATCTCAGTCGTCCATTCAAAAGGTTTTCTATAAAAGAAACCTTCCTCCTCCATTTTCACCTTAACAACCATTATCTCCAACTTTCTTGTTTACTATTTGTAGGTATTTGCACAACTTCAACCACAAATCTGAGGGAAATATTGGCATAAGAAGAAGGAGATACAAGAGAAGTGAAGCAACCAAAATTGGGAGTGTTTATTCATGAATGCTTTCATTTTAATTCCTTATCGTTTGTTTTCTCTTGTTTGATGTGGTTTTATAGCTTAGAAGTGTTGGCTGTCACTTTATCTATGCTATTTAATTTTTAACCCCATCTTACAAATGTGTTTGTCCCCATTCACAAGATGGTATAAGTGACTAGAAATGTTTGTCCCTAGTCACATGAGTTGGTGATTATGATTGGATGTGTGTGTCCCTAACCATAATTGTTGTGAGAAGATGTGTCTGTACCTATTCATAACCTTGTTGTTGGATAGATGTGTTTGTCCCTATCCAAAATTTATGTAATACCTTGGGTAGACATGTTAGTCCCTATCTTTGGTTCCCTAGGTAGATGTGTATGTCCCTACTCATACCTTATGATGAAATATTGAATGTGGTCATCAAGTATTATTTGTTCACTATGTTGGCAAGAAACACTGCACATGTCATCTGGTGTTGTCATTGATGGCAACCCTATTCAGTGATTCGATCTACATGTCAGCATTTTCTCATACCAGAAGTCAGATTGAAGCTAAGTGATTAATTGTCAAGCTAGAACAAAGCATCCAACAAAATTGTGTTCATCGACTCATATGCAATTTTCTGTTATCATTTTGAGTTGTGGATCTCAGGGAAGGTTGTTAGATGTATGATCTATGTTTTCCTTGAATCATAGAGCCTTGTATCAATTGTTGTGCAAGTTAGAAGATCTGGTTGATTAATGTGCAAAAGGCCGACTAAGTGAATGTAGCATATTGTGGATCTTTGAGAAGTAATTGTTTGAAGTGTTTTGTGTTCGAGCATGATGATTTGGGTCCTCACTATGTTGTGGATGACTTTGGTTGGTGCGCATTGAGAATTATTTGTGGATTGAGTTGACGGTTTGTAAATATTTTATGTTTATTGAAGCTGACATGTGGTTAATTAAATCTTTAGTTATAGATATATACAAGTGATCATTTATATCATTTTAATGTGTGTACGAAGTGTGTTGATGTGTGATGCGAAATTCAGAAAGATTGTAGAGCGATTATGCACAGTTTCACTTGTGTATAAAAGGATTTGTGATGCGAATTAAAGCAGACAAAGCAGAAGAGCAGAATCAAATAGAAGGTCAAGAAAGTGATTAATGTGCTTAACCGAAACTATAATCAGGCATTAGCAACTGCTATTTTTTCAGTTCAAATCTTCTGGATATAATCCAAAATTTTTTCTAAGATAGTGAGTCTTCTTTTTGTATTTGAGTAGTAAGCTCTAGGCAGTGTGCTTGAATGCATGTGCATTCCCCTTTTTGTAAACACTTATTTGATTACTCAGATCATATTGTGGATTGACCTCCACCATGGTTTTTCCCCTAATAGGGTTTCCACGTAAAAATCCTTGTGTTATGGTGTTGTGGTTGCTTGTTTTATGTTCATGCATCTTTCTTTTGGTTGAATGTTACAAGTGGTTTAAAGATCAGATTAATAAAGTTAAAAAATGTAGAACACTGATTCACCCCCCCTCTCACTGTTCCTGGATTCCAACAATTGGTATCAAAGCCAGGTTCCTCGGAAGAAGTTTAAAATCTTAGGGAATATCCGGGAAAGTAATTCAATGGATTCAAGCAGTCTTCAACAACAAATTTTGGTGGCCCTAGATGATCTTGATCAATCCAAATATGAAGTTCGGGAATTGTAGGCAAGCCTCATGAATGCTGAGAAATTCATTCAATCATTGAAAGTTAAAATCAATGAGTCAAGGAAAAAGAGAAAGGAACTTTGTGATAAGCTTAAATAGAAAGAAAGTAAGAGCATGGAAGGTGAACACCTGAATCAAACCTTGAAGGAAAAGACAGAAGAATGTGAAAAGCTTACTAGAGATAATGTTGTCTTGAAGCATGAGATGGAATCTATTGTGATGAGGATGACAAAGGAGATTGAAGACAGAAAAAATAATGAAGAGAAGCTTACTCAGTCCGTGAAAGAAAAATCTAAAGAATGTAGCTAAATTATTGATGGATTCAATCAGTTGGATCTTGAATTGGAACAATCCAAAAATAATGAAGAAGAGCTTGAAAAGTAGATTGTTGATCTTAGAGATGAACTTGCTACTACAAATGAATTCAAGGAGAAGTTCAAGATTAGCTCAGCCAAGCTTGATGAACTGATTAAAAGTCAGAGGACTGAAGGTGACAAGCGAGGTCTTGGATATGAGAAAGGAGAAAGCTCTGGATCTGGACAAAGGAGATTTAGACAAGGAAATCAAATGAACAAAGATGGAAGGTATCCAGTAAGACAACCTAATGCTCAAAGGTTCAATGGTTACTATTTTTTTTTGCAATAAATTTGGTCATATGGCTACTCAATGTAGAAGTAGAATGAATCCAAGTGGTCCATCATTCTCCGGTCAGTGTTTCAATTGCAATAAGTATGGCCATAAATCAGTTGAATGTTGAAATATGTCAAACAAAGTTTTCAATAGAGATGTCAGATGTTATACATGCAATAAATTTGGCCATATTGCTAACCAGTGCAGATCAAGAGAACATCAATGGAACAACTGGTCTGGACAAAGAAATGTGGTATGCTACAATTGCAACAAATCCAGTCACATTGTTAGATTTTGCAGAAGTAGAAAGGGTCTGGTAAATCAAGGGAAAAACATGTAGAAGGATGAAAAGGGAAAAGTTACTACAAATGAGATCATGAAGCAAATGAAGAAGAGTCCCTCTAATGAAGGAAATGATTCCACACCAAAATTTGGTTTTGATAATTCCTTTGGGAATTAGTTTATGGCCTCTAGCCTAGGGGGAGTTCTCAAGAAAATAATTTAACCCCCTTGTCGGTAGTTGGTACTGGAATGTGAAAAATTGCAATGATTGCATTAGTGATGTGCAGATGTTTTGGAATGTCTTTTGGAGAGAATTTATGAAAACTTGAAGGTCCGCAAAATAATTTTCTTTCACAGTCTGTGAAAACAGGGTATCTAGAAGACCTAGGGAAAAAGCATTTATTATGATAAAAAATTTAGGTGCACGAATGATAAAAAAGCATTTCTATCCTGCATTTGTCACATTTCATTTTGAGAAGAAGAAGTTTGGAGAGTTCTGAAGTGAACTTTGGCGAAGATTCAAGTCTGAAAGCGATTCGACGATCAAACCCTAATCCAGCGAAAGGTATTTATTCGTAAACTCATGAACTTAAAAATTCAAGAAATGGATGCTCCGTTGGTTGTGGACATTAAGGATAGGCCTCATCCAAAATTCAAATGGCACCCCTTCAAATCCATCGAAACTGAACCTTTAGGTGCATTTTCTTCTGTTTCGTATGGCATTTTGCATATCGAAGATATTAGGGCATACATTCATGAAAATGTTGAAGAATTAGGAATTGCTCCCAGTTATTGAATTTGTATACCAATCACATTGTGGGAGAAGATTTTTGTGTGAAACTTGAATTTAAGGCTTTGGAAGAGAAGATCACCGAGATTGTGAAATTTCTCGTGTTTGAAGAAACTGAATGGGTTTGGTATATATTGAGTCGAGTGCATGCTGAGTTTATGTGGTTAAGTCAGCCTTTTAAGATCACAAAGGAAGCTATAAGGACTATTACTGGTTTAAATTCATCCAGTGGGTTTCCCACATTGAAAGATGTGAAGAATCAAATAGTTACAGATGCAACCAGTTCAGTGTTAGACAAGAGAGCTATGACAATTGATGACATTATTGAAGTAGATGTTATATTTTCTTCTATGGTCATTGGGTATAAGATATATCACTCCAGCCGGGACAATTCTGTATCCGGTACAACAATCTATGGAGCATATCAGATGGTCAAAGAGAATGCATAATCTGACCTGTGTGAGTTACTCTGAAGCTAGTTAATTGAGAATCTTGGAAAAATCAAGAAAGATAAGAAGAATTCCTTCAAGTATGGTAATCTGTTGTTGTGTTTATTCTTCTATTTCATGAATGGAGTTCTGGGAGTTGGAAAAGTGTATTGGCAAGGTGATAAACCTGTAGCTATTCAAATTAGAGACATCTTGTATAGAATTGGTGATAGTAAAGTGAGGAAAACTACTATTTGGGGTTATTTCAAAAACTTTCAGAATGAAATGCAAGCCAAGAAAATGATTCCCTCTTCTATTGTGGAGAATTATAAGGATACAATTTGCTTCATGGTTGATATTGATCAATGTTTGATGGAATCTACTGATCCTAGAACAGTCTGGATAATGCCTATGGGTTATGAGGTTGAGGAACACATTTTGGAGCTATATTCTCAACACTTGTTGAGTAAACCTCGGGATCCTATAGAAGAAAGTTTTGGCACCTTTGAGGAAAAGAATATGGAAGTTCATACACAATTGAAGAAGCCAATGATAAATTGGAGAGTAAGAAAAGAAGTTGAAGCCTTTGCAGAAAGCATGGGTATATCAACTGAAGTTGTGAGAGAAGCTAGAAGGAAAAGAGAACAAGTTGAAGTAGGAGAGCTAGCTAGAACTGAGTCTGCTAGTCCAGTAGCATCCTCTGTTAGATCTAGATCCACAAGGAGCTCTAATCTCTCATCCAGTCCTGCAAAGAATTCAAGTCCTGTGAAATCCCAAGCCAAAAAATTTGGTAGAGAAGGAAAGAGGAAGAAGTACAAGAGCACAAGAGTCTATGTGGTTGTTTTTGAAGATGAAGAAACTGAATTTGATGAGGAGGTAAGAGAAATTAAGTATAAGGGATCAAAGGCAACAAAAGTCACTAAGGACAAGTCCTACAGTGAAGAGAAAGCAAAGAAAAAGATGAAAATTGACAAACCAGGTATGTTTGTAGAAGAAGTGGAGAAAGCTTTGATTAAGGATGGTAATCTTAGACCACTTTGTGAATGGTATGACACCTTTGATAGTGATGGTCAAAGAATTCTCGAGGAAGGAACAATAAAGTATTTGAATAATTTCAATATGACTCTTGTTGAAATAATGTTTGAGTTACACAAAGGTTTGTATGAAGTCTTAGAGATGAGGAGAGTGAATGCAAGAACTGAAGAAGAGAAAATGAGAGAATGGATACTTGTTGATATGTGTCTGGTGATGTCTATAAAAGAGATGAAGAATATTCTCAATGAAGCTAAAAGGGACTTTAAGAGAAAAACAAGGGTGAAAAAGCTGATAATTGGACAGACTGAATAAGTTGCAAAGGACACTGAGAAAATACTTAAGGAAATTCTATTGAAGAATAGATACAATGTTGTTTCTGAAGAAGTGCATGTTGAAGATGT
This sequence comes from Sequoia sempervirens, assembly GCA_007258455.2. NCBI lineage: Eukaryota > Viridiplantae > Streptophyta > Pinopsida > Cupressales > Cupressaceae > Sequoia > Sequoia sempervirens. Next base: position 221,276,619 of record VDFB02281492.1, on the reverse strand, counting down.
TCCATCCAGTCCGGTAATAGAAGAAGGAAAAGAAGATACATTTGAGGATACTTTGAATCCTCTAGATATACATGATGCTGAAATTCCTATGGAGACTAAAGCTCCTAAAGAGTTGTCAAGTGAAGAAATAGAGATTCCTGAAGCCAAGGAAGAATTAGTGATTGAAGAGAAGAAGGTTGAAGCAAAGGAGGTTCATGTGGAAGCAAGATACACTGCAAAGGCAGTGAAGGATTTTTTGGAAGAGCAACAAGAAGAGTTTAATCTTGAATTGATTAAAGGTCCTATCAAATTGGCTACTTTATCTCCCATTGAGAAACTAAAAGTTGCATCATTTTCTCAATCCAAGCCAAGGGAAGAGATTCTGAAATCTCATATTGAAGATAGTGAGCTATTAAATTTTGCATATGGTATTTTGGAGACGATTATACCATCATATGTCAAGGACTCATCTGATTCTCCATTCGGTCAATTGAAGAAACTTGCCAATTCTGTAAGTACTCACTTTGAGTCACTTGAGAAGTTAGCAATGGATAAGGTTCAGAAAGAGTTTGATGCTAACATGTTCGGTAGATTGAAGGGAATGATTGCTAATGATAAATATTTGTTAGCTACCTGTGTAAAGAATATTCAAAGTGCTTTTTTTGAAGGTGGAAACATTTATAAGTCATTCTTATCTTTGTATAAGTTCACTGAAGACACTAAAAAGAAACTGAAGGAATTTGAGAAATAGTTAGCAGATATCTCTCAAGCATTTGATCCTCTAACCATTTCTGTTGGAAAGCAAGAAGGTCAAGTCATATCCCTGCTTGACAAGATTAAAATTTTGAAGCATGAAGAAGGAAAAATTGTTGAAAGATTTTGTGAGCTCAGAGGATTGATTGGTCCTAAGATGGAGACAATGCTTAGTGCATTGAAGGAAGCACAAGATGCTATGGCGGTCAATGATCCAACGAACCTTGAGTCAATAGAGATGCAATATTATCTGTTTTGTGGTCACATGACTATTTTGGAGAGTCTTAAAAAGATTTGGGACACTAGTTTGAGCTTTTTAAAGAATAATTTTGCAGATATATTCAAGTTTATGTAAGTAAGTGAAGCATGCTTGTACATATGCAATTTGTTCATAGCAATTTTGTTTGATTTTTGGTATGCAGATTCCTGCCTTTGCCCTTGATGTCAAAGGGGGAGAGTGGGACAGTGAAAAATTCTTTAATCATCTTAGGGGGAGTTGTGTTTTGAAGTTTTGAAGGTTGGTAGTGTAATTCATGTTGGTATTGATCTGACACTTAGTCATTTTTCACTAAGTGTTGCCATCAATGCCAAAGGGGGAGATTGTTGGAAAAAGACACTACACATGTCATATGGTGTTGTCATTTATGGCAACCCTAGTCAGTGATTCGATCCGTACGTTAGCATTTTCTCATACCGAAAACTAGATTGAAGCTAAGCGATTAACTGTCAAGCTAGAATATGTAACGCCCGTCGTGCAAACCCTAAAGGACAAATCAACACACAATTTTTTTTTTAAATAATACAAAGTAAACATATAATGAAACATCAAACATAATTACATTACACCATAATATCATAAACATCGAGTCCTTTGGGGCACACGAGGTCACATCGCATAAACAAACTCATAACAAAAGGTTACAGATAAAGCTAAATAACTTAACTAATCTTACATCCAACATAAACATTACAATATCCATTTTCAAAAGATAACATACATATATCCATAAGCATAAGTGTAAATACATCAGATGATACAAACCATAATAAATCTCATAAATCATGAATGGTTACAAGGTGCCTTAGCAATACATCATCTTTTAATACATTACATGTCCACAATATATGAGATACAATAAAACCTCCCATACATGTGGGATAAATACATAACACAAAGAATGTCTGAAATACAAGATGAATATCTGGTACAAGCTCCATCTGAAAGATACTGTGAAGAACAAACGTTGATGGGGAGCCCAATAGGTGCGGAGCACGTTCCACCCAACAACGCGGGTTTTAGAAAAAACCCACCCCCATGCTTAGAGGTGACAATGAAGTGACCACGACCAAGAATGCCACAAGACTAACTTCAATAAGAAAATCATAATACAATAACTCCAATAACAACATCAAAAGATTACATAGATCATAAACGACGACAACCAAGATTCATTCACAATAAATTAAAATCCATATAACACATCATAAATAAGTCAAAGGCAACAACCATAATCACTTGTAAAGTAAATCCAAAACAACAATCATAACACACTTCCAGAGGTAACCAAGAAAACAAGCATAAGGGCAACTAGTGGAGAGTGTCATTGCATAGCCTACATGGGTTATCCTGGCCCTTCCTCCAACATGAGGTGCCGGCCCCCATCTATGGTTATCCTGGCCCTTCCTCCTACTTGAGGAATCGGCCCCATAGGGTGACTCATGCAGAGCCGTTAACCCCTCCTGAGGACGAGGTAACGAATTTTCCAACCATGGCCTTCTCAGTCTACTATTAGTCTGCGATAGCCCTAATGGATAGATGAGGTATCCAAGATTATCTTATTATGTTATTAGTACCATCTCCCTAAGTTCTATTATTAGGTTTTCACTTGTTAATCTAACTCTTACGTGGGTTATCCTGAGCCCTTCCTCCTTTTGAGGCCCCGGCCCCCACGAAGAGCCACTCTTTCTGGAGACCCCAAGACATAAACAACAATCAAGGGTTGTACCATAAAGAACAAAGCATAAATCTCAACAGATGACATGCGAGGAATTACCCATCTCGCTAAAAGGCACACAAACAAAGTTTCAACAAAATCTCGTACAACCCTCTCAAAATAAGAATACCAATAACTTGCTATGTCAATAACACATAAAACGAGGAATAACGACCAACAATAAAATCAACCTCTGGAAGCCTAAGGTTCTCAACATCCATAAATGGGTTTCTAAACCAAACTGGGTTCCCACATCGGAAAGCCAAAACAATAATATAAAAATAAAGAAAAATAACCAAATCAATTTTACCAGATTCCACAATGCAAATTAACATGACAATATCCACACATGGATATTACAAAACAATTCTAAATAACACAATTTGTTTTATTCCACTCACAATCAAGCAATATAACCAAAATCCAATTTTTGATGAAATAATTTTGAAATAAAACATAATAATTCAGGTGCGTGATTTTGCCAAAAATAAATTACAGTCATATATAAAAAATCAAAATATACTTTCATTTATATCTTATATATAAATTTTGTTTAATTTAATTCATTATATAATTATGAACGGACTAATTTTCTACGCAATTTGTACATATATATATATATATATATATTAAAAAAATGAATATAAAAAAAAACATAAAAAAAAACAATAAAAATTTAATCGCAGTTTACAACTGCTGTACAGTGGACTGCTGCGCAAAACAATCTACGGACTGTTGTGGGCAGTCTGTCCGCAGAGATGGGGAGAGGGGGAGGGTACAGCTTTCGCTGTCCCTTCCTTTCACCCATATAAAACATTTTATTTTTATTTAATTTTCTTTAAAAAAAAACACAACCATATGCCGATTTTTAATAATTCGGCCCACAAATTTAACCACAGTCAGCCTAAACAGAATTTTGAAATAAATAAAATATTTAAATATATATGTATATATACATATATATATTTATATATATATACACTGTATATATATATTTATATATATATACACTATATATATGTATTAAAAAAAATAGCATTTATTACAAAGGGGAAATAATTTTTTTTTTATAACAAATCATAGAAATATTGGACATTTTCAGAGACCCATTTAAATTTGTTTCATTTGTTTGCTACCTAGAAGCTTTCTAAAACTCCATAAGATTTCTTTTCTTCTATAGAATAACATTATTTATTTATTTATTTATTAAACAAATTCATTGAAATCAAAAGAAGAGAATGGAACCTGGAGTCCTATGTTTGCTGAAGAATTGCTGAAGCTTTTCTTGATTCCAACCAGCCTTTTCGAAGAGCTCCCCTTTCTTCCTTCAAAACTTCTCCTCCAGATTTCCTTGCTAAATTCTCTAATCTAAAATTTTAATCCAGAACAATGAAAACTAAATAAATTCTACAGAGAAACAAGAGAGGATCCAATTTCTAGAACTCAATATTTTTCTGTAGCTTTTGTCAATTTCCCGTGAATGAAAATATCTCAAATTTGCTATTGAATAAAAAGGATGTATTCTTCTTTTTGAAAACTCCATAAATCAAAATTAAAAGAAGTTTTCTAAATCATTACCAGCTTTTCAGGCAAAAACTCAACATTCATTGGTCCTTTTTCTTCTTTTCTTTCTTTTCTTGATTTTTTTTCTATTCAAACAACACTTTTTGTTTTAATTTTGATTTTTGCAAATTATACTTGCAATTCACACAATTTTACTCATTTAATTATTTTATTTCATTAATTATCCTCAACATGTTATTTTAATTAATTTATCTAAACACCAATTTTAAATAATTTAATTTACATCTTTCAATAAATTACATGGCTTTTTAATATAAGACTTCTATATTTTAATGTAAACTATTCCAATACTATTATTAACATTTCTTAAAATCATTTAATTATTTAAATGACATCACACTACACACCAACGTAAAATAAATATCAAAAGTACACTCACAAAAAACCACTATAATAATGCAAAAATGACAAAGGTCAAAGACGCACAATACCACTAAACATAAGATAGGTTGACAAAATTGGGACGAGGTGACTTCCTTGTCATCTTTGTTTCAACTTCATGCTCGTTGGGTTAATTTGATGCTCGCCCTATCCTACTGAAGTAGGTGGAATCGAGACTCTGTTCCTGCAATTACTGCATACAAACAAGGTGTGTACAACATGTATATATATAATCAAAACATCACATCATGAGAAGGAATTGTAGAGTAGCAGGGCACTCGTAAACGAGTGGTGCTACACTGTCCCCTCACCAAAACTATAATAACAATTACAACATCAAATATAAAATAACATTGCTAAACTAACTAATCACATCATATCATCATAACATGATTACTAATCCACTGCATCACAATGTCCTACTGAAATCAAATTAAACATCACCAAACCAAATGTAACCATAATGTCATATCATAATATCCATGTCATCAAATGAAGTAGCATAGTCATCAAGCAGTATAAACTATCCAATCCACCAATCCAACCAATAAACAGTAACTGAAAAAGTCTCAAAGTATCAAGCAAAACCATAGAAAAATAACAAGTCCAAACAACAACATGAGGGGTATTACAGAACAAAGCATTCAACAGAACTGTGTTCATTGATTCGTATGCAATTTTTTGTTATCATTTTGAGTTGTGGATCTTAGGGAAGGTTATTAGATGTACGATCTATGTTTTCCTTGAATCATAGAGCCTCGTATTAATTGTTGTGCAAGTTAGAAGATCTGGTTGATTAATTTTTTGTTTATTAGTGTAAAAGGCCAACTAAGTGAATGTAGCGTGTTGTGGATCTTCGAGAAGTAATTGTTTGAAGTGTTTTGTGTTCGAGCATGATGATTTGGGTCCCCACTATGTTGTGGCCAACTTTGGTTGGTGTGCATTGAAAATTATTTGTGGATTGAGCCGATAGTTTGTAAATATTTTATGTTTTTATTGAAGCCGAAATGTGGTTAATTAAATCTTTAGTTGCAGATATATATAAGCGATCATTTATATCATTTTAATGTATGTATGAAGTGTGTTGATGTGTGATGTGAAATGCAGAAAGATTATAGAGCGATTATGCACAGTTTCACTTGTGCATAAAAGGATTTGTGATGTGAATTAAAGTAGACAGAGCAAAAGAGAAGAATCAGACAGAAGGTCAAGAAAGTGATTAATGTGCTTAACTAGAACTGTAATCAGGCATTAGTAGATGCTATTTTTTCAGTTCAAATCTTCTGGATGTAATCCAAATACTTTTGTAAGATAGTGAGTCTTATTTTTGTATTTGAGCAGTGAGATCTAGGCAGTGTGCCTAAATGCATGTGCATTCCCCTATTTTGTAAACACTTATTTGAGTACTCAGATCATAATGTGGATTGACCTCCACCGTGGTTTTTCCCCTAACAGGGTTTCCACGTAAAAATCCTTGTGTTATGGTGTTGTGGTTGCTTTTTTTTATGTTCATGCATATTTCTTTTGGTTGAATGTTATAAGTGGTTTAAAGATCAGATTAATAAAGTTAAAAATTGCAGAACACTGATTCACCCCCCTCTCAGTGTTCCTTGATTCCAACACACTATCCCCATTTGGAGAATGATGCAATATGGGGGGTGTTAGGAATATTGCATCAAAGGATGCAAAAAATATTTATTTGTTTGTTAGAGTTTGTTTAATAGGTTAGTGGTACGCATTGAGTTGTTAAAAACAACTCAATATTAATAGGAAATTTATCTGAGGAGTTTCCTAAAAAATAAGATTTGTGAATCCTATAAATATGCAAGTGTTATTGAATGAAAATAAGAAAGAAGAACACCATTTTATTGTGTAATATTATTCGGCTTCTAGTTGACTTTGTCCCATATTTTCTAATAATTATAATATATACACACACACACACACATATATATATATAATTATATATATAATAAATTAATGGTTATCACATATGTTTCTAACCTTGAGTAATTCATTGTGAATGGCATTTAAAGACATGCATAGAGAGGCCAATTATGGGCCGAATTGGAAAGCCACATGGCGTCGATAGACAATGCATAGAGAGTATGAGTTTTTAAATGACTCAAACTCTTGTTTGAGCCATCGTATGCAAGAGGAGTATCGCCCCATAATGGTGTATAGAGAAAAGTTGTAAAACAATTCAAATGCTTTTAATTGTCAGTTATTAGTGGCTATTAATAATAGCATCCCAATCACCCAAGATGAGGTGCAACTGTTGCTAAAGGTAAATGTATGAAATAACAACAAGGTAGAGTGTAAAAAGAAGTTAATAAGTAAAAGCACACACAACAGGAATAGACCGTATGACTTCGTTAAAGGCCATGAGCTGGCTGAATATCTTAAAGAAGTCGACTTGTTATGACAAGTAACCAATAGCCACAATGTAAATAAGAAACTTGTAGGACACATTTATGCATTTGACTAAGTAAAAGATCAATTGCTAGCAGTTCATTGATGTGACTCAACTGAGTAAGAGAGGTTGAAGTTGTTGGGACTGTTTATGTGTTTACATTTTAGAGATTTGAGCAACCACTTTACACATAGATAGGCTTAGTTGACTCATTTAGAAGAGAAATTGGTTTTTTCTGTTTAGTGGTGGAAAATTTGAGAACTTAATTATAGTCATTAGCTTCTCAAAATTTTGTATAGATAGGGGATAGCCTTTTGAGTTTTAGGCATTCGTTCTTTTCATTGTTGCAATTCATTTTGCTATAGAACTTATTGAGCATTTAGCTAAGTTCTTTAGTGTTGTAGAAAGGTGTGAGAGAGTGAGATTTTCATTGAGAGAGTTAGAGGTTTTGCTTGTGTAGTAATGAGTATTTGGATTTAGAGATAGTTTGGTAAGCAAGCTAGAAAGAGGAGCAACAAATGGAGATTTAACACAAAGCTTAGGAAAATTCTATATTGGGAGCAATTTTCCAAGCATGTTAGTATTACTTCTCTATTATTTTATGTTTGATACCATATTTTCTTATGATTTAAAGTGTTGAGGGAAAGATGATTATATGTTATGTTGAGCTTGATTGCATGAAACTTGATGAATTCTTATTTTGGTGAACTTGAATGATCTTTGGTGAATTCTTATTTTGGTGAAACCTTATTGGTTGATACATATATATTTATCCATTATGTTGGAATTATGTGGTTATGTTGCTAAAAAATGTAACCATAGAGTATTAGTATAATACCAAGGTTGATATATATGTATGCTTACATGGATCATGTAGTATGGGAAACAATATTGCATTGAAGTTCTATATTGAAATTGTTAGGTTATGATGCCAACCATAATGGTAGTTCATCCTTGATTGGTTACTCATATCTCCTTAATGGTAGGAGAAAATTCTATTCCTAGGGTTAGAAAATACATTTGAATATGATTATATTGATATTCCACAATAGGGTTGAGAAATGTATAAGTAATATATATCTTTTGATTATGCTTTTATCTTATACCTGACTAAGGGTCTACCCTTTTCACAAAATTCTAGTCTTAAAGAAAAGGACTTTACATCGGCAACCCAAAGTCGTAATGTGAGGAAACCATAAGGTTCAGAAATAGAAACTCCTCTCCAACTTAAAATGTCCTCTAGATTAGATATGAATTTAGTGTACATTGTACACGTGAATATTTGAGTCTTATTAAAAGAAAAGATTTGTGATTGTTTATGAAACATAGAAATTTTATAAGATAAATTGGAACAATCCATAAGAAATGGAGAATAATCAAAAGGGAATGATGAGAGAAATAATATTTTTTTGATATGCATGTTTGTAGTATTTGATGGTAATAGTCAAATAGCAACAACTAGAATATATTATTATAATATCTAGGATATTGAAGGGCAAATATACGATTACATAAAGTGTAATGTTGGGAAATGGTAAGATATAAAATTACCATGTTGGAAATGTCATTATGTGACATTATGTAAACCGATATATTATTATGAGGTTTAATCTTGAGATTAGGATAAACTGAGGTTGGGAGTAACCTAGATGGTCAGTTTGATCTCTTGAAAATATATTATCCTTTGGGATGGAATCATGTTCTAGAATAAACTCATTAAGAGTTAGTATGGTCATATTATTTACCAAATTGAGCAATGGGGTGGGTGAAAATATGATATCTACTTCATAAAGGTGAGAAACCACTCCTTAAAAAGTGAGTTTGAACGTAATGATCAAATATTTGGACAAAGTAGTGTAAGTTGCCATTGATTACACTGTCGGTTCATTATGGGCTAGGGTTGCATATCTAGGCTGGGAATGTCATGCATGTAGGTGGGTATCCACTATATGGTAGATCTAGTTATGTAGGACATAACGCTAAGCTCAGGTAGGTTATTATCATTTATGAGGGACACCAGACCAAACTCTTCATTGAAGGGTGGGGCCATCTTACCAGTATGGTAGATGTGTGGGGGACCGCAGTAAGTCTGTGGTTGGTGGAAAAAAACTTGGGTGATGCTCTCCCTCATCCAATAGGAAATCAAAATTTGAGGATGTATTCCAGCAAGGACATCTGGATCATTTGTACTTTATTCCATTGAGCTATTGAAAGCTATGTATGTAATCATGATCTTATATCTTTATGAAAACGTAATCATTACTTGGGATTATGTAATGTTACTTTATTGGAATGTAATGGAAATTTCAAATGGGATTATTTCAAATATGCATCTTTGTTATTGAAATTCAATGGGAGTTTGAAATGGGATTATTTTGAATGTGCATCTTTATTATTGAAATGGAAATTATGGAAATTTTTTATTTCTATGTGTTGGTAAACTTAAACTATTCACATATGGGTTAAACTTAGGTGAAAATAATAGATAAAACATCAAGCATCTTACATGGATCATACTGCTAGTGAGAGATAACATCAAATTGATTTTTTTTAAAAGATCATGTACCACACTAAATGCTTTTCTCTTGAATGTGAACCCTCCACATGAAAAAAGGAAAGAAGGAAATATGCTCTTCTTTTGCTAACTGACAAAGTATAGTTGATCAATACTCTCCATCTTCCTTACATATTCCAATGCAAAAACCCTTTTTGTCACATGCATTAGAAGTTTGTATGGATCTACTCCTGATCCATAAAATATTAGTACAATATATTCTTCCATTAAGTTCCAATCAACTAATTGTATTTATTTTCCTAGTTGAATGTAATTTCTTCAAGACATAGGCAATCTAGGCATTGGAGTATTTGTAATTGCTTGATACAATGGAGCTAAAAAGTAGTCTACAAAATGATTGTAGTTCCTTCAAGATTCACGCATCCTTATCTTAGTGGTCCAATCATATACTGGAACCATTTTTTCCTCAAAATTCATATAGGGATAAATCTGAAGCTTGTTGGTCTAAAAGATTCCACTAAATTTGAATAGAAAAAAATAGCACAAGTAGGTTGTGAACCTAAATGTCTTACTAGAACCTCCTTTAATCAGAAACAATTGAAGTCATAATTATGATGATAAAAAAATGATGAAACTTCATATCCTTTTTTGTAGCATTCTTATCATTTGTATCTTTATAAAGGACCATTTATGTGGAAAATTTTGATCTATTTTAGCATAGTCTTCCCAAGTGGTAGAATCTTTTGCATATTGGTCCCATTGGACTTTGCACTGCCGAAGCTCTCTATTACACAAGTAAAGCTTACGTGTTCCGAGCACCTTGATAGGATCAATTGTTACCACTTTGAGGTCTTGTACCTATAAAGCATTCCAATCAATTACATGATTATCACATGGTATATACTTCTTTAGGTAAGAAATGTGAAAGACGTTATGCATCCGGGAAAGAGATGGTGGTAATGCAATTCAATAAGCTACAGGATTCACTTCCTCTAGAATCTAAAAATGACCTACATAGCGCAGAGCTAATTTGGATTACTTTCCAAACTTGATAGAACTCTTATGCGGTTTAACCATTAACAACACCTTAACACCAAGTGAAAAAGCCTAGGGTACTCTCTTTGCATCTGCATAGTTGTTATGCCTATTGTTGGCTTCAACTAGCCTTTGCTTGATAGCCTTAACTTGTTCCTCCATTTCAACTAACATTTCAAGCCCAAGACTCACCCTATCTTCAAGTTTATCCCAACTTATTAGGGTTTGACACTTTCGGCCATATAATGCTTCAAAAGGAGCCATCTTTATTATAGAATGGTAGGAATTGTTATTGTGTAAGGGGGAAATCAAGGGATGTAATAAGATCAAAATGAATGAATGGAAACTAATCTAATTCAAACAAAAAGATGATTCATTCCCATTACTCACGAAATGAAGCTACGAAGAACAAACTTAAATAATGCAATCAAAAGAGAAACATAAAATGAGTTCACAAACATAGAGTTACCATCTCGTGTCAAAGTATATTCACAAAGATGTTGGATTATTCATTGTATCAATGAAAAACCTCCATTTGTGCGTAGAAAAAGCTTCAAAGTGTGATATTGTTGATCAAAGATATGTGTTGAAGTTCTTAAGAAGTTAATTATGATTTCAAAATTACTTCGTTGTGTAAAATATGTTGATTCTCCGATGGTTTTTGAGAAGAAATGAGGTTGTTATATAGAATTTGTATTTTGAAATGAACGCTCGAGATCGTGTAGTAGAATATCTTGATCAATGGTTCAAAACTGTTGAGAGGATTTAGATGGAAATAATTAATGTATTTTGATTATGTAATCGGTGTGATTGAAGAAATCAATTTGTGTGTTTAGTGGGATTGAAGAAATAGATTGAATAATCTATGGAATTGAAGAATAGATGAATTAGTCAAAAATAGATGGACTAGTCAGCTAATCAGATCGAATAATTGGGGGATCGTAATTTGCTCAATCATAAAAGTGGGTGAGGATAATTAATTAATTGATTTAATTAATTAATCTTTTTGGAGTTGAACATGCAAATCATGTTTGACTTTTGCAAACAAAGTTGTATTTGTTTGTTTGACCTTTTTGATGATGTTTTCAATAATTTATTCAATTATTCATGTTTAATGGAAAGTGATTTAATTAAACTATTATGTTTTAATAATTTAATTGACTTAGGGGAGTAAAGTGAATTAGCGACATAATTAAATAATTGATATTTTTTTATCAAAAGGAATATGCCTGTAGATTATATTAATATTTATAGATAATTACAATAACATAGTCTAACTGTGCAGATTCACCAAAAAAATTGACAATTGTTAACTACCATCCCCTTCTATCCATATACAACTATTGAAAGCTGGTTGCATATTATGCTACCTAGAACAAAATTCCCCTTAATTAATCTAGAGGAATAAAGCTAGATTAGGACTTTATTAAATAAATGAATTTGATTTAATTAGTCAAAAATGATGAAAAAGTGAATTAATTAAATAATGTACTATTATTCAATTAATAGAGGAAATTATGGTTTTTGATGCAATTCATGTGAAATGCAATGATATTAGGTGATAATGATGTTGATGATGTGAAAATATCATTTAGGATGTGCGATAAGTGTTAGGTCAATTTTACATGTCTACATTTTGCCCCTCTTTAAGACAAAGTAGTGGTTTCTTTGTTTCAAAGATTTCGATGTTAAGATCAAGATTTAAATTTTTTATATTCCCTATTGTGCCTCGATGGTCAGCGGAATGATGGTAGGATGCTAGGCTACCTCCTTGAGAGGTTGGCCAAAAAATTTATTTTGTAGGTCAAGCTCACGACAATGTTCTATTTTAGTTCTGATGTGTAGAGGATGAAAAATTAAGTCTATTGGACTCTTGTTGATAGTTCAGATGTTCCCAAGAGCTCCTAATTTTAACCTAGGAGGCTTTCCTAGGTAAAAAATTAGGGTTTTGAGGGTTAAAATAGGTCATTAGAGCTTAATTATCCTCATTTGCATTATGATCCTATAGAAATTTTTTGTCTCTGAATTTTGTGATTTATCGATTGTTGAGGAGCTATGGTGAGGATTCAAGGAGCCCCACATTGCACGAATGTGGTTCACAAGTTCAGACAACCTCCAGACATTGGTGCCCCGATATGTACCCTTTCCTTTCACATTTTTGACTTTCCATTTTTGTGTAATTAATGCATGAAGTCAAAAACGTCAATAGCATTAATTTCATGTTTTGTTCACTTTTGAATTGTTTTTAGCGCTTTTAATGCTTATTTCTATTTCGCTTTTGACATATTTTTTTGCTTTTGTTTTCACCTTTGCATGAGATTTTCGCTTTTTATTTTCTTGTTACGTTTTGTCCATCTTTGTCAAAAATTTGTGCTTTTGAGAAAGTTTTTCACTTTTTTTAACACTTTTTCCTTTTTAATGCTTTCGACAAAAAAGTCACTGCTTTCACCTATTTTTAATGCTCTTGTCAAAAAAGGTCACCACTTTCGACAAAAAGTGGTCGCTTTTGATTTGCATAGACTTTTGAGTCAGTGTGTTTATGATTAGAGGTTCATTTTGTATTTTCGTAGAGAATTATTAACATCATGGGTTGAATGGTTGTAGGTGGTTCTCAATTCGCTTATGCTGAGAGATCGACGATCACACAATTTGTTCAATTTGATTGCTGGGTTTTAGGAGTTGGAGCGAGATGTTTTAGATGTTGTTGGGTTGCGACATATTTGCTACATGCTAACTATTAGATGTCACAAAGTGATGATGACCGCTCTTATGGAGAGGTGGAACTCAAAGACATCATCCTTTCATTTACCTATTGGCAAGGCCACCATCACCCTAGAGGATGTTTGGAGGATCCTTCATGTACCTATTCATTGAGAGCTTGTGACTTATTTCGTACGTCATGGTACATGTGCCATGCACTGAGTTCTTGGTGTTAGGCATCTTCAAGTTCGAGAGGAAAAGATAGACTTGTCTCCATTCATGGGTAGTGTCAATTATATTTCCTTGGTTCTATGTGGTTTGGTCTCACGGCTCATCATTCCTGATCAACGAGGCAGACAGTTTCCTATTAGCTCTGGTATATGCATCGAGTAGATGTTCAAGCATGGGACTAGGTATGCATGGGGCTCATGTCTCCTTGCTCACTTATATCAAGATATGTATGAGGTTGCCTACCATGGAGGTGGATCATTCTGTTGGTGTCTCTCTACTGCATGTACAGGCATGGGAGCATATCCTAGTTACTAGCCCTAAGGGCATCTTGGATCGGGATCTAGAGGATACTTACTCTTTTAGATACAAATATTTTCTTTATTACACTTGCTTGGACAACTTCCCTATTGGCACTGCGTGATAGACGATATTCCTGGTTTTGTGTGGAGACCATATTTGGATTGCGAGGCATGGCGCAATGATCAAGAGAAACTACCATATTGTACACAGACTCGGTGGCTTATTGGTCACGTTCATTCCTTATTGGAGAGATATCTTCCTGATCATGTCTGTCAGTAGTTTGGTGAGAGACAAGGCTATTTTGTTGATGCTTATGAGGCTTGTTTTGGCATGACCACTAGAGAGGTCTAGGTATGGGGTTTACAAGTTGATTGTGATGTTGTCATTGTAGAGTTTAGAGCTCTTTCCCCATTTGGGTGGGGGTGGCCAATTGGATAGGTGGATCTTGGTACTACCCCTGATTTTGATCAGTGATGGGATCAACGGTTGCCTCTGAGGTTTACAAATCCTACTAGTGTAGTGGCTATTGGGAGAGAAGGGATTACATGTCACCGTGGTGAGTGATAGCATGTTCAGATTGTCATTGAGCAGTTGGACAGAGCCTGGCAGGATGGTGGATAGGGTGAACAGGATGATCCTATGCAATGGGATCAGGCACTAGTTTCATGTCCTCCTCCACCACCTGGGGATGAAGCGGTGGCAACACATATAGCCTAGTTGATGGCTGCTAGAGACGCAGAGATCATGCGGCGATAGGCCGAAGAGGCTCAGATTGTCATTCTGACTGTAGAGCGAGATACAACTAGGCAGGAGAGGGATGCAACCAAATAGGAGTTAGCAACTGAGCATCAATAGAGATAGGCTACAAAGATTTCCTTGGCCTCCTCTATTCCTATGGATCATAATTAGTTTGAGCATGAGAAATTGTTACAGAGGGTGACATACTACCAAACTCTATATGAGGCATTTGTTTCCAAGGCTCTGTGGCGATCACATTTTGGAGAGCCTAGCATTGCTATAGGTGTTGAGTCAGGCGAGCACTTAGTCAAACAACTTGATCAATTGTGACCTTATCCCCACCACAACCAAGATCCATAAAGGTCTCCTCCTCCAACCGGCTAGTAGGACATTTTTCCTTGAGCTTTATGACGTTTTATTGTTTCAGAGACATTATTATAGACATGATTTTGTATATATATTCATCGTCCCAGTTGAGGCCTTGTATATATGTATTTTTTGTATTATGATATCACACATGTTTATATGATGATGTACCTGACATTGTCATTTTTTATGATAATATATATGAGATATACATGCCTTGATTTGGCTTCATTATGGGTTATGTGATGATTATGTATGATGATGTATGATTTATACATGCTTTTGTAATTTTTTGATGTATGCATATGATATGGATGAATGGATGATCTATATATCTATATGATATATGATGTTTTATTATGTATGTGATGGATTTTGATATACTATGTATGCAATGTATGCTTATACATGATACATGATGTTTTTATTGCTTTATTATCATCATGACATGTTTTGACAAAATTGTGGATGTAGGATGAATGTGGTACTAATGATATTGTGATGCAGGAGGGAATGTTTAGTTAGAAGAAATGTTGGAGATGGATAGACATTTGATGTTGTTAGTTATTTTATGAGTTGCTTTTTCTTTGCATAGAGGCTTCATATCTTTAACAATCCTTATTGATGTAGCAAACAAATACGATGCACCAAGGTATTAATAACCAAGGTGTCTTTGTATCCATTTCATGGAATTTGGCTCGACATACAAAGAATATTCTTGCTCATACTAGACATACAATTTTTTTTTTTTAAATATATGGTTGGGTTGTGTTAAAACTTTTCAGAGCAGTTACACAGAGAGGTATAAAATACCTAACATGCAACCACCACACAAATCATTTTGAAACAACTTCCATAAACTCAATAAAGAAAGTATTTTCCATGGTAGTATCACAAAAAAGTCTTACAAACACCAAACCAAAATGATGCTCAATTTCCCCCATTCCTTCTTCTCTAAATCCGTATGGACATCCTTGAGAGATCCTAGGAATGAGTCAATAAAATAAATTTGAAAGATAAGACTATAAAAAGATAAACAATGCTTAGTATCACTTGCCATATTTGTTTTGAGGTTTCAGGCTATTATCCAGTGCTGATCATGTCTATCGTAGGAACGATTCCATTAAGACATATCTCAGGATGTTGTTGGTGAATTGTCAAAACATAAGTAGTTAACACATTGTCATTATTTTTCATCTATTTGTAATTAAAGCTTTTTCATTGTTTGCTTGAAATTTATAAATTTTGATGTTTGATTTGTTTTTTGTTTGCATTGTCAAAGGGTGAGTGTGACGATTTATTTATTATGGACAAAAAATTTATTACGATTGGCGATGATAGAGGTAGGACCTTTTCAATTTTCTGAGTTTTATGTGATTTTTTTTTGTTTTCAAGGGACTAACCTAGGGCCTTAGGGGATCATTAAAGATAATACTTGCCTACGTTGTGATGAAACTCTCAAATTTCACAAATTTGAAGTGCCCATATTGAAATTTTTGCCTTTGTACATTTAAAAGTGCACTTGAAAAATCTGCCTAAATGACCTACTTTGGAAGGTCATATTTCAGAGCCTATTTATTTTCATGCAAAACCCATTGGTGAACACATTCATGTGACATATGTGAATGTGCATGAGTTTTGACAGGGTTTTGAAAAGCAAAGCTAGAGGGTTTTGGCACTTTTCTGTTGTTTGCAAATTTTCAGTTCTGCAAAGTAGCCTCCTATTCGAGTGAATATTTCACAAATGGATGATCGCCAAGACAAAAGGATTGTTGCTCTCCATTTTCAATACATTCATGTACTCCCTGGTCTGGTTTTAGAGCCTTATGATGATATTTTCTATTTCTACCAGGTCAAGCAGATGCAATTTGTTTAGTTTTGCACCTGCGTTTTCTAAAACTTTTCAAGTGGTCAACTTTGACCCCTAATATCTCGTGTAGAATGATGATTGAAGTAAATCCCTCTTGCACACATGCTCAGTGTACCAAAATGAGCTTAAGTTTCTAGTGGCAGCTCGTTAGGAGTTGATTTGATATTTTTTCAATGAGGTGATTTGGTCAGTTTTAATTGGTCCTGAAAAACTACATTTGAAGAAAAGTTTGACTGATCAAATTTGACAGTGAATATCTTTCACCCCATGATTTTTTTTGTCAAGCCATATATTGCACTCCATTCTCGAGTCAACTTTCTACATTCTTGTAAGTTTTCACAGCTCCAGGAGGTCATTTGACTAGTTTCCCAGGGCAATTCCAGAGGCAACTTGACTAGTTTTCACCATTTTGCAAAAATGGCTAAGTAAATTTTAATGAAAACCCAGTTCATGTTTTCACTTCAGATACATTTAGAGACAACTTCTGATGAGTTTAAGATGGAAAAATTGTTTGAAAATGATTTTTTTTTAGCTGGGCCCACATGGGGACCCAACATTCTTTGCACAAGTGTGAAACTCTAAGCATTGCATTGTGGCAATCATCTCAAGTAAATTTCTTTGAGTTGGTCAGCATGTGGAAGGGTATACAATTGTAATTGTTTTCAAGTTTTGAGGTCCAAAGCGAGATCCACCTCTCAAATGTGGAATTTGAAAGTCATTTCATCAAATGGGTAAAGGTGTTGAGTAGGGGATAACAAGTATGAAGGTACCAATGCTAATATGGTGAGTGAATTTTTTGATAAAGAGGTCTTGAAGAGATGGTACAATACTTGTTCAGTGTTTTCTTACAATTAGGGTGTCATATGCAAATGAATTGTGGAAGCATATGTAAAGCAACTAACCCGTTTAAATGATTGATTCCAAGAACATCAGTGCCATGAAGCACATATGCAAAAAGAGATGATGTTGGATTAAGTTCTTATGGGATAAAATTATAGCACTATTTATCTTGGCATGGTTGTTTGAATAGTTACAAGATATTCAAAATGGGTTGTTATAGTTTGGGGTGCTTCAGTGTCATTTCTATATTTTCTTTGCTCCATAGAAAATAACACACAAAGTCCCACTTTACCTAGAGGTTATTAGTAAAGATGGAAGTTGCATCTATGGACATTCCAGTTGTCAAGGAATAATGGAGAGAGAGGAACTTCATTGGATGTTGAGGCTATAGGCATTTTGCTAGGTATTTATATGGAATCAAAGAAATACATGTGAAATGCCTAACAAAATGCTTGAGGACGCCCTGATTGTTTGACAAAATATCTTTGAGCATGTGTGGACTATTCTAAGATTATCTGATGGAATGCTCCAGCCTAAATAGTTCTGATCAAGGGACCTTGGTGCAGGAGCACCTTGGAAAAATTAGGCCTCTATGAAGCAATGTTTTGAAATTTGATTCAAATTTATTGTTCCTACTTTGTAAATCATGTTATTAGAGTCATGTTTCATATATTTGAGGTCATTTTGTGTTTATTAAGTCCGAAAGTGCAAAAATGAAAACAAAAATGTAAAGTTGTCAACAATTGTTAACAAAATTGCATAATTATGTAAAGGTTTTTGAAGAGTCATAGGTGGTTTTAGGCGTTAGGAGGTAGTTAGTAGGCTTAAAGTTAGTTGGAATGCCTTTAAAAAGGCTTTTGTATCTTTTGGAACTTTGAGGGTGGTTGAATAAAGCATAAGTTTATAAGAAATCTCTTATTTTTATCATTTTTCTTCAGAAATCTTGTATTTCCAGGCTTATGTACGGAGTTGTACGACTATAACTAATGGAAAATCATTTGTAAATGGTAAAGCACTCAATCACCTTCCAATTGGACTTGGTTTCATGCATTTTGGTGTTCATTTGAAAGAGATATCACTATTTTTCTCATAACAATCTAAAACCCTCAATAGGGTAACTAGTGGTCTACAAATTTTAGATTTCTCAAGTTATACTCATTGAAAAGTGCTAAAATATGGTGGAGAATATCTTTGTAGTATCTTCTTTAATGTTCTTGAAGTTTTAGATTGAATGAATAAGATTATTGTGTGGAAACTTGAGAGTTATTGACTGAAGATATGTCACAGTATGATAAAACACGGAGTTCCAATGGAACTTAACCTAGGGTTTGGAAAATAAGCATGGGAGTGTTTATCCAAAGGTTTCTTAAGAATAAAAAAGTCTAAATACGAGTGATTGAAGTGATTTTCAAATGAGTTTGTGATTGAAGGTAGCCAAATGAATAAGCCCTTCCTGGTTGCAGACCTAATTAACCCTGTTATTGAACGTAGATAGTTTGAATTTGTGCATTTATCTTCAAGCTACTTATGGTGAGTCTTTGATATGTTTTAATACATGATGAAGGGCATCTTAAAAGTTTTTTATAGTCGGTATTGAGGGTATGTGTTTGAAGGAAAGCTCTAATAGACCTATGGCAGGCCTACTAGGAAAAGGGCAGAGTAATGAAGGAGTCTCACCTAAACAATATTCTTGAGGTTTGGAAAGAGTTTGTACTAGTTGGATTAGGTCTCTTAAAGATGTTCCAATTGTTGAAGGAATTATATGTGTCTTGGAATCAAAAGCTGGTGCTTGGTTGAGGTTTATGGATGTAAGGGTCTTGCTTTCACATTAAGGACAATCATAAAGATAATTAATGGTATAATGAAAGGGAAGATATTGTAAAAGTATTTTTTTTTATTTTGACTCAAATCAAGGTGGCATATGTTATGATTGTGCTTCTAAAGTTAAATTTTGTATTTGTGACCATCATGTGCTATTGGAAAAAGTTATAAAGGAAGTTGATTTTTGTTAATGCTTAAGAGTGTTTTGCAGAACTTGAATGAGATTGGAACTCTTATCTCAAATGTTTGAGTTGGATAATGTTACAAGGAGAAATATAGTTGAATAAGTGTGTCATGGTTTTGATTTCTCTTTTGGCTCTGCATCAGACCTACCAATGTTGTATGGGTTGATATGAAATTGCAAAGGAAGCCTGCGCACAAGGTGTAATTGTTTGATACCCCACGCAGGGAGAAGTCCATGGAGCAAAATGCAATGAGAACCAAATTTAAAGGATTCTTTTGATGACATTCCATGTGGGAACTAAATTTTTATCTGTCATTTGGGCCTAATATGAGGAATCCAAAAGAATGAGGCAATGTCATGAGGAAGTTAGCGCAGTCATACATCATTTTCTTGATACTTTGAAGTCTAAAGAATTTTGAAAAGCTTGATGAAGCGGAAAAATGCCCGTGCCAGAGAGGAACCATGTGTGGCACCATTGAACAAGCTGTGTAGGGACTTGGAAATGTATGATGCTCAGTAGAGGATGATTAGTAGAGCAAGTGAACATATAGTAGAAGAAAATAGTTGCAGGCATGATAAGATCTGAATAGACAAGGCGTATGAACCAGATAAATGTCATTTCATGGAATGCCACGCCTAGAAAATACATAGAATGGATTTGTTGAAATGTCTTTGAAAACTTTCAGGCAAGATACGGTAGGGGTGTCCATCAAAACATCCATCAAAACATTGGCAAGGCACACAACCTGCGAATAATGGACTATTGAAAAGGCTTTGGAAATGTTCAAATGAATTCCTTCATCCATCGCACCTCAAACGAATGTGGTGTCAATGGGACGCCATGATTGCATCCTATGCACCAGAAACTGTTGTTGAATACTTCAAAAACTTCTTAGAAAATACAATCAGCTGCTGAGGGACGCCACACCACCACACCAGGGATGGAATGCTGTCGGTGGAAAATGCACAAAATAGATTTGGTGAAATGTTGCAGAAACTTTCAAGCAAACACATTTGGCTTGAACTGTGAGATAAAGTCACAACACTATTAATCTTGTTTGTGTTTGCACAACCACACACCATGGAAAGACAACTAACACACCTGCAGTTAAAATGAATCAAGATGTTGTTTGAGGCAATGGAAAATGTAAGTGGAGGATGAGATCCATGGCGTAGGCTATAGGGTAACATTGGTGTAGATTGTTTATTGCTTTATATGGGCACCACTATTCAAGCTAAGAAGGGTCCATATGATATTGTAAAGGAAATCAAACGCCAATACATGGGTTCACTGCAAGAGCATTCTTGTTTTGATGCCTTTCATGACTGGCTCGAATGCATTGAGGGAGATGCAATTACATGAGCAACATGAAGACTAGCAACAACAGGGGTAAGCAAATATGTTTGGCTACCATTGTCATAGAGTTGCAGAGCAATGAGCCAAATGAGGATTAGGGCAATGAAGAAAGATCCAACGGTTGGAAAAGAAATGAGTATGCAGCTAAATCCCGACCATTCCCTGCTAGCTCGTGGATTAAAGTTGCACGCTTGTTAATTCTCGCGAGGTGCGTGAGATTTGGCCGCATGGCAGGTGGGCCTAAGGCATTATAAATGCACAGGTAATGTATTTTGTGCCCGATTTAAAATTTTAAACCTCCATCACTTTAAAAGTAAAATCATAAATTTTGAGTGCAATATAAGGGAGATATGGGAAATGATTTTATTTCCTGATGGAGGTTAAGTGTTTTCACTTTTATATAGGCCTATATTTTAAACGAAGTGTTGAAAATACCATAAACACGAGCAAATTTTTTAATTAGAGCTCAAAGTGAAATATCAAATATTTCACCATAAGGTAAAAATCATGGGGAAGATTTTAAATAATGGCAGGGGTAAATTGTAATAGCCCATTAAAATTTTCAAGATGCCTCCAAGTGTAAAATGGATTGTAAAATAAAGTGCATAGGGGAAATAATTGGAAAAAGTGAATAAAATATTCACTAAGGCTTTAGTTGCTAGAAAACACAATTTCACGGGGACATATTTTCTTCAGCTATGAAGAAGAATGAACAGAGATAAAAGAAAGAGAAATATTCTCTTTGTTAAAGGTGAATATTATAATTTGTAGCTGGTGAAAATAAAATTAAAGCCCCAATATTAAAGTTAGAAAACTTTAATATTTGGAGGAAAAACATAATGTGCAACAAATAAAAGAGCAGAAATAAGGCTTTCACGGGAAAGAAATTATTTTCACACTACAGAGCAAAAAGGAATAACGACGAGGTGAATTTTCTATTGCAAAACAAAGGATGAAGATTTTTCACATGGTGAATTTCCTACAACAGAGAGGAGAGGAAAAGTTTGTTGAAAAGGAAAAGAGAAGAGAGAGGCTTTACATTTTGTTGATTAATGGTGGATGGAGCTTCCAGGTGTCTTCAATAGATCAACTTCTGGAGCTTTTCTTCTTCTATATCTTCTAATTCTTCTCTCATTGTAAAGGGTTCTAAATTTTTGTATGGGTTGGGTAGATAGAGAAATGATGAATATGAGTTATGAGCTGAGTCTGTAAGCTGTAATTGTTGATTTCATGAGTAAATATTAGCCATTTTATGCAAATAAATCATGAATGTCATCAAATTGTCTCTAGATTTGTACATTTTAAGTCATATGAATTCAATAATACAAAGTATGTTTGAGTTTGTCATCTCAAATTTCCTGAGATTGTTTTGTCTGTTCATGGTTCTATTTCAATGAAATGGTTAAACTTCTTTGAGCAGATAATTGTGATTTCAAGTGTGCAGGTTGGATCTGATAAGAAGAATTTGATTGATAACAGGAGTGGATATGTTGGTGTAATGCATTAACCGTTTGAATCCACTGGTTGAAGTCTATTTTCTGATGAATTCATTTTATGCATTTGACTCCATGGCCCAGAATTAGGCATTGATTTGTCATTCAACTTAGTGCATCTCAGAAATAATTGATAAATTCAAAATCAATTTAATTTCTATTTTTTGGTTGAGGTTTAGTGTTGAATTTTGCTTCCCAATTGTTGAGTGAGTGTTGAAATACCAAGAATGCAACCAAATTTGAAGTTTTCAATGCTTTCCTTCGTTTATTTTCATTGGGAGTTATCTGCTATAACAAGCAATGTCTGTGCATAGTTGCATTAAAGCCTTTAGGCATTGTAGAGGTTGACCCACCTTGGTCCTGCAAAACCAAAAGTGTAGGAGATTTCAGTCTTTGACTGAATCTTACCAATTGGCCAAATCCACCATTGAGTCTAATAATTAGAAAGTGGCTAATCTATAGGATTCATTGGACTGATTGATCTGGAACACCAATAGAATTGTGACTTTGGGGAGAATTTGAGAAAATTCAGATTGAAGAATCTAGCCTTAAGAGTCATTTATGATTTCATAGAGTCATATTATTTTCTATTCTCAATTTGGTTCAAATATTGAAGGAATTCAAACCTGGAGAAAGAATTTGTTGTAGTGAACTTGGAAATTTCATGATCTATGGTGTTGTGCTGGTGAAAGGAACTCAAAAAGAGATTTATCTTTGAAAGAGCTTCATATTGCTTGAACTTTAGTCCTCTACAAAGAGAGGTGGCGACTCTATCAAAAGAACCTTATGAAGAGGTGAATACAGTTCCAGATCTACAATATTTCTAGTTTAGAAGAACAATTTGTAGCAACTGCAACATTTCCAGGTATTCTTCACTTTTGGTTTTCATGAAAATTATGTGTGAAAACCATATTTGAACGTCTTAGGAAAAAAAATTGGTTCCCTATTGAGTGAATTAGCACTAGCAAAGGGAAATGATTGTAAAATTGATTTTGCACACTCACATTTGTTGGATCTATTATATTTGATTGTAATGGTGCATTGTATGATGAATATGAAAGTATGCATGATGATGCAAATTCAGAAATTTGTTTTGATGAATTTGAAGTAGCAGATGACCATGAGGTTTGCACACCAAGTGAGCCAAGTTTTGAAAATTTTAATGCAGATTTGGACAAGTCTTTGTTTGCTAACTTAGATGACCCTAGACATAAGTCTTTTCATGTGGATATTGATGTTGATTACAAAGAGAAATCAAAATATCCTTCTGAACCAGAATTGTTCATTTTGAGCAAGCTTGGGATAATGAACATATTGATATGTTATGTTTAGAATATAATAAAGTGAGCAAGGACAATGATGAGCTAGAAATCCTTGATGATTCTCAATACTAGCATGATGGAGGACAGTTACAGAGTGTGCCAATGCATGAGTGTATCTCTTTGCATACACTTGGAGATAGTTTGCATGGTGTGCAAGATCTTTTGGTAAGTTCTTGTGATAGTTTCACCTTTGACATGCAAACTAGTGATTAGATTGAGCTTAATAGTACCAACCACGTGGAAAAATGTGAGTGTTATTTTTGTCAGCTGGAAGAAGTTTTCATGAAATGTGGCAATGTGCAGAGCATTGAAGAAAGTTGTCTTTAGCTTGAGAGTGATTTACATGATGAATATGATAAGTTGTTGCCACATAATAATCAACATTTTGAGAGTATGCCTGACTTTTAGATGCATAGTGATTATGAATATGTTGATAAAGTTGTATATGATTTCCTGTTGGGAGGTACCAACATGTTTAATCAGGCGGATGACTGTGATCAGGCTATGCTTTCATATGATCTTGATCACTATCTTCAAATGTTACCACTTGATACAAAATTAGAAAATGAAGAGAGTGGCGATGATATGGCCTATGTGATTTGGCTGCCACTTAACAACAAAGCTTAGCTGGGAGCAAGTTTCCACTTGCACAAAGGTAGCCTAATACTTGTGTTTGCAAAAGTGCAGTCACTCATGTTGTTGTGGTGTGATAGAGGAAAGCATGAGTTGAGGGGGATTAGTTCCTTTATCAGATTGGTGTTTGACAGAGGTAAATATTGACTCCCTTTTTCATTTGGTGGCCTGGGGTCACCAAGTGAAGTTGAAAAAGAAGGTTGAATAAAGGAGCAATTTGAGAGCACCCAATGGACTCAGTATTTGGTCTACTCCCTAGAGATCTGGATTCTTGCTATTCCCACAGGGGGCATACATCCCTAGTCAGAGCCACTAATGGCACTCTCAAATTTTGCAAATTCGAAGTGCCCATATTGAAAATTTTGCCTTTGCACATTTAAAAGTGCACTTGAAAAATCTGCCAAATTGACCTACTTTGGAAGGTCATATTTAAGAGCCTGTTGATTTTCATGCAAAACCCATTGGTGAACACATTCATGTGAGATATGTGAACGTGCATGTCAATTTTCAGCTTCCCATGATAAGTTTTGACAGGGTTTTGAAAAACAAAGCTAGAGGGTTTTGGCACTTTTCTGTTGTTTGCAAATTTTTAGTTCTACAAAGTAGCCTCCTATTCGAGTGAATATTTCACAAATGGATGATCGTCAAGAAAAAAAGGATTGTTGCTCTCCATTCTACATACATTCACATACTCCCTGGTCCAGTTTCAAAGCCTTATGATGAGATTTTCTATTTCTACCAGGTCAAAAGCAAATGTAATTTGTTTAGTTTTGCACTTGCGTTTTCTGAAACTTTTCAAGGTGGTCAACTTTGGCCCCTAATATCTCATGAAAAATGATGATTGAAGGAAACCCCTCTTTCACACATGCTCAATGTACCTAAATGAGCTTAAATTTCCAGTGGTAGCTCGTCCGGAGTTGATTTGATATTTTTTCAATGAGGTGGTTTGGTGAGTTTTAATTGGTTATGAACAACTGCATTTGCAGAAAAGTTTGATTGAGCAACTTTGACAGTGAATATATTTCACCCCATGATATGTTTTGTTGAGTTGTTTGTTGCACTCCATTCTCAGGTCAAATTTTTGCATGCTTGTAAGTTTTCACGGCTTCAAGAGGTCGTTTGACCAGTTTCCTAGGGCAATTCCAGAGCCAACTTGACTAGTTTTCACCATTTTGCAAAAATGGCTGAAAGCAAATTTTAATTAAAACCCAGTTCATGTTTTCGCTTCAGATACATTTAGAGACAAATTTTGATGAGTTCAAGATGGAAAACTTGTTTGATTTTTTTTTTTTTTTTTAGTCGGGCCCACATGGGGACCGACATGCTTTGCACAAGTGTGAAACTCTTAAGTGTTGCACTGTGGCAATCATCTCAAGTAAATTGCTCTGAGTTGGTCAGCATGTGGAATGGTATACAATTGTAATTTCTTTCAAGTTTTGAGGTGCAAAGCGAGATCCACCTCTCAAATGTGGAATTTGAAAGTCATTTCATCAAATGGGTAAAGGTGTTGAGCGGGGGATAACAAGTATGAAGGTACCTATGCTAATATGGTGAGTGAAATTTTTGATAAAGAGGTCTTGAAGAGATGGTACAATACTTCAAAATTTTCTTACAATCAGGGCATGATATGCAAATGAATTGTGGAAGCATATGTAAAGAAAATAGCTTGTCTAACTGATTGATTCCAAGAATATCAGTGCCATGAAGCACATATGCAGAAAGAGATGATGCTGGTTTAAGTTCTTATGGGATAAAATTATAGCACTATTTATCTTGGCATGGTTGTTTGAATTGTTACAAGATATTGAAAATGGGTTGTTATAGTTTGGGGTGCTTTAGTGTCATTTCTATATTTTCCTTGCTCCATAGAAAATAACACACAAAGTCTCACTTTACCTAGAGGTTATTAGTAAAGATGGAAGTTGCATCTATGGAAATTCCAATTGTCAAGGCATAATGGAGAGAGAGGAACTTTGTTGGATGTTGAGGCTATAGGCATTTTGCTAGGTATTTATATGGAATCAAAGAAATACATGTGAAATGTCTAACAAAATGCTTGAGGACACCCTGATTGTTTGACAAAATATCTCTGAGCATGCGTGGACTATTCTAAGATTATCTGATGGAATGCTCTAGCCTAAATAGTTCTTATCAAGGGACTTGTCAATGTTGTATGGGTTGATATGACATTACAAAGGAAGCCTATGCACAAGGTGTAATTGTTCGATACCCCACGTAGGGAGAAGTCCATGGAGCAAAACACATTGAGAACTAGATTTAAAGGATTCTTTTGATGACATTCCATGTGGGAACTAAATTTTTATCTGTCATTTGCGCCTAACATGAGGACATGGTGAATTTCCTATAGCAGAGAGCAGAGGAAAAGTTTGTTGCAAAGGAAGAGAGAAGAGGGAGGCTTTACATTTTGCTGATTAATGGTGGATGGAGCTTCTAGGTGTCTTCAACAAATCAACTTCTAGAGCTTTTCTTCTTCTATATCTTCTAATTCTTCTCTCATTGTAAAGGGTTCTAAATTTCTGTATGGGTTGGGTAGATAGAGAAATGCTAAATCCGAGTTATGAGCTGAGTGCATAAGCTGTAATTGTTGATTTCATGAGTAAATATCAACCAATTTATGCAAATAAATCATGAATGTCATCAAATTGTCTCCATATTTGTACATTTTAAGTCATATGAATTCAATAATACAAAGTATGTTTGAGTTGTTCATCTCAAATTTCCTAAGATTGTTTTGTCTGTTCATGGTTCTATTTCAATGAAATGGTTAAACTACTTTGAGCAGATAATTGTGATTTCAAGTGTGCACGTTGGATTTGATAAGAAGAATTTGATTGACAACAGGAGTGGATATGTTGGTGAAATGCATTAACAGTTTGAATCCATTAATTGAAGTCTGTTTGTTGATGAATTTGTTTTATGCATTTGACTCCATGGCCCAAAATTAGGCACTGATTTGTCATTTAGCTTAGTGCATCTTAGAAACAATTCATAAATTCAAAATCGATTTAATTCTTGTTGTTTGGTTGAGGTTTAGTGTTGAATTATGCTTCCCAATTGCTGAGTGAGTGGTGAAATACCAAGAATGCAACCGAATTTGAGGTTGTCAATGCTTTCCTTGGTTTATTTTCATTGGGAGTTATCTGCTATAAAAAGCAATGTTTGTGCATAGTTGCATTAAAGTCTTTAGGCATTGTAGAGGTTGACCCACCTTGGTCCTGCAGAACCAGAAGTGTAGGAGATTTCGGTCTTTGAATGAATCTTATCAGTTGGATAAATCCACCATTGATTCTAATCATTATAAAGTGGCTAGTCTATATGATTCATTGGATTGATTGATTTAGAACACCAACACTTTGTACACATAGAGGCTTGTACATGTTTTTGATCTTTTCTATTTTTTGAATGTTTTTGAATTTTTGAATTTTTTGACTAAGTTGAAAGTAAGCATGATAAATACCTAAGGGGACTGACCTAAGGCCTCAAGGGATGATAAGCCTTCCATGCATTGTATATGCAGAGACCACGTAGCTTGACCGGTGTTGACTCAAAGAATAACATGCTTTTGGGATTTTTGATGTTTTGACTTTGTTTTGATTTTATTGTTTATTTTCTGGATGTTTTTGTTTTTGATATTTTTTGACCATGATGGGACACACAAGGATCTAATCCATTATCAGTTTCAAGAAGTTTCCCCCAGTTTAAGGCAAGAGTACCTTCCTTATGCCCATTAGAGGAAGTGGGAGAGATCTTAACTATCAAGTCTAATCCCCATTGTGAAAAAGGAGATGGTGTTGTGATAGGTCTCAACTCATGTGCTGGTGTGTGAACAAGATCACTATGTTGCTGGCATTCATGACATTTTTTCGAATACTGAATACACTCTTGTTCCATGGAGGGACAATAGTACCTTGTTTTCAAAAAAAATTGTACAAGCTTAGGTCCACTAGAGTGGGAACCAAAAATTCCTTTGTGTACCTCTTGTAAGGAAATTTGTGCTTCTTCTACATTAAGACATTAGAGTAACATACCATCTAAACTTTGATGATATAAGGTATCTCCTAGGATCATGAATTGTGAAGTCCTACAGGTAAAGGTCTTCTTTTGGGTTGTTTTCAGGTCAAGTGGTATGATACCATGCTAGATGTAATCAAATGTGTCTTGGTACCATGGCAAATTAGGACCAAAAGCAACACACACTAGTTCTGATTCTGGGATATCAAATGCCAGTATGAGTAATTACTCCACAAGGAATTCATACTTATGAATGTTATGCAGAATATCGAGAAGAAAACCTATTGTTTCCATGGCATCGACTACTCTATTGTTGATCTGTGGAATCTGTTCAAATATTATGGTGACAAAATATTCTTTAAAACTATCCACCATTCTTTTATATGACATTAACTTGCCATCTTTTGTTTGATACTCATCATTCACTTGCCTGATTACTGGTTGAGAGTCTCTGAAGACTTGCAGTTCTTTTATCCTCAATTCAATAGCCATCTTGAGTCTTGTGATTAGCGCTTCATACTCTAAGATATTATTTGTACATGGGAAAGAAATTTTGTATTCCTTACGTATACTATCTCCCTATGGTGTGAGAAATAGGACACCTACACTAGAGCCATGTTGAGTTTGGGACTTTTCAAAGTATAAGGTCCAATGGCTTGTCTATTCTATCAGTAATATACTTTCATTTGGGAAGTCTACTATGAGAGGCTAGTGATCTTCCATCGGTGTATCTTCTAGCTGATCTACTATGATCTATCCTTTGATGGATTTTTTTTCTATGTACTCTATGTCAAAATCACTCAAAATCATTACCCATTTAGCAATTTTTCTGGTTAGAGTTGCTTTTGCTAATAGGTACTTTAGTGGATCTACCTTTGAAATCAACTTTACTTATCTATTTAAGATATAGTTTCTCAGCTTCTATGTTGCCAATACGACAAAGAGACATGCTCTTTCTATGGGAAAGTAGTTCAACTCGTAACCCACTAGTGTTCAACTAATGTAGTAGACCACTCGTTCTTTGTTATTATCATCTAGCTGTGCTAGGAGATCTCCCAACACTACTTGGGTTGTAGACATATAGAGTATCATTTATTTGTTTGGAATAGGTGGCATTAAGACTAGAGGATTGAGTAGGTACTCTTTGACTTGCTGGAATGCTTGGTCACATCTCCCATCCCACTTGAATATGATGTCTTTGTGTAACAAATGGGTGAATGGATGACACTTGTATGCTAGTTGTGTGATGAATTTCCTGATGGATTGTAGTTTACCTTGTAAACTTATCCGTTGCTTTAATGTATTTGATGGAGGCATCTCTTGTATGGATTTTACCTTTGTAGGATCTACTTCAATGCCCCTTCTTGATACTATGTACCCTAGTAGTTTTCCAGATGTTACTCTGAATACACACTTTTTCGGGTTGACTCTCAAGTTATATTGGTCTAGCCTATCAAACACTTTTGCAAGGTTGATCAAATTGTCTTCCCTTTTGATGGACTTTGATAGTATGTCATACAAATAGTATTCCATAGTTGTATGCACCATATCATGGAAGATTGTAGTTATCACTCGTTGTTAGGCTTCCCCTACATTTTTAGACTAAATGGCATGGCATTCCAACAGAAGGTCCCCCAAGAATAAGTGAATGTTGTTTTATGTTGATCATCACATAATATTTTTATTTTATTATACCCAAAGAAACCATCCATTAGGGATAGCATTTCATGTCCTGTTGTTAGATCTATGATCATATCAATGCTTGGCAGAGGGAAGTCATCTTCTGGGAAAGCTTTATTTAGTTCTCAAAAGTCCGTGCATATCCTTGTGCCCCTAATGGGATTTGACACTAGTACTAGATTTGATATCCATTCAGGATAATTGATTGGTTTGACGAAGCCCACATCTAGTAATTTGTTTAGTTCTACCTTTACCAATAGTGCTATTTAAGGATGCATTTTCCTTAGTTTCTGCTTGATAGGTTTAGCTTTAGGAAATACAGCCAAGTGTGTACAACTAATGTTGGATCTAGTCCTGGCATGTATGCATATGTCTGTAGATAGGGAAATAATCAATCAGATTTTAGAGTTGAAAACAATAATCTAATTAAATCCTATCAAGCACAATAGAGTACGAAATAATATGAAAATCAAAATAAGAAGCAAAACGCAAACCGATCTCCACGCTAAACTCGATTTATCTCCATTGCTCTTCTCCACCTGCACAAGGGTGCAAGATTTTGAAGGTTGATAATAGAGGAATGTTGGATAATCATTCCTGCAGCATAATGACTTGACGATGAAGAATGATAGAGATGGATTGAAGAATTATTTTGACAAAGTCAGGATGCTAGATGAAGATTCGATCCAAATGGCTTGTGAAAGGTTTGATTTATAGATTTTTGATGTGGACAGAGATAAGATTTGATAAGATTTGATAAGATTCGATAAGGATTTGATTTTTGATAAAAGAGGAAATACAATGAGATGAGATAAGATTTTCGAAAGATAGAAAGATTTTGATTTATTGTTTTAAAGGAATTAAAACAAGATAAGATAAGATGTGAAAAGATAGAATGATTTTGATTCTCTTTTAAAGGAAATAAATCCTGAAAAAGATGAGAAGGATAATTGATAAATTATCTAATTAAATTAAATTAATTAGATGCACATGAGTTCAGATTTTGGAAAGAAAGCGAGAAGATATTTTGAGATTTTATTAATTAAATAAATTTTGGATTTATTTAATTAACATTGAATTTATGATTTAATTAATTAAATAATATAAATTATTTAATTAACATTAGAGGAATGGATGAAAATGATTTAATTAATTAAATAATATAAATTATTTAATTAACATTAGAGGAATGGATGGAAATGATTTAATTAATTAAATAATATAAATTATTTAATTAACATTAGAGGAAGGGATATAAATGATTTAATTAATTAAATAATATAAATTATTTAATTAACATTAGTGAAATGGATGGAAATGATTATGAATTTAATTAAATAAATAAAATTTATTTAATTAAATAGATGATGACATGGGTACCTAGGGCAAAGCATGCTACAAAATGCCTAAATGATGTAATGCCGAGACAAGTGTTGTAAGATGACAATTTTTTTCGAGATGATGAGATTTTGTGTCGAGTAACATCATTTCAAAGAAGTTAAGGTATGGATAAAGGAAAATGGATAATGATAGAAAGATAGGATGATGATGGAATGATGATGCCCCCTCGAGAGGATAGGCGGGTTGAACAAACACGGGTAGGCTCTCGAAATGAAATGATAAAGGGAGGGATAAGATGAAAAATGCAAGATAGAAAGTGGATGAAGGAGAGGAATGATACGTTATGCTGCAATGAAGGTGAGCAACCATGATGTTTGATATAGCACTAGACGTTTTGCACCAAGATATAAGGACCAAGGTGATGATGTGTCTCGTGCCCCAGTGTAATACAACCTTGTCTAGATGTATGAGGAAGGAGACTTAGAGCATTAAAGTCCTAATGCACAAAAGGTATTATGTGACCTTAGATGCAAAGGATAATGCAAAAAGATATTCCAACACACACAAGATATGAATATTAGCTGGAATGATATGGATTTGATACAAATGCAAGATAAAATGATAACACACACAAGCAAGCATGCACAAATGATACAAAAACAAACAAGGAATTGCCCCTGTCAAGCTGTAAACCGTTGATTGATTGATTGATTGATGATGATGATAGTGTTGTCATTGTTGGGAAGTGATATATCCCTAGAGCAACACAAGGATGATGATAATTGACTGATTGATTAGTTGATTGGGTTTACAAGAAGATTAGGATCAAGACCAAAGGATGTGTTTGGATAATTTGACAAGATTGATTGACTTGATTGGTATGGATTAAGGATTGACTTGCATTTGGATTATTGCTTGGATTGATTCGATTGAGTTGATTGGATGCAATGGTTTTAATGAAGATGATTGATTTGGTTGACTAGTTGGATGATCAGATTGAGGTGATGGATTAAGTAGATGAAATTGGAAGAATTAATTGGATGGATTGATTTTATTGCTTGGATTTTTGTTGGCTATTTGATTTTTTTGTATTTTTGGGGATATTTTGATTTTTTTTTGGATTTTTGAAATGTTTTGAATTTTTTTGTATTTTGAAATGTTTTGAATTTTTTGTATTTTGAAATGTTTTGAATTTTTTGGATTTTGAAATGTTTTGGTTTTTTTTGTATTTTGAAATGTTTTGAATTTTTGTATTTTTGAAATGTTTTGATTTTTTTGGATTTTTTGAAATGTTTTGAATTTTTGTATTTTGAAATGTTGAGGTGTCAAAGGATGAAAATTTGAGTAGCCTTTGTGCTAGATACCAATGACAAGGGGAAAACCAAGTCTAGGTGCAAGGAGATAGATGGGATTGATGGATGAAAGGGTGGGTGATGGGATAAGGGATAAAAGGCTCATGATATATGGATGGATGGAAAGGATAAGTCATAGTGAATGAAATGGATGTATGCATCATAAGAGAGCAAGGATGTGATTTCCAAAGACTATGTTGCATAGGAATAGCATGCCCCATTCTAGGTACAAGACTTAGGATTTTTTTCATGACAAATCTTATGACAATAGGATGATGATAGGATTGGTTTAGAAGGATGAGGTATGTCAAGAGATACCCAAAACATGTTTCAACATTTTTCCCCTATGTCTTTATCAAGATCAAAAGAAGACGAGTGGATGAATGGACTCAATATGATAGGTATGTATGAATAGACTCAATATGATGGCTAAAGATGGTAGGTAGGATGGAAATGATATGACATCAAAATGATAGGTTGGATAGATAAGACATTGTGCCCCCAAGTGTAAGTGACATAGAAGACATAGAAGATCAACCTACACATGACGCCTATTTGCTAGGTTTTCATCATGGTACTTATCCAGGGCGCCTATTTACCAGGTTTTCACCGTTGGATGAAGGGATTTCTCTTTACTTTTTTTTTTATGTGTTGTTTTTTTTTGAATATTTGACTTTTTGACTTTTTGGATAGGAGAAGGGGAATATGGATAGGAGGGACTCAAGTTTCTAGTTCCATGAAAGGTGATAGTCCCACTAGATGGATGTCATTGCATGGACCATGTGAAATGTCATTATGCTCATAGATGTTGGTAAGAGATGACATGAAAGGGATGGATTGGGTAGATGGTGGATTATGAAAGTCTTATGTAAGAATGGATGGGGAATAGTGGATGATGGTGTGGATTGAATAAGACTTGTGAAAAAGGATGGATGAACGGTTTATGCAAAAGCATGGACCATAGGAAGATGATGGGGGAGATATGTAGGCTAATGCGTGAAGGATGAGGAGATGGAGGTATGTGGAATTGTTGTGAAATGGAAGGGAACTATGACCAATGGTTGCACACATTGTGATAAACGTTGAAGCTTTTGATGTGGATGGGGTGTAGGAAGCAATGGAGATGTTTTCTGAGGAGATGGTGGACGAATTGATTTTGGTACCCACATAGACTTAGTATTTTTATGATTTTTATTTTGCTTGTGGGTTTTAGGAATTTGAGACTTTTGAATGGAATGAGAATGTGAGGTGGAAGTGGATGATTGAGATTTTTGTGATGTAGATGCCTCATTTGACTTGCTTTCTTTTATCTTAGGTACCCAAACCATTTTAGTTTTGGCCTTTACTTTTGGAGGTATGGGCTTATATAAGTTTTTAGATGGATTTTGCTTCGAGTTTTTGTATTGATGTCCTAAGTCATGAGAACCCTTAGGATTTTTTACTTTATAGGTATAGGCATTGAAATTCTTGCTTTTGAATCCCATGGGTATGGTGGAATGGGTGGAAACTTCATTTTTATACAATGTGTGCATTTTTTGGCCATGATTAGGAATGTTAGGGTATTTATGGATGGAGGGATAAGGGGATTGGATAATGGGGATATTAGGTGTTGGGAGAAGTGGAGGTAGATTAGACAGAGGGATATTAGGAGTTGGAAGCAATGGTGGCAGATTTGATGGAGGGATATTAGGAGTTAGAAGCAATGGTGGCAAAGTTGATGGAGGGATATTAGGAGTTGGAAGCAATGGTGGAAAAGTTGATGGTGGAAGGTGTATGGTCACATGCTTTTGACATCTGTATGATGATGAAGGTGGAATGACAACATATGTTTTAGGTGTATGATAGGCTTCATGATGGAAAGTGGACTTAGGAGGCATGGAGGAAATACCAACATCTTTAGGTTCTTGTCCTTGGGGTGTAGGTCCAAGGCCATAAGAGCGTGGAGGGACTTTGACATGGATGGGCTCCAAAATACCTTGTTCATGAAGGTCTAAACCTTTATCTTGGTGGTTCATGTTTTGGGGTGTGCAATGGAAAATGGGACTAGGTGTAAGTGAAACACTAGACACAAGTTCCTTATTGGATGGAGAAAATGTTTGTTGTTCTAAGGAGGAACATTCATGAATGGGGGTGGAGAGACCAATAGGATAGGATGGAGGACTTGCAATGGGGTCCATAGTGGGTGATGGAGGATCATTAGGATCTTGATGAGCATTGTGTTCACATAGATCCAAGATATTTGTTTGATCTTCTATGTGTGCGTGGGAGGCATATGTCTCATCAAGGGAAGTGGATTTTTGTGTATCATGGATGGGTGAGGTGGCAAGCTCTTGACCATGGAATGCATAAAGTTGGCTAAGGGGATCATCATGGTCTTCTTGATCATAAAAGGGGTCCTGATCAAAGATGGAAGATTGATCATGAATAGTATTAAGTATGGTATGAATGGAATCATTGGGAGGGTGTTGATCTTTATGTGAATGAGGGGGTAATGTTTTCTCATGTTTAGGATTGTGCTCTTGACATACCTCATGACTAATCTGAATGGAGGTGGAAGGGGATTTCTCATGGAGAGACTTGTCATTTTCTTGATGGTCAACAACATAGGAGCATGATAGAGGGTGAATTGGACTTATGAAGGGAGACTCTGGAATTGGCTCAAGGGATTGTGGATGACATGGTTGGCTTGAAGGACTTGGCATGATGTTTGAGGACTCTTTTGTATGTTCAAGTATATGTGTTGAATGACATGGCGACAATTGATTCCTTGCTTGTAGCCCTTGGGTCACATCCTTTGGAGGTGTAGGGGTGGAAGGTGTTGGCTTAGGGTTTTGATTTTTATTGGATGATGGTATGATAAAGTTATAGGGTGCATGTGCTAGATTGGTATTCCCCTTGTCAATGGTTGCATTAGAACATGAGGAAGTTTGTCCTTGTTGCAAGGTAGAACTTAAAGTCACATGTGTTTGTCATGATGTGGCTTGATAGGTTGATGTGGCATTGAAATGCAAAGAAGTGGATGGATTAGATTGGTATGAGGTGGAAGGAGAAGCCCCTCGAAGTCTAATTTTATGTTTTGGTTTTGTTTCATTATTTGAACTGTAGAAAGGGACTCCTTGAATTATGATCTCGGGCTTAGGTTTTGTCTCATGATTTGGCCTAGAGGGATAGCCCCCTTGGATTATGTTTTGGATTGAGCTTGTTTATGATTATGACCATTTTGACAAATGGTGATGATGATGATGTGGAATGATAAGATTGGATGACTTGATTGATTAGGATAAAATGGATAGGATGTAACTAGGAAGAATGATTAGGATGAAAGTGATTGGATATGAAAGTGTTGGAAGAAGGTGTAGAGTGACTTGTCTTTATGTGTTTGGTGTCTAGCTTGATTTGGCAATGTTTAAATGAATGATCACACATATACACACATGAATCACACACACAAGACACATAAGCAAGTTTGAATTTGAAATTATGAATGTGATTATTAAGTACACACTTGAAGAAGACACATCAACAAGTCCTAGAACTAGTCAAGTGGGTATGGCCAATTAGGTCTCAAGCTAATCTGCACAAGGTTGACTAAGGATGATTTGAAAGAAAAATCCTGCCACTAAGCCGAGAGAAAGGGGTAACCAACCCTTCACCTTCACTTCCCAAAGGTATAAAGTTCTTTGGGGCTTAGCTCAGAGTGACAAGATCTCAACTTCCAAACAAGCGTGTCTTTCGATTCACACTTCGATTGAGGTCATCCCCAGGCATGATAAAATCCCCTAGTAGGCCTCCTAGGAAGGGTTTGACAAAAGCAAACCAAGTGAGGTGTTTGTGATCACACACGCACTTGATTCACACTCACAGTGATTAATTTCCCTTTAAAAAAATTGAAATGTGTGTAAAACAGTTCAAACACTTGTTCTTTTTAACCCCAAATCAAGATGTGTGATTGAAGAAAAAATTTGTTTTAAGCCCAATTTTCAAATATGTGATCAAACAAGATTGATTTTATGCCCCAAATTGAAATGTGTTGACAAACAATGAATAATGAGAAATGAAAGATTAGAATGTATGCACCTGATTATTCTCGCTTTCTAAATTGTTGCTGTGATTGATCCCAACACTTTTCCAGCTTCGTATGATTCACCGACAAGTCACCAAGACAAAAAGAAACAAATTACAAATGTGCTGGAACAAAAGTAATATGCGCCGAAGAATATATGAGAATTTGAGAAATTTAACTTTGTCAAAGTTAATAAACGCCTACACCATTGGATAGCTTATGAAATTCTACCCCAAATTAAGAAAAAAATCGCTAAAAAAGACCAAAAAATGACCAAGATACGGTCGTTTTAAGATTTACTATAAAAAAGCTAAAACAACGGCATATGCGCTAAAACAGTTATTGTATGCACTAAAAGAACTGCGAAATAAGCTAAAACAACCCCATATGCGCTAAAAGAAACTTCATATGCACTAAAGGAAAAGCAGATTTTAAATTCTAAAAAAAGTGAAGATAAATGCGCTAATCTGTTCCTTAGATGCGCTAAAATAATCGTTGGATGTGCCGAAACAGTCCCTAGATGCACCAAAAGACCTGCAGAAGAATCGTTAAAACCCTGTATGCACTACGGAAACCCTTAGATGCGCTAAAACAAGAATTTTTGACAAAAAGCCAAATTCCAGAATGTAAAACCTGTCAGAAAACCTGCAAGTAGATGTTAAAAATGGGGCAAGGCCCCACGGTGGGTGCCAAAATGTAGATAGGGAAATAATCAATCAAATTTTTAGAGTTGAAACAATAAATTAACTGAAACCTATCAAGCACAATAGAGTACGAAATAACAAGGAAATCACAACACGAAGCACAAATGCAAACCGATCTCCGCGCCAACTCAAATTATCTCCATTGCTCTTCTCCACCTACACAAGGATGCAAGATTTCGAAGGGTTGAAAATAGAGGAGGAATGTTGATCGCTCACTATTGCAGCGTAACGACTTGATATGATGAAAAATGGAGAATGATAGAAATGGATGAAAGAGGGAGGAATTATTTCCACACTCATCGATTTCCACGGTTTACATGCCCAGATGAGCCAGGGCCCATTGCAGTGGTACAACAGCTAGAGGTGGAGAGACAGGAGGGTGTAGCTGGCGGAGAGTAGGTGGTGGGTGGAGGAGAGGAGGAGGAGAGTGAAGATGATGAGGAGGAGGATAGAGATGAGGATAGCCCAGATGATGGAGATGACGGGGGAGATGATGGAGGGGAGGAGGGGAGGGCAGTGAGGTAGAGGTTCGACAGCCTAGTTAGTGCTCAGATTGTATGGCGGCCCAGATCTAGTGGCAGACCACGGACTATTATCAGGGTGTCGTCCTCTTCTCAGCAAGTGCAGATAGCCATTTTGCAGGCCCAGATGCAGACTGTTCAGGGATAGCTAGGTCAGGCACAGAGTGTGATAGTTCAGTTACAGGCATAGCTTGCTCAGTCATAGGCTCAGGTTCTAGCACCAGCACAGGTATCGCAGCCTGCCCCAGATCCTCAAATAGCCTAGTTGATCACAAATAGGGATGCTTTAAGACGGAGGGCAGCAGAGGCTGAGGGCGTAGCTCAGAGACTGATGGGTAATGTAGAGAGTGCCTCTTTGTGAGATGCGATTGTAGAGGGTATGGAGATGGCGAGGGAGGCTGAGTATTATCGTGTCAGATATGAGGAGTTGTGTCCTCCCAAGCGCATAGAGCCATTCCCGCGGTCCCACATGAGGACCAGGAGAAAATCACAGACATGCACACAAAGCCTAGGGGTTACCGGGCCTCGGCGGGATCCTGATGCAGGTACCAGTGGCAAGCCACCTCCTTCCGGACCAGCTCCATCAGGGGCATCAACCAGCTAGTTTGTGATGTATATCATTTTTGGAGCATGTATATGCAATTTTTGATCATATCCCATGTATTTCTCTTTGGACTTGTTTAGTTTCTTTGGACATTGGTCATTTGTATCATTTTTGATGAGTGATGATATGCAATAGCGATGATTTTTGATGATGTGATGTGCATTTATGAAATGATTATGTGATATGCATTTATTTCTATATGTTATGGATTTTGGTATGCATTTGAATGATTTGATGACTAACATGATATGCAGGATGATGTTGGTATGATATGTTTATGATGATGATTGACGATGCGTATTAATGATGTCATGCAGGTGGATGACTTATGATGTGATTGTGAAAATATGTCATGGGATATTTGATATGTTGTATGAAAAATGTTATTTGGAAAATGATATGAAGATGTATGTATGGAATGTTTGTTTTTGGATTTTCAAATGTAAGTAAATAATGATGATATGATGGAAAATGAATGTTGTGTTTATGATATGCGTTATGAATTTGTAATATGAATGGATATGAAAATGATAGGATGAGATGAATATAATGTGATAAATGATAAATGACGATATGAAATGAAATGGTTAATGATAATGAGATGTATGATAAGATGATAAATGATATGTTGTGAAATGTATTGATGATGTGATGAAATGATAAATGATAACAAGTAGAAATGGTAATGTAATGATATGTTAATGAAATAATATGATAGAGGATAATGGCATGAAATGATAAATGATAAATGAAATGGAAACGTTAAATGAAATGATATGATAGATGATAAGTGAAATGAAATGAAATGATTTGATAAATGAAATCATAAAATGATAATGAAATGATATGATAAATGATAAGTGATAATGGATATGAAGATGATAAATGATGTGAAATGATGATGAAGTGATAATGGTAAATGATAAATGGATATGGAAACTGATATGAAAATGATAATGAAAAATGATATGAAATGATAATGGTCAGTGATATGAAATTATAACA
This sequence comes from Sequoia sempervirens, assembly GCA_007258455.2. Taxonomy (NCBI): domain Eukaryota; kingdom Viridiplantae; phylum Streptophyta; class Pinopsida; order Cupressales; family Cupressaceae; genus Sequoia; species Sequoia sempervirens. Next base: position 221,236,808 of record VDFB02281492.1, on the reverse strand, counting down.
GAGCCTAAGTGATGCAAATGAATGGAAAATGATAGATGGTAGGATCTAGATGAAATGATAATGAAGATGAAAGGTGATGAAACAAATGTCCAAATGTCCTCCACAAATAGTCTAAAGAGACATGACAGCCGTTGATTGTTCTTATTAGCCCTTTCAAAAATGCTGATGCAAATCCGGTATGCAGATATATGTACACTGATCTAAAATGAAATGCAACTAAATGAAACAAATCAGTTGTTGAGCCTTTTGGTAGCTTTCTTGGATCATCATAGAGCGTTAAAATGTTGGAAGTATGTACAAGCATTAGAGGGTAAATTAGCACCAATGATGGCCTGAGTACAACTTTCATGATTTTTGATATAGCAAGCGAACACAAGCATCGAGGTATAATTGAACCGAGATGACCTGAGCATTTCTTGCATAAGCAGACAAAGATTAACCACCTTCTAATGCAAATGTGGAACTTCCATCAATGATATTTCTTTGGAAATCATGTCTCATGACATATTTGCAACAGATGGATAGTTAACCTCAAGACAACAGACAAAAAAAAATCATCTTCTTTCGTAGCCACTCTAGTTTAGTACATCATTGAGTGTGCTCCAGAGATGATATCGAAAATTAAACAACCATAGTTCAAGATATGATATTGCTATTCCAAACATTATTCAGATTTTAGATCATCCAGATGTGAGTCATGATAAGGTACTTAGCTGAAAACTGTTGTGATATGTATCGATGATTGGATAGTTGTTCGTGTGATTTGGTTGTTTGTTCGCATGATTGGGTTTGATGTCACTGTCTGTCTATTTCGGTAAAACCTTGAAAGTTGATTGCCCCCAATATGTCAACGTTTGCCCCTAGTATTGACACAACTTGCCAAAATGAATATGTACAATAATCAAGCCATGGTAAGACGTTATCGTTCTAGGCAAATGATGGCAGCATGATGTTGGTATGACCCTAAGATGAAGGAAAGATGCATGAAATGAAGGCTGAGAAACCAAGTACAGAGTATGAACTAATAGATGGAGAGCTACAAATAGTGTCTGTTTGCTAGATTTTTACTAGTTTTTATTGCATTTTTCTTGTCAATAGACTGCCTGTCGCCAGGTTTTCACCCTATGACGATTTTTTTTTTTTTTATTGTTACCAAGATGCCTGTTTGCCAGGTTTTTACCAGGGTAACCATTTTTCCAGGACTTTTTCTGTTGTTTTCTATGTTTCTTTAGGACCTTTTCTGCTATTTTTGGATTTTTTCAAGACCTTTTATGTTGTTTTTGGATTTTTTCAGGACCTTTTCTGTTGTTTTTGGATTTTTTTTAGGACCTTTATGGATGCCAACTTAAACGTAATATTTCTTGAGGTGCATGCTATTGATGGGTTCATCAAACAGGTCCCCTTTTGGCATCGATAGCTTGTAGGCTCCTGAACCATAAACTGCAATAACCATATAAGGACCTAGCCAATTTGGTTTGAACTTTCCTTTCTTTTCTCTGTCTTGCTAATTGCGTGGGTTCTCTTTCAGAACAAGATCACCCACCTGAAAGGTATGTGGCTTTACTTTGTGATTATAGCTATGAGACATCATCTGTTGATATGCTTTCAAATGGTCAGCTGCTCTTTGTCTCTTTTCATCGAGGAGTTCCAGTTCTTGCAGTCGGGAAACTCTGTAGTCATCATCAGTCGTGAGACCTTTCAGCGATACTCTGAGAGAGGGAATCTCAACTTCCAGAGGAAGTATAGCCTCTGCTCCATAGACCAGAGCAAATGGTGTGGCTCCTGTTGGTGTGCGGACACTGGTTCCTGTAAGTCCATAAGGCGGGATTGAGTTGAACATGCCAGTCTTTTCCTGCATCATTCATAGTCTTCTTCAGAATTTTCAATATTGTTTTATTTGAGGCCTTTGCTTGGTCATTCCCTTGTGGATAGTAGGGTGTAGAATATCTATGTTGAATGTGAAATCTCTCACAAAGTTCATCAACATCCTGATTCTTGAATGGTCATCCATTATTTGTGATGATGGAGGTGGGAATGCCATACCGACAAATGAGATAGTTGAGTATAAAAGATGAGATTTGTTTGTCGGTGACTTTAGTGAGAGGTACTGCCTCAATCCACTTGGTAAAATACTTTGTTGCTGTGATGATGAACTTGTGTCCGTTTGATGAGGAAGGATGAATTTTTCCAATTAGATCTAACCCCCATTGAGAGAATGGCCAGGTTGGTGGAAATGGTTGAAGTTTTTGTGCAGGAGTGTGAATGAGATTCCCATGAATCTGGCATTTTGAGCACGTTTTAACAAAAGTGAAGGATTCCCTCTCCATTGTAGGCCAGTAGTAACCCATTCTAATCAATTTCTTGGATAAGGTTAGTCCACTTGAATGAGTACCACAAATGCCACCATGAACTTCTTGTAAAGCTTTGTCAGATTCATCACGCTCAAGACATCGAAGTAGAGTACCATCAAGACCACGACGATAAAGGGTGTTGGCGATAAGGGTGTAGTGAGAGGATTGGCGAATAAAATTTTGCTTTTGGTTATGAGATAAATCAGGTGGTACGATGTCATCTTTTAGGTAGGCATAGATTTTTCCATACCAAGGTGAATCAGATCCCACCAAGTGGCAAATGATTTGGCTTTCAGGGGTGTCATAAGCAGGTACAAATGATTGTTCCACCAGAAATTCATAGCGAGCCTAAGTTTCTGGGAGTTGTAGCAATGATGCAATCGTGGCCATGGCGTCGGCTGCTTTATTATCAAGTCTTGGAATTTGTGTGAATTTGATGTCCACAAAGTACTTCTTGAAGTCGTCAACCATCTTTTTATATGGCAACAGTTTGTCATCTTTGGTCTGATAATCATCATTGATTTGATTAATGACTAACTGTGAATCACCATAGACCTGTAGTTCAGTGATCCTCCATTCCAATGCAACCTTCAGTCCAGTGATTAAGGCTTCATATTCGGCTATATTGTTGGTGCATGGAAACATTAGCTTGTATGACCGAGGAATGGTATTACCTTGAGGGGTGACAAAGAGTATGCCTTCCCCTAATCCATGTTGGGTAAAAGAACCATCAAAATATAAAGACCATGGTTGTTTTGATTCGGCATTGAAGACATCAGCATTTGGAAATTCAATGTGCATGGGATGCTCTGCATGTAGTGGTGCTTCAGCTAGTTGATCAGCAATAACCTGTCCTTTGATTGCCTTGCGATCAATATAATGGATGTCAAATTCACTTAAGATCATAACCCATTTTTCTAGCCTCCTTGCCAATGTAGCCTTGCTTAACAGATACTTGAGTGGATCAATCTTTGCAACAAGATTAATCATATGAGTTAACATGTAGTGTCGAAACTTTTGTGAAGCAAAGACCACTGCTAGGCAAGCCTTCTCAATGAAAGTGTAGTTGTGTTCATACCCTGTTAATGTTCGACTGATATAATAGATTGCACGTTCTTTCCCTGTATGGTCTTCTTGTGCTAGCAATGCACCCAAGGATGTTTCTGTTGCGACAATGTACAAGATCAATGGTTTGTCTGGATTTGGCGGTACTAGAACTGGTGGGTTCATCAGGTACTATTTGATTTGTTGAATAGCCATCTCACATTTGTCATCCCATCTAAAAGGAACATTCTTATGTAGGAGATGTGTGAAAGGTAGACTTTTGTCGGCCAATTGTGCAATGAACCTTCGTATAGATTGGAGTCGTCCCTGTAATGATCTCAATTGATTGATGTTCCTTGGGGGAGGCATCTCCATGATTTCCTGTACTTTGGTAGGATCTACTTCAATTCCTTTTTTGAATACTATGTATCCTAAGAGTTTTCCAGATGTGACCCCAAAAATGCATTTCTTGGGATTGAGGCGAACTTTGAATTTCTCCAATCTTGTAAATATTTTGGACAATATTTCAAGATGTCCTTCTCTAGTGTATGATTTTGCCAATATGTCATCTATATAATCTTCCATGAATGTATGCATCATGTCATGAAAAATTGTAGTCATGGCTCTTTGGTAAGTAGCCCCAGCATTCTTCAGACCGAAAGGCATGACATTCCAACAGTAAGTTCCCCATGGACACGTGAAAGCTATTTTCTCCTGGTCTTCGGGTGCAATCTTGATTTGGTTGTAACCAGAAAAACCATCCATTAATGAATACATGGCATGGCCAGCTGTCAAATCAACTATAGTGTCGATGCTTGGAAGTGGGAAATCATCCTTAGGACATGCTTTATTAAGATTTCTGAAATTTGTGCAAACCCTGACACTTTTATCTGGCTTGGATATAGGAACAATGTTGGAGATCCATTCTGCGTAGTCGATCGATTTTATGAAGCCCACATCAAGGAGTTTTCTCAGTTCTTCCTTAACTAATAATGCAACATGGGGGTGCATCTTTCTGAGTTTTTGCTTTACAGGCTTAACCCCTGGTTTGATGGACAAGTGATGCATGATAAGATCAGGATCAAGACCAGGCATGTCTACGTAAGACCAAGCAAAGTTGACTTGATTTGTTTTTAGAAATTCCATGAACTCTGGTATTTCTTTTCTATCATTGATGCAACCAACTGTAAAATCCTTGGTTTGTCTGAAGTTTCAAGATCGACAACATTTTTAGGCTCAATCAAAATAGGCGATTGCTCATGATAATGCTCCGGGAGAGTGTCAAGATTCCCATCGTCTGGTGCCTCAAAAAGGTTTTCACCATTTGATACGCTCTTTATTTTATCTTTTGTTTGATCTAATACTGCCAGATTTTGGTTTTCACCATTAGATCTTTCTTTTTTATTTTATTTTTGCAGTTGGGAGACTTGACACTCTTCTGATTAAAGACTCTATGCTGAGAATCACTGGTGGAACAATCATTTGTGTCATTTGCGGAAAGGAAGTTTACAATAGCTTCATCATTTGGGAAAATGGGTATATCGATAGGTTCAGATAAATCCCAATCAATGAGGTCATGGTGGATCAAGGATATCAGATCGTCGGGTTGTGTGAAATCGGCTATGGTTATGGTCATAATGGAGTTGACCGTAGGATTTGAGGGATGAGGTGGATCAATGATGGTATTGTTCTCATGATAGTCTTGTTCATTTAAATTTGACTTAGTATCACTAGAATCATAGTGACTTCGTAGTTCAGATTCTCGTGTTTGGATCCCTGAACCTTCGCCTTCGATTAGAGTTGGGGTATACTGGTGTATTACATCAACCTCTTTGTCTCTCTAGAACTCATCATTATAAATGGTGTCCCATTCATACTCAGCAGAGTCTGTGTCAGAGTTACCATTCACGAAATTCTGAATTGTTACCAAACATGCTTCTCTTGACTCTGAACCTTCTGGTAATGTGAAGACAATGTTATGCAGTTGTTTGGATGTTCTGTCTTTTGAGGTAGTATCATAACCTAATCCGGTTTTCTCTTTGCAGCAAGCCGTGGAGGATTAATAGGTTCAACTACTCCTTTTCTTTTCCCGATGGGACCCTTATCATAGCCCATCTTCTGCATGATAGAATATCCTTTTCCATATTTCTCTGTTGGTAATTTGACATTAAGCACTGCTTCATCTTCATCTTTATAGAGCCAGTTTAAAATTTCCCTATCCTCAGGATCTTCCATGGGGAATTTTTCTTTGATAAATTCTCCATTAAAATTTGTAATCAGCTCCATTGGTGGTTGTGTTGATGTCGATGCTGTCAATGTTTGATGTTGTGCGATGGAAGGTTGTCCATGTGACCGAGGGGATATGGATAAATTAGCGAGACAGAGAGAGTATTCTCCGACTCCATGGTCTTTGAATTTCAATTTCTTGTCAAAACCATTGGTTAACTGACTAATCTGTGTGTCAATCTTTAGAGAAGTACTAGCATGAGCTTCCCGATTGTTAGGAACCAAAGTATCTTGGCTGGCTTTGATATTGGTACAAGTTTGAATTTTTGAATTATCAGCCGGTATCGTGATTTCCTGTCCATCATGAGGAAACTTAAGACATTGATGGTACGTGGATGGGACAACTTGCATTTCGTGGATCCAAGGATGACCCAACAAGATGTTGTATGCAAGATCACAGTCTAATACTTGACAGAAAGTATTTTTGATAACAGGTCCCACTCTAATTGGTAGCATTATTAGACCCTTGGATGCTCTTTCCTCATCATCATAGGCTTTGATGGTAATCTTTCTTCTGAAATCAATGGAGTCCTCAGAAAAGCTTAAGGCAGTAACTAACTTCATGGTGCATATGTTCAAACCAACACCTCCATCTATTAGAACTTGTTTGACACGAAACTTGTGAACCATGACTTCTAGGTATAATGATGAATTATGGGGATGAGTTATAGAAACGTCATCCTTTTTGGAGAATGAGAGGCATGTGGGTGAGGAAAAGTGTCCTACCATGGCTTGAAAGTGGTCCACATCCAAATCAATGGATACATTTGTTTCAACGAGAGCCTTGTCGAGAATTTCCTTATGTGTTGGGGAAATCTTCAAGAGTTCTAAGATAGAAATTTGGGCCAGAGTTTTTCGAAGTTGGTTGACTAAATCATACTGATGCTGAGGTGGAGGCCCAGTGGGTTTTGAAGAGGCACCCCTTAAGAAAACTTTAGCTTGTACCCTTGTTGTTGCATTGACTTCTCTATATTCCACCTTCTTGTTGACTTTAATAACGTTGACTCGTTCATCGTCAGTGTAGATATGATTGATTATCGGATCCTCAATATGATTCACATTTTTTTCAGAAGATTCACCCTTTTGATAGTTGGGCAAAGGATTGCGAAAAGCTTGATGATCTTCATTTGATTTTTGATGTCCTTCTATTGTAAGGATGTCATTGTCGATTAAGTCTTGAATGGTATTTTTCAAGGCTTGACAGTTATTTGTACGATGGCCTTTGCACCGATGATAGTCACAATAGTATGCCTCATTCCATGATGGAGGCTTCACATTGGGTTCATAGTTTCATTGAGGTGGCAAGGTAATGAAATTTTTAGCCATCAACTCTTTGAATGCAGATTCCAAAGATTGACCCAGTGAAGTGTAAGTTCTTCTATTTGAGAAGAATGAAAATTGTTGCGGATTTTTATTCGAGGTATTCTCTGAGGAGTTGTTGGTGTTTGTGGTTCCTTGATAACCTTGGTTTTTGGAAGTCCCTAGATTTGGAGTAGAATTTTGATTCACATTGTTCCTCGGAGGAGGGGGATTGTTTCTCTGATTTGTAACCGAGTTGACATTGTTATAATTGTTGTTGCGAGGAGCACTCAGAGCACTGAGGACAAATGGCTTATTTGAGACATGATTCGCATCAACAACACCATCATTCACCATGTTCTTGTTGCGAGTCCAAAATTTAGAATTGTCCTGATTGTTATGATGATTGGATGAGCTAGGATTATCCTTGTCAAGTCTTATTGTTACTCTTTTGACCAAAGCACCTTCGATGGTTATAGCATCTTCAATCAATTTCTCAAAAGAAGAAGGACAATGTAAATTCAAACGATAGCTCATCTCTGAATTCAAGCTGTTAATGAAGGTAACCATCTTTTCCTTTTCAGGAACAGGATGTGGATATCTGGCGAAGATTCTCCTCCATATCTAAAGAAAATTAATAAAAGGTTCACCAGGTTTTTGTGCAACTTTGCAGAGATCTATCATAGTGATTTGGTGTTGGAGATTGTAGGAACATTGTAGTATGAACAAATTGATTAATTCCTTAAATGTCTTGACAGGAGGTGTGATTTTTGATAGCCATTCCATAGAGTGAGCTCCAAGACTCCTAGGAAAAAATGCATCAAATAAGTGTCCTCATGAGCAAAATCCAAAGTCATGTTTTAGAAGTCTCTAACATGATCGATTGGATCTGATTTCCCATTATAACGATCAAATTTTGGAATTTCACAATGTTTGGGAAATGGGATCATGTTGAGACTTCGATCGAAAGGATAAGGACAAATATCCTCAAGAGTATATTTCTTTGTTGTGTTTCCCCCTTGTAACTCTTTAACTTGTCCTTGAAGTGCCTTAAGTTGTTGAGTCAAAAAACTAAGATCAACTAGGGGTGATTCTTCAGGTTTCCTTTCAAATGCTTGGTACCAAAGTCATGAGGCAATTTAGCTCCTTGGTCAGCTAGATAGAGGAAGTATTTTTATTTATCGCATTGCAAGATCTTTTCTATGGCTTTATGGAATTTGGGATCTTGCTTGGCCTCTCTAAGACGTTCTTCATCTTTCTCATCATCACTATCTATATGTGTTTTGCTCATGTCTTTATATTGGTGGAATGGATTTTCTTCTCTGTTATCCATATCTTTGTCAAAAAGTGGATTACGACTCATAATGTAAAGAGGATTACTGCTTTCTCCTTCTTCTTGAGTGTTTTGGATATGACCTTCTTGTTGTATTTCGTCCCTTAATTTATTAGATTGAGATCTTGTGAAGATAGGCATATGATTTTGAAGAGTTCTTCTAAACTTAGATCATAGTTCCGACAAGTGCAACGATGATGATGTCCTGATCTGATAAGATGAAAATCTTATGATATGATCAAGGATGTCCCTAACTCTTGATTGTGGCTTCCAATGATGAAGGATATCAGAATCATGTTGGGGAAGGTAAATCAAGAAATTGGAAATTTGTTCTGAAAGTGCACTCTTAATATTTGATCTTTGTTTTTGAAGGAAGAATTCAAGATCACTGGAGGATTTGACTAGGATGTGAGGGATACTCAATAGAAGGTTGTGGTATATTATCAAACTCAAGAGGTCGGTTAAGATTATGTTGTTGAGATAGAGCTAATCTCTAATGATAAGCTCGAGAATCCAAAGGATCTACAACGTATTCGTCAGTGAATCCCATAACAAAGTCTTGGTATCTATGAAGAAATCCACGGAAATGAAGCAATACGTGTCGACTTTTGTACAAATTTTTTCTTCTTTGCAATGTTTTCTTGTACCCTAATTGTTTCCTGGGTTTCCCGATTCTATTAGAAACTGATTTCTTGACAAATCTCGTTGATTTCCAATCTCTAAGCATGGGAGAGATATCAGAATGTCAGAAAATCAGGCGTGTGAAAGATTTCAGTTGTTTCTCATGTTCATTTCAGATGATCTTTTATTTGAATTAATGTAAATGAAAACATAGCAAACACTCTGAAAACAATTGTTTTTAAAACCCTATACTAACATCAAGTGTTTGATCAAGAAAATGTTTTCAACAAATGTTTTCATAGGTTTAGCACATGAAAGACAATTCAGACAGACTCACTCTTAGTACTCAAGTAGGTCATTCTAGTAATCAACAACCCACATCTTAGAACTGCGTCGACTCACACAACCATGTCACCCCCGAAGGGGTGCCAATATTTTTGTCTTTTCCAGGCACGTACTCAAAGTGACGGAAGTGGATACCGGATCCCCTGAGCAAACGGTCCTTGGTAGTTATATGGTGAGTGTCTTGGGGGAAGATTCTTCCCTCCCCTTGCACTGTGATTATTAGAATGTTCGGAAACTGACTTCGGCTGGCTACTACACTAGGTTTGTAGTAAGGGTTTCCGTTTAGTGCGGCACTAATAAACTCCCTCAGGAGACCTCCCAACCTTTAGAACAAAGGCTTTGGGGATGGTTATCTTGCACACTACTGGCAAAAGAGGGTTTCCCCAAATTTGCTTTAAATTTTATAGTGGGGCGGAATAGCCTGGCTTTAGCTTGAACCCACTTGAGTCGTTCCCGTAGGGTGAGTAATTTTTCCCACTACGGCAGGCTCTCTAAAGGATGTAATTAAAGAAATAAATCTGCATGAAACTGAAAAGGCAAGTCTGGTATTCTGATCACCCAGTTAAGGGGAGAGCATAGACCTATTGCCACAGACAAAGAAAATAAATGTTCTTTTTAAAACCCAAAATCACAATAATCTAATCTAAGTGAAGATATTGCTTCACAGAAACAAGTTTGTTCAATTTTAACTGCAAGATCATTGTGTGGTGTCTATCCTATATTGCTTCATTTTAAGTTCCATGCCTATCCTAGGATTGATCAGTTTTATCCAGATGTGACTATCCTAGGGTTGTTTCTTTTTAACCAGAGAAATTCTGTTTGTGAAATGCATAAGACTCAGAATTCTATTTTTGTGTTACACCTAGATGCGCATAAAAAGACAACAGATGCGCAGAAACAGATCTCAAATGCGTAGAAATAGACCTCAAATGTGCAGAAATAGACCTCAAAAGCGCAGAAATAGACCTCAGATGTGCAACAGATGCACAGAAACAAACCTCAAATACGCAGAAACAGACCTCAAATGCGCAGAAATAGACCTCAAATGCACAGAAACAGACCTCAAAAGTGCAGAAACAGACCTCAGATGCACAGAAATAGACCTCAGATGCGCAGAAATAGACCTCAGATGCGCTACTTTAACTAAGTGCTGATGTAAATCCGTAAATATGTAGCATGTCTGCTCTAATATCTACCTTAAATGCATAGAAACAGACCCTAAAAGTGCTAAAATAGTCCTTAAATGCGCTACTGTAATGGAATGTAGATTTAAATCTAAATGAAATGAGACTAAATGCACTATTCTGTCCCTCGGATGTGCTAAAATAAATCTCAGAAGCACCGCAGGAAGTATCGGATGCGCTAAAACATGGATTTTTTTTTTCGAACGCCGAACTCAGAATGTGGAAACCTGCCAGAATGCTCTGCAAGAAAATATTAAAATCGAGGCATAGGCCCCACGGTGGGTGCCATTTTATGTGTATGAAAATCTGATCTATTATAATGAATTCAAAACACATTTAATAAAACATTAGATCGAAGAAACTGAAAGAAAAACAGAATAAATAAACTATAAATGGCAGCTTCTTCGAAGTCGTCTTATTTCTCTCTATCTTCAACGTTTTGTTGTTTCTAGTTGCTCTCAGACTCAGCAGATCAAGCTCAACAAAATGGACAACTGAAGAATGAGATATGAATGAAATGCATACTATGCTAAAATGCAAGGATTATGCTATGATGAGAATATTGCTAAAATATGGATATTGCTGTGATGCTAAAAAGATGTGAGTGCATATGTTCGTGTGTTCGTCGTGTGTTGTAACCAATGCTTGGATTTGCACCTGTATTTATAGAGTTTTTGAAAGACTTTGATTGGCTAAATTGACCAACGGCTGTGATAATTCCTGACAGATCGAACGGTCGAAGATGGATGAGACTGAAGAGAAAAATAGAAGAAAATGAGAAAAGCAAGATTTTTCCATTTTCATGGAAGAGATAAGATGAGATGATTTAAAAATCATCTTTTTTAGAAGAAAAATGGAAAGATTCTGATAAGATAAATAATGAATTATCTAATTCAATTATTTATTTATGAGTGCATGTTGATTTTTTTCTTAACTAAATATTTAATTAAGATTTTGAGGAAATCAGAAGATTTCATAATTAAATGAAATATCTAATTATGATTTGAAGAAAGCAGAAGATCCTTTAATTAAATAAAATATTTAATTAAATTAGAAGGAATGACATGTGTTATGAGATTAAGTAAATAAAAGTATTTAATTAATTTAGAGGAAAGTTTAAAATAGAAAAAGAGATATTTAATTAAATTTAAGAGATGATAATTAACTTAAATAAATAAAATGTATTTATTTAATTTAATCAAGTAGATATGTTAAATAATCAAATAAAAAGAATTTATTTAATTATGGTGGGAGAATAATGAATGAACAATGTAATTAAATTAATTAAATTTAATTACTTGTAGAAGACTTTAGAGGAATTAATTAAATAATAAATATTTAATTAAATGTCAGGATTATTTAGACATGACCAATTTTATGCACATACAATGTCCACACAAAGTTTATCTTTCTTTCATTGATGAATGCTGTGAAGTTCACTTTCTCTTTAGGATCAAGTGACACTAAATGGTATGTGATCTTTGGGTTCTCTATTGTGCCAACATTGATGGATTATGCTTCTTGCAATAGGAGTGTTGAATTCTCTTGATATTTAGATATAGGTAGATTGAATCCTCCATCTTCGGGTGCCTCAGAGAGGTTTTCACCTTCAGATTCATATTCAGATTTTTATATTATCTTTTTCAATTTTGTGACTGGAGGACACAATCTCCCCACCAAAAAATGCTTCCTATTCAAGTTTCATTATGAACCCTATTTTATAATCTCCTATTGGTATATCAGTTCGAAGTCCCATAAACTTTGCGATTGCTTCATTGTTTTGGAATTGATCCAAAATAGGTGTATGTTGTTGTTGGTCCCAATCTATCAGTTGTGGGTAGCAGAGGGGTAGGCTATCATCATTATCTTTAAAGCTTAATTTTTTTTTTGAGATGGTTAATATAGTTGTGGCATCATTTTCCCATTGGGTATCTAGGTCATCATGACTAGAAGTGAAGGAATCACATTAAGTGGCATCCCACTCATATGTGTTGGAGTCTGTTTCATAAGTATGGTCTTTAGATATAGTTTGTCTAAGTTGGGTAGGGATTATACCTATGTCAAAGTTGTCAAATAGGTCTTCAATTGGTAAATCAAAGTTTATATGATGGTAGATATCCAATGTCTTAATGCTAGTAGAAGGACCTCCTTTCTTAAAAGAGGTATGTCTAGTTTTTGGAGTAACCATGTCTATCAAACCATAGCCTAGTCCCATGTTCTTTATTCTTTGTTCCTTTCGGCATGACTTGAAGACTTCGGTGTGAAGTCTTGGCGAATTGTGGTAGTCTTGCCGATGGCAAGGTAGAGGTTGTTGTGACTTGTGAGCATCAGTATGAGTCTTGCCAATGAGAAAACTCTTGCCGATAGGAATGAAATGGATATCGGTGGTTTCGGTATGACTTGTGGCATTCGCTATATTGTCTTGCCAACTGTTGGAACTTATGCCGATATCGATATGAAGTCTTGTGGCATCGGGGAGACACTTCTTGTGTCTCACCGACATGCGAACTCAGTTGAATGTTTCCTTGACTGTTTGACTATCCTATGTGGTGTCTCGTGGAACAATCAGAGGAAGCAAAATTCAAATGGTTGGCGGTTGGATTTTTGCAACAGTTGCGACGCTGGAGCTGAACTGCATGCAAGGAAAAATCAACGCTCGAAAGGAAACTTTCTACGATGGGTAATGGCGGATAAGGATGAATAGAAGATAAAAATCAGAATGTGATAAGTTTTAAGGGATCGATTCTGAGGTTGAATATCATCAGATTGTTGAGAGCATTTTTGTAAGAGTTTGAACAGTGAATGAAGCTACTGTGAACTGATACCAGAGAGTTGTATCTCTGCATTGTATGTAATTGTTTGTTACTGTAATACATAGAGATTCAGCTTGGTGTGGTGGGTTTGTTCCCGAAAGGGTTTTCCCACGTAAATCTGTTGTTCATTGTCCTTGTGTATTTTTCTATTTCTGTAAATCTTTCATGTGTGTCTTAATTGGATTGTAGTTTGGAAATTAAAAGTACTTTCTACATTCTTCCCTATGGTTTTGACATTAGGAAAGTTGCTTCCGTACCTCTGCTTTCCTTTCAGTATCTCCCTATGTGTGGGTTTAGGTGGGGCTCCTTATATTGTGACTTTCCCTCGATGGGTAGTTACGTTACATTCAGGGTCCCTACCTAATATAGTCAACACATTTACCCTAGTGTTCTCTACTTGGGAGAGATTACCTAGAACTATGTCACCATAGGTGTAGTTAGCACTATAATGGTTTCTTTGAAGTTAGTGGGGCACAACATGGTGAGTTGGTAGTTGATTTTTTCTTGGATATTGGAAACAAATATTTTTGCAAGAATGCAAAAGAATGAAGGTGTTGTCATTGATGTCAACTAGTCAATTGGTTATCAATTGGTTGTTGTTTTCATTGATGTCATGGTTGCAGGTTATTGGCTGTTCATGTTGAGGATATTGAGAGAATTATATTGAAGAAAGGTTGCAGGTGTTCAGTGGTTGCTCTGGATTTTTCTTCGAGAATTTCTCATATGTTTGTGTGGTTTGGATATGTTGGTCATGGTTGTTGGAAGCTACTATATGCATATTTTTGGCTCCTGATTCATTGTACAGTGCGAGTTATGTTCACTAGTTGTGAACTATTGTTTTCTATGTTCTGGTTGAGGTCCAGGAGAAAATTTGTTGGTCCAAATTTCTCTTTAGTAAATTCTTATGACTTGTAGTTCTAGGGTTGAGTTGTTATGATTGTATTGAAGATAATTTTGGTATTTGGAAGGATCGTGCTTAATTGTTCTATGTGTTTTACACTAGTTTGACCAACCTTGTGCTGAACACTATCTTTGGAGTTGATGTAGTGTGTTGGATCCATTTGGGTCCTCACCAAACATGTATTTGGGTTGCTCTCATTCTAATTCCACCCTAGGATGTTTTGGCGCTGACTTAATTTGAATTTAATGTTGGATGGCTGACTTTGGATATATTTCAAAGTTGAAGATGGTATACATGTAGGATGAGTTAGTGGTAAAATGATGTACAAAGAGAGATAAGTGCAAAGAAATAGAGTAGATAGATGTGAGATTGATGCGAATAAGTGAGTGTGTGATGCCAGTGTGGAAGATCAGTGTGAAGCCTAAATGTTGAATTTCCAGATGCAGTGAGATGGAGGTGTACTCTATCATTCATGCATGTCTACAAGTGGTTTAGTAAACTGTGGTGGATTTCTCTATTGCATTGAGATTGTCTTCTCTCTATAAAATATCTCTTCTATCTTCTTTGTATCTCTGTGGCAGTCATCCCTCCAGGTTGTTAGCCCTATTGGACAGTGAGTCCTAATCCATACAGTGAGTCCTTGTTTTGGCAGTGAGCCTTGTTTCTCAGGTAGCGAGTCTTTGTAATTAGTTTTGATATTCTTTATATCATGAGTTAATCCTCACCGTGGTTTGGGTTTTCCACATAAATCTTGTGTTGTTGTGTTTGTGTGATGGTTTTCAGTTTTTGCACTTACACTTAATGTTTAATCATTTAAGCAGTGTTAAGGATTAGTTATGGTGAATGATTTAAAGGTTTTAATTTGCTACAACTGATTCACTCCCCTCTCAGTTGTCTTATTCAACAAAGATATCTACCAGTTCCTTGTCGAGAATAGGCCACTTGCATCTACTAGCTTTATGTCTCCATTTTTGTAGGTAGAAGGTAAAGGATTCTCTTTGAATTTGTTTAATCTTGTATAGATCCATGATGGAGACGTCCTATTCTATATTGAATTAGAAGTGGTTTATGAATTTGGTAGTCAATTCATCAAAACTTTTAATTCTTGGTGGTAGATGGGAGAACCATTCCATAGTGTGACCAGTAAGACTACATGGAAAGAGCCTCATTAGGTAGGAATCATTATTTTGCACTTCCATGCAAGATACTAAGAAATATCACATGTGTTCTATTGGATCTCCCTTTCCTTTGTATTTTTCAAACTTTGGTATTTCAAAGTTTTTCAGAAAGGGGAGCATAGTAATAGAATGATCAAAAGGAAATAGACATATATCCTATAGGCTATAAGTCTTCTTTGGTTTTCCTATCTGTATGTTTGATATCCTTTGACTCATGGCTTGTATTTGCATGCCTACCTTTGTGTTTGGTACCTTTTTTGTGGATCTTGTCTGTAGTAACCTTGTTGTCCTATCATGTTTGTTTGGTTATAGGTTGGGTATTGTGGAGTTATAAGACCTTGGTAACCATGTTGGGTGGAAGGAGGGTTAAGTATTTGTTGAACGTAAGGAGGATAGGGTCCTTGTTGGATGGAAGGAGGGTTAAGTCTTTTTTGAATGTAAGGATGGTTAGGTTCTTACTATTTTTGTTAAGGAGGGGTACCTTGATAGTGTGTTGGCAATACACCTTGTTGTTGGGAAAAACTGTATAGAAGGTTACCCTGTCGGTACATTGGTGGGATACCTTGTTGATGGGATGAATTGGAAAGGGTACCATATGGCGCACCTTGTTGTTGGGATGAACTATCTTGAAGGTTAACTTGATAATGTATTGGTGGGATAGCTTGTTGATGGGATGAATTGCTTTGAAGGTTACCTTGATAGTGTGTTGGTGGTACACCTTGTTGATGGGATGAATTGGGAAGGGTACCATGTGGCACACCTTGTTGTTGGAATGAACTATTTTGAAGGTTACCCTAATAATGCATTGGTGGGATACCTTGTTGATGGGACAAATTGCTTTAAAGGTTACCCTAATAGTGCATTGGCGGTACACCTTGTTGATGGGATGAATTGCTTTGAAGGTTACCTTGATAGTGTGTTGTTGGTACACCTTGTTGATGGGACTATTGATTAGAAAGGGTACCATGTGGTATCCCTTATTGTTGGGACAAACCTTTTTGAAGGTTACCTTGGTAGTGCATTGGCGGTACACCTTGTTGATGGGATGAATTGGGAAGGGTACCATGTGGCACACCTTGTTGTTGGTACTGTTGATTATGAAGGGGACCTTGTGGCCCTCCTTATTGATGTTGATTGGAAAGGGTACCCTGTGGCACACCTTGCTGTTGGTACTATTGATTGGGAAGGGGACCATATGGCCCACCTTGTTGATTGGAAAGGGTACCCTGTGGCACACCTTGTTGTTGGTACTATTGATTGGGAAGGGGACCATGTGACCCACCTTGTCAATTGGAAAGGGTACCCCGTGGCACACCTTGTTGTTGGTATTGTTGATTGGGAAGGGGACCATATGATCCACCTTGTTGATGGTACTATTGTGGAAATTGCTCTTGTTGATTTTACACATTTTGGGAAGGGTCAATATATGAAGTGTTTTGGGGCATGTATTATCCTATTGGTGGTTTATTACCTTGTGGCATGTATTGAGATGGACCTCCTTGATATTATTGGACCACCATCGCTTGTTCGATTTGGGATGATTTCCTAAACAAAGGGTTGTCCATTGATTGATCATTTCCTTGTGAGAGGATTGGTGGCATGTTTGGAATCTCTAATGGTTTGGGTATTTCTCTCACAGCTGAGTTATATACTAAGGGAATGAGGTGAGGATCTTTAAGACCTTCCACGTTAAATTCTATAGGAAACTTAGCACCACTTTGTGCTAATTTGAAGAAGTAAGTATTTGGGTCCTTTCTTAAGAGTTTTTCCATCAGTTTGAGCACCTTGGGATTGCTAGAATGTTGAAGGAATTCTTCATCATTTATTTCTTCCTCACTATCCACTTCTTCTATGACCATGCCCTTTGGGTTTTGGTTTGATCTATCCATTGCTTCCTGTTGTCTATGGATTACCTCTTCCTCACTAGGTGATTGGTTTGATGTTTCCTTAAATGTGGGTTCCTTTTGAGGAATTACAAGGTCACTTGATCTATAACCCCATGGGTCACTTCCTTTGTTTGTGGTGTTTGTTGGGGGCATGGGAGTGCTACTTTCATTTGCTTCTATATTTTCTCTATATTGTGAATGTGTGGTTGTCATAAACAAGCATCAATATTTTGGTGGAAGTTGGTGATCTCTAACTATGAAATAAAAGAATGCTTTATTTTTGGGGTTTTTTGTTTTAAGAAAATGAAATTGCATTTGTTTTTTTATTTATTTTCTGTTTTACAAGTGTTTTTGGTAGCCAATATTTTCTATTTCCATGTGAGAGGTGGTAATATGGGCCTTCCGACCACAATATTGGCTTTTTTCTCTTTTTTATCTAGGATATTTGATGTGTTTTTCCACTGAGTTAGTGTTTCTTTTGTTTTGAATATGAAGCTTCTCAAACTACTGATTATGTCTGTTTGTTCACGTTCAATTTGTGTAAGAATTTGTTGTATGATAGGTGCCGTAAGGTTTGGTTGTTGAACTGGAGCAATTGGATTCCAAATAGTCATAAAGTGAAATGATGAAAGTGTTGGTGTTTTTGATATGGTTTTTTGTGATTCTCAAGACCCTAAGGTTTGAGTGATGTTTTGGGATGACATTATTTTTGGAACTCAAAATGTTGAAAGAATTGGATTGATATTTCACTTATTTTCCTAGAGGATATGTTGAAATTTACTTGAACTAGCCTTGAGGTTCAAGCAAATGTTGATATCTTAGAAGTTTGAGTGAAGAAATGATCCAAGTTGTTTGTTTTGATTTTTAATTTCTAAAAGTAGGATGAGGATGATGGACTGATGTAAATTATGACGTGTTTTAGGAGTCTAAATATTTTGTTCTTCAATAGATTTGTAACCAGTTTTGGATTGGTTTTATGATTTTCACCAGATAACAGAGCAAAAGCGGTAAGTATGGAGCAAAAGCAGTAAATAATGTCAAAAGCAGCCATATTTTGGGCAAGTGTGGTCAGATAAAAAAAGAAACTATGGCCAATTTTCTCAAAAGTAGCCCCTGTGTGTAATTTTTTTTTATAGGTGAATTTTGTGCAAGAAAAAGCAACCTTCTTGGTCAAAAGTGGGTTTTCTTCAATCAATTGTGGCCAGGAAAATATGTCAACTACGACAAGATTATTGTCAATTGCGGCTAGTTTATGGCAACTATGTTCAGATTTTGCAAAAGCAACATGTTTTTACCAGTGACTGTCATAAGGTAGAGAGCAAAAGCGAGGTGATTTAGGTTGACTATGACTAGTTTTAAGTCAACTGTGGAAAAAATAGCAGCAATAATGGTATTCTATGCAGATTTGTTTTCCAATTTCTATATTGGCAACAACTTGGATAAATTTGTAGTTTTGAGTGACTTTGTTTGATCTAATTTGAGATTTGGCAAGTGATATCATGCAACACAACAATCAAAACTATTTGACCCTAAATGTCTACAACTTTAAGCACTTTTCTTTCCAAAAAAGTTCAAAGTTCATGGAAGTCGAAATGCTAAAGTCATAGTTTCCAATGTTTACTTTGTTCTTAATGCGACTTGAAATGTGAGCCTAAATATTTAGAAAACTCTAAAGATATTGTTTTAAGATATTCTTAAGGAGTGCAAATATAGGGCTCTTTTCAAAGGATTTGCACTAAGTCAAAAGGGTTTGAAGTTTGAGAACCATGTTCAATGCTTGTTTTGATGTGTTAATTTTAATTCAAGCACAATGTTTGATGTTTCAAAGTAACTGAAAGATTTGGAAATTTCGTGAAGACAATTTACACCCTAGGGATAGACACTTTCTTTTAGGTGGGCTTACCTCATACCCCAAAGGGATGATTTTACATGTAATGAATGGAGTGTTTTAAGCTTAACCATAAGTTAGACTTGGTAAGTAACTTCTCAGAATCAAAGTTTCCATGCACCACTTCAAAGAATTTTTTTGGCTAAAAAGGGGTGGCTTCTACAACATTGGTTCTTAGTCATGTTTTGGGATAATCTGGTTTCTATACATGTGGTGATTCACTCATTTAAGAGGTTTCCCAACCCTTAATAAAAAGGGTTTTTATGCATCTCATGGATAGTGAGGGAGACTTTCGTTAGTATAGAACATTTGCACTAGGTGGTTGATGAATTTCATTACACCCAAAATTATTTATATAGTAGACCAAAACAAAATTACCTCTTGGGTAGTTCCCTCTCACAAATTGGGAGGCAGGCCCTCTAAAGGTATGCTTTGAAATGTAAAAAAATGTGCGAAACTCAAGATTTTTTCGTCACCCAAGATCACCAAAAGGCATAAGGGGAGAGGGTAGACACCTAGTTTTCCAAACATGGAATACACAGGGCATAATTCATTGCAATGTTCTTTCTAAGTATAAAAAAAAGTTAAATAAAATAAAGTGTGTACAAGATAGCAATTTGTTCTTTTTATGTGCACCAAAGTGAAGTATTTTGGATTTCAAACAAAGAGATAGCAATATGAAAAATCAAAAAGCATTTTCCAATTTTAATCACCAATTGAAGTGTTTCTAAAGCCTTATCTTAATTGGTCAACAAAGGTAAATCGATCGTTTTGTCAACATATTGAAAGAATTTGGTCGAAAGCAATCATTTTTTAGAGCACCAAAATAAAGTGTTTGTTCTAATCTAGAAAGCTTTGAAAAATTCTTTTTAAGAGCACCAAACTGAAGGCATGTGGATTTGTAAGGTTCTTTTTATACAACCAATTGAAAAAGTTTTCCTAAGCTAGAAAGCTTCGAAAAATTATTTTTAAGCACCAATTGAAAGCATGTGATTTGTGGGATTCATTTTAGGCACCAAATTCAAAATTTCTAATCTAGAAAGCTTCTAAAAATTCTTTTTAAAGCACCAATTGAGAAGTTTTTCCTAAGCTAAAAAACTTTTGAAAATTTAAAACTTTGACCATTCACCTTCCCTGCAATAAAATAATCTTAGTTGTTTCTTGGATAAACTCATGCCATACTTCTACAAATTTTGCATAATGACATTAGCACCTATCAAACATTCAAATCGAGAAACTGTTAGCGTTAGAAATAAAAAAATAAATTTTTAGATTTTAGATAAAAAAATTCAACAGAGCAAAGGCAAAATTTTAAAGCAAAAACAACCTCCTTTAGTGTGCCTGCAAACCTATTTTTGGAAGCAAAAGCGCTTCAAAAAGTCAAGTGCAACCTTGTTATGTGCAAAATAGGTTTAGATTTTCAGAAGTAGACCTATTAATGAATTAAAAGAAAACATAAAAGATAGAAGCGGCTAAAAAAATGTCGACTATGGCAGGAACAAGAAATCCATTGCGTGAGTTTTTTGTAGCTTCAGCGTGAAAAGTTTTCAATTGCATTTTCGAAACCTGCAACTTCAAAATTCACACATAAAATAGTTAGTGCTAAGGACAATGGTCCCACCGGGCATGCCAAAATGTGTAAGGGGGAAATCGAGGGATACAATAAGATCAAAATGAATGAATGGAAACTAATCTAATTCAAAGAAAAAGAAGATTCATGCCTATTACTCACGAAATGAAGCTACAAAGAAAAAACTTAAATAATGCAATCAAAGAGAAACATAAAATGAGTTCACAAACATAGCGTTACCATCCAGTGTTGAAGTATATTCACAAAGATGTTGGATTGTTCGTTGTATCAATGTGAAACCTCCATTTGTGCATAGTAAAAGCTTCAAAGTGTGATGTTGTTGATCAAAGATATGTGTTGAAGTTCTCAAGAAATTAATTATGATTTCAACATTACTTCGTTGTGTAAAATATGTTGATTCTATGATGGTTTTTGAGAAGAAATGAGGTTGTTATATAGAATTTGTGTTTCAAAATGAACGCTTGAGATCATATAGTAGAATATCTTGATCAACAGATCAAAACCATTGAGAGGATTTAGATGGGAATAATTATTGTATTTTGATTACATAATCAGTGTGATTGAAGAAACCAATTTAAGTGTTCAGTGGGATTGAGGAAATATATTGAATAATTTGTGGAATTGAAGAATAGATGAATCAGTCAGAAATAGATGGATTAGTCAGCCAATCAAATTGAGCAATCGGGGGATCGTAATTTTCTCAATCAAAAAAGTGGGTGAGGATAATTAATTAATTGATTTAATTAATTATTCTTTTTGGAGTTGAACATGCAAATCATGTTTGAAATTTGCAAACAAAGTTGTATTTGTTTGTTTGACGTTTTTGATGATGTTTTGAATAATTTATTCAATTATTCATGTTTAGGGGAGAGTGATTTAATTAAATTATTATGTTTTAATAATTTAATTGACTTAGGGGAATAAAGTGAATTAGCGACATAATTAAATAATTGATGTTATTTAATTAATCCAGATGAATAATGTTAGATTAGGACTTTATTAAATAATTAAATTTTATTTAATAGTAAAAAATGATGAAAAAGTAAATTAATTAAATAATGTACTATTATTCAATTAATAGAAGAAATTAGGGTTTTTGATGTAATTGATGTGAAATGTAGTGATATTAGGTGATAATGATGTTGATGATGTGAAAATGTTATTTAAGAGGTGTGATAAGTGTTAGGTCAATTTTACATGTTTAAATTTATAAGCAAATTCCACCAAAGACAAGTAGTCTTCCCACTTGTATTTTTTATCCATACAATACATTCTTAGTAGGTCTTCAATTACTTGATTCACCCTTTCAATTTTTCCATCTGTTTCTAGATGATATGCTGAACTTATATTTAATTGAGTCCCTAGTGCAGAGAATAAGGTTTTCCAAAATATTGAGGTTACGCGTGCATCCCTATATGAGATAATTTCCTTTGGAATTCCATGTAGTCTGAACACCTCTTGCACAAATTTTTGAGCTATAACATGAGCTCCATTGGTTAAATTCCCCGATATGAAATGCGCTACCTTAGTAAGATTGTCAACAACTACTAAAATGACATTGTGCTTATTCCTTGACATGGGAAATTCTTGCACAAAGTGCATACTAATGACTTGCTACTTACTCTCTAGAATATCATGTGGATATAGCAAGCCTACAAGATGATGATGTTTTGCTTTCACTCTTTGACACTCCAAGGATTTAGCCACAAATCTAGTAGCACCTCCTTTCATCCCTTTCCAAAAGTATAACATCTTCACTTCTGCCAACATCTTTGTCACACCAAGATGTCCCGAGTATGGTTCTTCATGAACTTCTTTCCATACAAGATTTCTCAATTCTTCAAAGTCAGGAACATACATCCTTCCCTTATACCTATGTAATCCATTGGGTTCAAAATGATATCCATCATATCTTGCATCTTGTGGATTATTTGCGAGTGCTTGCTTAACTTGCAAATAGTACTCATCCTCCTTACATTTCTACAATACTTGACTTTTAAAGTTGGTTTGGATTGTCACTATCGAGGCAATATGTCTTTTATGATGTAAGGCATCAACTACCCAATTTTCTTTCCCTTTGATATAATTGATTTTGAAGTCACAATCAACAATCAACTCCAACCGAATCTTCTCTGTCATGCATTCAAATTAGGCTAAGCAAATAAATACTTCAACTCGTGATGATTGATTTTCATCTCAAAGGGTTTTCCTAGCAAGTAATTCCTCCACATTTGCAATGCATGAACCGCCGCTGCTAACTCTAAATCATGTGATGCATAATTTTTCTCATAATGTCTCAACTTCCTTGATTTATAAGAAATTACTTTCCCTTCTTGCATCAAAGCTCCACCTAAGCCTTCTCCTGCTACATTTATGATAACAGTGAAGTCACCATCAGGATCTGGTAGTTTCAAAATTGGTGCAGTAGTTAACTTCTCTTTAAGTAGATTGAATGTTGCTTGGAATTTTTCTGTCCACTCAAACTTCTTCCCTTTCCTCTGCAAATAAGTAATTGGAAAAGTTATTCTAGAGAAATTTGCAACAAAATTTTTATAATACCCTGTCAAACCCATAAAAGTTCTTACTTTAGAAACATTTTTAGGTAATGGCCATTCTAGCACTACCTTGATCTTGGTTAGATCAACTAAGATACCTTTAGCGAATATCACAAGTCCTAGGTACTACACTTTCTTTTGGAAGAAAGTACATTTAGAGAGTTTCCCATACAACTTATGTTCTCTCATTCGTTGTAAAACTATCTCCAAATGCTTGCAATGATCCTCCTCATTCTTTGAATAGATTAAGATATCATCAAGAAAAACTAAGATAGACTTATCTAGGAAATCCCTAAACACGTTCATTAGATTCATAAACATTGACGATGCATTAGTTAGTCCAAATAGAAAAACTGTAAACTTATAATGCTCGTACCTTGTTCCAAAAGCAGTCTTAAAGATTTCTTCATCCTTGATCCTTAATTGATGGTATCCAGATCGTAGATCAATCTTAGAAAATACTACAACTCCTCTCATTTGATCAAAAAGGTTGTCAATGCGTGGAAATGGATACTTGTTCTTTATCGTATCTATGTTAAGCATCTGATAATCTATGCACAACCGCAATGTACCATCCTTCTTCTTCACAAATATTATTGGTGCTCCCTAGGGTGATAAACTTGGTCTTATCAATCCTTTAGATAACAATTCGTCTAGTTATGCCTTAAGCTCCATTAACTCAGTTGTTGCCATCCGTTAATGCTCTTTGGAAACAAGTTCCGATCCTAACACTATCTCAATGGAGAAATCAAAAATCCTTTTTGGTGGTAATCCAAGTAATTCTTTTGGAAACACATTCACAAATTTTCTCAAGAGAGGATATCTTTCCATATATGTCTCTCCAGTTTCCATCATTTCTCCTTCTTCCATTTCTTGGTACTCTTCTAATCCATAGTTAACCATACCATCTTCTAAATCCATTTCCTTATATTCTTCAAGATTTTCCATTTTTACTAAAAATATCTTACATCCTTTCTTCTTAGCCCTAAGTAATTTCATAATAGAAATTTGACGTATCTTGACTTCCCTAGGTATCTCTTACAACATTACTTGGTTACCTAAATCATCTAAACATTCTATAGTTTTGGCATGACAATATACCTTGGCCTTATGCTTCCAAAGTTAGTTCATTCCTAAGATAACATCATAGGATCCTAAGGGTGCTACATATAGGTTTACCTCCATAGAAAAACAAGGTAGCTCAATCCTAGCTTTAAACAAACATTGTTCCACTGTTGCTCTTATTTGGTTTGCATATTCTACAACCCATGACTTTTCCATGTAACCAACTTTCCTAGATATTTGCTTTGCTATTCTAGGTGAAACAAAAAATTTAGTAGCTCTAGTATCTATAAATATGGAAATGGGTAAGCCAAACAAAATACCTAGAGTCTCCACTGGAGTCACTTGATACTCCACTTGAGGATCATCGAAACCAACATGAATCTTTTGCTGGAATGCCGCTTGTTGGGATGTAAGTGGGTTTCCATAAGGTTGTGACCCAAAAGGCTTATTGGGACAATTTGATACATAATGGTCTCCTCCACACGTGAAACGTCCCATTGTTGGTCCTTTCTTCCTTGTAGGTTCCCTAGGTTTACTAGCATTACTTCCAGCATTGTTCACATTACCACCACTGGAATTATTTCTTCTATGCTCCTTCCTCAAATGTTTCCCATTATTTTGGGTCCCTTATCCCCTTGCTTATGAAAATATTGCACCAAGTTTCAAACCTCTTTGGATTTGGTTTAACTTGAGCTCCTGTAAACTTTTTACAGTTCCTATTCTCCTCGCAGAAGGAGATAGCTTTGAGCTTCTGCTCCTGCTTAACAGCCTTTTCGTACACTAGATCCATAGTGGTTGGACCATGAACATCTACCTCACCCCCAATATGACTATTAATGTAGTGCCCCTCCGTTGTGGCCTTTTTGGATATTTGAGTAAGTGGTTATTGGTGGCTTCATTATTTCGTGTGTTGTTGGATTATGTGATAACGCTAATATTTTGATTAACCATGATTAATCGATTTAATTAAGTTAAAGTTGAGCTACATAGTAATTTTAATTAATATTTAAATATAATATGTTTTAAAAAGGTGTTATATGGTGATATTGATTATTATTTATTAAATTAAAATTGTGAGATTAAATGCTTAATGATAAAGAAATAAATGAAGATAAATACTATTGTCATTTGATTTTAATATGGGAAAGTAATTTAATTTAAATTAAATTACTTTGGATTAAATATTTATAAACGCTAGATTATTGGTAATTAAATTTGATAAGGAAATGTTATATTGTAAAAAAAAAAAATGTCATTTGAATGAGTTTAATGTCTTTTATTCTAAAAATTTAAAATTTGACTTGTGAATATTTCCAAAATTTAAGGATGTAGAAAACAAAATTTTAACTATTATTTTGACTTTTCAACCCACCTTGTGGTAAGGTGTATTTTAAGTTTTATCCATACGGCATCCTTCACCTTACGTAGTTAAGTGTATACCTTAGAATTGAAATCATTCAAGAGAAAAATTGTGCATAAATTCCTCATTATTGAGTTTTGTGCAGAAGTTTTTGTGAGAGCATATGTATTTGAGAACTAATTAATGCTTTAAAAAAAACAAAACAAAACAAAATAAAACCAATCATGTCAGCTCTTCACATGTTCTGCATGTGCTTCTTCAATCTGCACATGTCTTCTGGCATGGAAACTAACCTTACACCTGTCAGCTCCAGTTGCATGAAGTTTTCTAAAGTCTTTCCTTAAAAAAAAAAAGGGAAAAAGCTGTAGGAACGGGGGTTACGGGTCTGGTGTTGCATCCACACTCTGCATGTGTATTTTGAGGAGAGGATGGAGACACGAGTGGAGGAAGTTAGACAAGTATGCCTCATTCAGTGCAGAATCTTGAGGTAAATTACTTGCAATTGCATTTGCTTGAAAGTTTCTAAAGCCTTTTCATCAATTCCGTTTTGCGCATATTATGCAATCATAGCATTTCATGAGATCATATTTCTTAGAAGCATTATGTCAATCAGTGCCCGTGCTCTTTCATATTTCTTTGTGGCATCATGCCAAGGAATTCCTGTGCCTTGCCTCTACTGCTGCATTTTGTAGGTAGAATTCTGTCAATTAGTTTACATGCCTTCTCTATGCCTCCGCATTTTTTAACATGTCTGCTCGAGCACTTGCATTTGCAATTTCTCACAAAGAATTTCAATTTTTGCCTGATCGATGCCCTTAACCTGTTTCAAGTTTTCATATTGGTGCAGGCAGTTAGGATGTTGGCCAAGGTTGGGAATCGGGTTTCTACACCTGCCAATTTCACTTGCCTGACGATTTCTAATATTTTCCCTCAAATCTTTGTAGTGCATATCCTGTGATCATTGCGTCTCATGAGGACACATTTCTTTGTGGTATGCTGTCAGACATTTGCTTGCCTTGCCCGTGTTACGGGCATGAAGGTCAACCATGCACTCCTTGTGATCAGCTATATTTATGTAATGCATTGAAGGCTGCTGATATGTGAAGGCTGCACAACCCATATTCCCCATTCTTCCTTGGCCGCGCTCACCTATAACTCAAGCAAAACTTACAGAGTTAGGATGCGTTTCTAAGCGCTTCTCTAAGTTAAAGATTTTGAGAGCCTCCTTGCAAAATCCATCTCCTGTACCTTTATCCGTTGCAGTTAATCTTCTTGCAGTCTCCTCATTCTTTTTCCATGCAAGCTCCGCTTGGTATTGTCGGCGCTGCTCTTTTTTAGTCATCTCCTAATTTTTAGATCGAAAGGTTGCCTTGGAGATGCCCGATTCTCCTCCATTTACCTCGGCTTTGGGTTCTGTTTCACTACCTCTTTTTCATCATCGTCGTTGCATGAGTATGCAACATCAGTGTATACTTTGGAGCTAACCCCAGTCACATTTTCAGGCCTTTATCCTTAACAACCACAGTGTCAGCAAGGAGCGATGAATAATTCTGTGTTTTGGAGTTACCAGTCTGCAACTGCAAATTCTGAAACCCAAGAGGTACATTAAAATCCATTCCAGCCTTCACAATTTTGTCAACTTGCCTCAGCCGCAGCACTTGAACGTAGAAGACTGTAGAGGTGTATATAGCCTCCCAGATTCCGTTGGGAACCTGTCACATATGCAGTGCTTGAAAATAGAATGTTGTTGGGGTTTAAATAATCTCCCTAACTCATGCTGACTTCCTTGAGATCTGCTAGCATGCCACGCCCTGCCAGTGGCTTCAAGATTCCCAAACACCCCCATAACCTGTTTGCCTCTCTTCTGTACGCTGCTCTCCCTTCCTACTCATAGAATTTCCTGTTCATCACATTGTGGAGGAGGAAAGTTAGCGATTAGGGTTCCATTGCTATTTCTTTGTGTTTGGTTTCCTTTCACCCGTGAACTTTATTCTTCCTTGAGATCTGCTAGCATGCCACGCCCTGCCAGTGGCTTCAAGATTCCCAAACGCCCCCATAACCTGTTTGCCTCTCTTCTGTACGCCGCTCTCCCTTCCTACTCACATAATTTCCTGTTCATCACATTATAGAGGAGGAAAGTTAGCGATTAGTGTTCCATTGCTATTTCTTTGTGTTTGGTTTCCTTTCACCCGTGAACTTTATTCTTCCTTGGTGCCAAAAAGGGATCTTGAAACGAACTTCAAAAAAATAAAAAACTCTAATCTATTTTCTCCCGGGGTGAAGAGATTGCATTTGACGGCATCAATAATTTGATCTCATCAAAACAAGGCCAAAAGCACACAACATTCTAAATAAGTCCGCCACATTCTGATTTCCTTCGAAATCTGCACTATATTTTGATATATTTAAATGCAAATTTTGTACATACTATTTATTGATGAGACTCCGGAAAAAAAATTGTTGGCCTTGGCTTAATATCTATCTTTGAAATTTTTGGGCAAGTAGACAAAAGTCTTTCGTAAGGCATGCTAGACAATAATGCATGCTATACAATATTACCTTGTGCGCGTATTCTTTGTTGCATAACGTTAGTCTTAATAAACAAGTGACGCAAGCGTCGAGTTCCTGCCAAGAGGTCAAAAGCATCTAGCTATGAGTGAGAAAAAGTAATTAGATAGGAGATAGGAATATAAATGTATTGAAATCAGGTAGGAAAGTTTGAAATAATTTGCAATGGTGCATTAATGCATGGAATGTTTAGGGTCCATGGGGAACGTGGTCCATAAAGAGATTTGAACAATTGACATGTGTCAATGGATGCATGCAAAATTGAATTTTTGGGTACCATGTATACGTGGACTTTTTTATAGATATACCAATGAATACTTGAATTTTTATGAGTCTGTATACATTTGGAACAAGAAACATCCTTTATGATCTTATTCAAGAAGCAAAAATGTATTCTTGTTATGTTTAAATTATTAAATGCAAGCAATCTTAAATGTTTGTAACAATGCTTGTGTTACCTGTGTATACATGCATGCATGTATACATGTATCCACAGACACAAAATGCATAGAAGAGTGAAAAGTATCTTCGGCATCTGAACAAGTTTGAAAGCATGAGGAGACTCAAGTTGCATTTGCAGTATTAAATGAAAGAAAACAGGAGAAATAAATTACTTATGAACAATGCATAATTTTTAAATTTTTTTTTAATAAACCTTTTAGCCCATAAATTCATTAGTCATTTCAATTCCAAGAAAGTTTTGATGAAGGAATATTTCTTAAGCATCAAATATCATTTGCAAGAATTTACAAAAACATGTGACTAGACACTAAAAAATATTGCATTCTTTACACGTGTCCGCATTATTGCATATAGACACATATCTATATGCATGTGCAAATAGAGTTTACTAAACCTCTTTTTTTTGCTTGTCTATCTATTTGTAAATAAAATTATGTTTAGTGTGCTAGTGTAAGGGCTATTTGTAAACTTTTGTAAGATCAATTAATCTTTTTTTTAATGTAATATGAAAGTTAGTTCTATATAAAGCTATTGGTCTTATTAGAAATAAGATTATAATCTTGCTTATGTAATATGAAAACATATTTTTGTGTATAGTGTAAGGTCTATTTGTAAACTTTACTAAGATCAATTAATCTTTTTTTTAATGTAATATGAAAGTTAGTTCTATACAAAGCTATTGATTGTATTAGAAATAAGATTTTAATGTTGCTTATGTAATATGAAAACATATTTTTGTGTATAGAACAATGTAATTATATCACAATAAATTCTTCGATGAATCACTAGAAAGCTATTGATTTTATTATAAATAAGATTTTAATCTTGTTTATGTAATACGAATAGATATCTTTGTGTATATATATTAAACATAAAATCATTTGCAAAGATATAAAGAACCTTATTACGTAAGATAAAATGTAGCCACACTTAAATAGTTCACATGTTTATAGCACTTTGCATTGAAATTTAATGAGAGAGAAACATTTGTAACAATGCTTAAGGCGTGTATGTATACATGTATGCATGTATACATGTATCGATGTGCACATAAAGCACACAAGAGTGGTAAGCATCCCCGGCATTTGAACGAGTCTGAAAGCGCGATGAGACTGAACTTGCATTTGCAGTATTAAATGAAAGAAAATAGGAGAAACAAACTACTTATTAGCAATGTATATATCGAAGGGAAGCATAAAAATATGGATCCATGTAAACATGTATACATGCATGGATGTGTACATGAGTCCACGTAATTTGGTATGTAAACAAGAATCTATATATGCCTGCGTGCATAAAGTTAGAAATGTCAGAAACAATTTGCATTTGCAGTATTAAATGAAAGAAAACAGGAAAGGTTAATTATTTATTAGCAATGCATATATCGAAGGAATGCATAAATATATGGATGAATGCAAACATCTATGCATGGAGCTACGTGTACATGAGCCCATGTAATTTGGTATGTAAACAAGAATCTACATATTCCTGCGTGCATAAAGTTAGAAATGTCATAAACAATTTGCATTTGAAAGATATACAAAAAACATTTATGATCGAAACAAAAGAATAATATATTATTTTTTTTTGAACGAGTGTATAAAGGATATCTAACGATGCATTTGAATGCATGTATACATGGAAATATTTGTTAAATCTGATGATACATTTTAGTGTCCAAGAAACTGTGATACGTGCTCTTAGGTATCTATAATAAACAGGATTTAGAAAAAACATTTTGAAAAGAACTCTTGAATACAACTAGATGTTATGATAGTAATGTTGAAAGCCCTCAGTGTTTAATTGCATAACCTTGATATTTTCTTCATTTTTTCCTCTGTCTGGTATGGTGTGAATTTTGTTGTGATGGATGAAGGTATATTTGAGCTATAGATAGATAAAGCTATATAAGGGTAATAAAGAAGACTGAGCTATGTAAGTGCAACAAAGAGAGGGAATTGAGAGAATGATGAGATGCAAGTAAGGTATATGAATGCGTTATGAAAAGTATTTGATATGGGAGGCAAGGATGTACGACCCTAGAAATGAGAATGAATGGAATGTAAATGGTAGGAATTTATCATTTTTCAGTTACATGCTTAAAATTAAATGCGAGAAATAAAAATTTGAATGAGGGAGTTGGATTGAATGAAAAAGGGAATGCAACAGATTGGTGTGATGGAAGGCAAGCATGTAAATGGATTTTGAAATGTATTTGATTTGAAAAGAAAGGACATGGAAGGGTGGAAATGGAAATGAATGGAATGAATAGGGTATGAAGTGATCATTTCTTCGAACAAAGGGTGGAAGAATTTCTAGTTTGTTATTGGTTATGCTTTTAAAAATCATCATAGGGCTGAGTGTTTCAATACAAACATAGAAAAAAAACTCATGTCCCATTTCTCACTCTCCTTCGTACTGAACAAGGTGCCGAGATCCTTGAGGTTCCTCGAAATGCGACAAGAGAAGAATAGATATAAAAATATAATGATATTTAAGGATATTACCTTAGAATTTATATTGCAATAACTTGAATATGACCTTGAAAAATATTTGAAAACCGATTTTTTTTTTAACAAATTAGAGAGATATATATTTCCTAAAATGAACTCTAAAATAACATAAATGATTTTTTCTTGTCTTCATAGTGCGAATATTATTCTGTAATACCACTTGTAATGAATCAAATTGCACAATAAAACAATACAGTAAGAAAAATACTACAAATACTTGATAATAGTAAGTCACTTTCAAGAGACAAGTTCTAAAAGTCTCCAAGAAGAACACAATTCAGAATATGATGATAATAAACTGTCTTAGAAATCACCCAAGCTAATGTAGATTTAAAATATGTAAATATATGTACATTTTGTTTTTGAGCAGCCAACATGTTATATGTAATCATTGGAATGATTAGACCATCTGTAGTAGAAATGAAAACAGATACATCAAGACGGATCAGCATTACCAAAAAGTTGTAAAAAAACACAAAATGAAAACAATTAATATGGAAGGCCATGAAACCGAAAAAATGCAAACGTTGATGCGTTATAAAAAAATAAATGCATGGACAGAGAAAAACGTAGAGCTATTCACAGATATATGCATGGATGCATTGAGAGACACATGTATACACAGAAAACAGAATAACATGGACAGATTGAGAAATGAATACATGTATACATGGATCAATGCATATTTGCATATAGCTACAAATGCATATGCTACATGGAAGGATGTATTCATGCATATTTGCATATAGCTACAAATGCATATGTGTATCTCTGTGCAAATGAAAATTTGTATTGTGCTATGATAAATTCTCTAGTGCATTAGGTACTTTAAAGCGTAATTTTTTGGATGTTGCTCTTGTTCCAAGTCTGATTCTTTTCACAGGTTATAACTATTTACTGTTGTATTAGTTTCCCATTTTTTCTTCTACAAATGAATGAATATGTAAACAAATAATCATATATAATAGTTTTTCTTTGATGAGTTTTGTCAAACAGTTCACCTATTTTCTGTATGCTCCCATTGTTTGCATTTATGCCTATGGGTACAATAATCATGACTTTTAACAAAATCCCTCTATGCTTTATGCTTTGATGACAATGGAAAAGCTCAAAGCAACACACTGTCGACTTATTCTTTGAAAGCATAGCTGAAGGTACATAATTCATTGATGCAAAATTAGTGAATGGCATCTAACTAAAGAGGAGGTTGTTTGGATTTCTAATTAGTCTTTGAATATATAACAATTAAAGGAGAGAAATAAGTATAACTATCCTTGGGCACATTTCACATTAACGAGCTACTTGATACATGTATCCATAGATACATGGATGTGGACATCTATCATGGTATCCATAGATGCGCAGATACATGTATCTATGAATAGATGTATCCATATATACATTGACACATATATGGATAGATGCCTGTATACATATGCACATAGAAGCACAGATACATATATGCATGGATGCATCTATAGGTAGAAGAATACATAGAAACATAGTTGCATGGATAGATAGTATCTATGAATAGATGTATCCATAGATACATCGACACATATATGGATAGATGCCTGTATACATACGCACATAGAAGCACAGATACATATATGCATGGATGCATCTATAGGTAGAAGAATACATAGAAACATAGTTGCATCGATAGATAGATGGATGCATAGTTGGATACATAAATGCTTAAATATGCATGAATGGAAATATTCATGAATTGCATATGAAGTTGCATAGATACACATATCCATGGGTGCATGTATACATAGATGCATGTATTGCAGTACACATGGATACATGTATATGTGTATACATAGATGCATGTATGGCAGTACACATGGATGCATGTATATGTGTATCTCTGGGCAAGATGCATGGATGCGTGTAAATAGAAGAATTTTGTCAAATGGCATAGCTATGGTCCTCATAGGCACATATGCAAAAAATGAAAGCATACAAAAGGCAAGTGAAGTGTTTGACAAAACTCATGGAATAAATGTGGATGCATGAAATGTTGTTCGAAAGGGACTATGTAAAAACCCTTTTGTCTATTTTGTTGACTGCATCGGAGCCCTACAAAGACTATATATCTTCGATTGCTGTAGAGCTGTGCCATAGAGAGAGCTTTAGAACCAATGTATTAGTAACCTATGCTGTAATGACAAGTTTGGAACAATGTTAACCTAAATTCTGCAATTGTAGCAAATTTTTTAAGAAAAGAGTACAGGGTGAGTTTCTAGAATGAACCTTTTTCTTTGTTCACAATTGTGAAATGCAAGTAGGGTTTCATAGTGCTTTAAGGCATTCTTATAGTTTGATTATAAATTGATATTTTAAACTAATTTTAGTATTATCTATTCAAATTTCTTGTTGAAATGAGAAGGTTTCATCTGTGTTTGATAGGAATTATGTAGAAACTCTCTTGTCCATTTTACTTCATGCATGTGAGCCCTGTGAAGTTTGTATATTTTTGATTACTACAAAGCGGTCCCATAAAGAGAGATTTGGAACCAAAATTATGTCAACGTGTGCGATAATGAGAGTTTGCTCCTTGAACCTTGCTATATATTCAAAGACTAACTAGCAATCCAAACAGCGTCCCCTTTAGTCAGATGCCATTCAATGCATTGAGTTTGTATCAATGAATTATGTACCTTCAACCACTAGTTCTAATCAAAGTATGCATATGGATTCAAAATCAAAAGCTCTTTCCTGTGAATCCATTTTTAATTTGCCTATGCATTTGCCGAGAATGCTTTTTAACTGGGAGCATTGGCCAATCACATTTCAGCATATAACATATTACTTCTTTTTTTTGTATAGTTTAAATTTGGAGAGCTAATTTTAATATTGGAAGATTAGCACTTATCTATATTTCTATTTGTCTGAGTGGCTTTATAAATCATTATTGTTTTAAAAATTCAGGAAAATGCGAACGCATAAAATGATTAAATAAATTTAAGCAAAGGCATAGTGTAAAAGTTGGCAGCTAGAGGTACGAAATCCATGAATGCAGATTTAATGCATTAAAATATCAGGAAAATGCGAGTGCAATGCATGAATGAAAATTAAACGCATTAAATGGCATCTGGCTGGTGGTGAACGCCCTGGAATGGCTTGATGGCCACATGTGGGCAGGGTACTTTGGTCATTTAATATAGAGATAAGCCACTTGCTATGCATCCGTATTACTTTCTGTGTGTTGTTTTCGTGTTCTATAAGCCTATGTTCTGTAAACCTAAAGTTTGCAATTGCTTTGAGCTTTTTTTGCTATGATGAAAGCATAAAGAATAAAGGAATTTTGTGAACTATTATAGTTAATGTGCTCACAGGAACATATGCAAAATATGGAAGCATACACAAGGGAAGCGAATTGTTCGAAAAAACTGTTCAAAAAAATGTGGTCCCATGGAATGCAATAAGTGTTCATAATGGACACTTTGGTTTTTACATGTTAACTTTGTCACATAATGCAATTTGACATGAAGAATGTCGAAGCCATGACATGAAAAATACAACTATTTAACACTGAACTCTATGCCTGTAATAATTATTGCAAAAGCTCTAAATGCCATAGATGAAATAATATGAATAAAATTTTAGTTTCTGCTTTTCTTGAAATGCAATGAAAAAACTGCTATAAAGGCATAACACAAGGTTGTGTAACATATTGCCACTCCTGTTTCTAATTTCTTTGGACATGAATGCTTTACACATTTGATTGCAATAGTAACATGTCTATGAAAATGGAACAATAAAGATCATAAATAAGTAGTTTTAAGTCTAAGTATATATGTAGCTTGAAACATATAAGCTTGACTTGGCATTTATGAAAACAACTGTTGTCTATGGTGAAAGAGCTAATTAGTGTTCCTATATGCAATATCCATAGAACAGAATAAATTGCTACAAGGCTAGAGTGGGACATCCATAAATGCATGGACGCATGTATAAGAAATTGCATACAGGTATACGTAGAAGCCTAGATGAATACATGCATACATGAAAATGTGCATATGTGCATATGGACATAGAGGCATATATACATGTAAATATGCATATATGCAGTGAAAGCAACAAATGGATTTCTCTATACAGGGATGTACTTTATACATTAGAATTCATGATGGAAAAGTGACTATAAAGTAGAATGCATAAAAGCAGTGTTGAGACTTGGTTGCATTAATAGCATAAAATGAAAAAAGCCAAAGGAAAATAACTATTTATTGCCTCAAGTAACTTGTTTATGGGTCTAGAGTGTGCAACCATAACAACTTCTGCTCAGTGACCCTAAACTCTTGAAAACATAAGAAATAGAGAACAAATATTCGAAAAGCTAGAAACGACAGAATGCAAAAAGAAACATTTAAACTATATAGTTTGAATGGCATTATGCATAGAGGGCTAATAATTATTGAACATATATGTCAGACGTACATAGATAACCATTGTCTTCGTAGGTGCAAAAACAAAATTAGATTTTCAGATGTTCATATTCGAGAAGACTTTAACATAGTAACCTATAAAAGTGTCTAAATGTATAATAGCAATAGAGTATTTTAAAACCAAAGATGTCTTTAACATGTCAAAGCCAGTGAAATGTCTTAGAGCATTGAAAGGCAAAAAAGTTAAAGTCTGAACAATGTAAATCTGTAGTCCTGTATTCCTAGTTTCCTGTAAAGCCAAGAAAATGCTATGTATTAGAAACATAGTTTGTATGGATGGTGATTTGAGGCACTGGTTCACAAGAGAAAAAGATTACATATGAATGACTTTTTTACCTTTTGGTGATGTTTCCTGACTATTTGCCAATGCAAATGGCTTCAAAAATGACATTGTTTTGGTCAAGGCTAAAATGTCTTTTAGCGCTGAAGTCCCGTAGGATGAATATCACTGCTAACTTGTCCTTGATATAGTCTTCATAGCTGAGGTTTTGCAGTTTGGGCAATAGACGATGCATGGTGACCTGGTCAATTGAAGACTGAATTGTTTGATTGTCATAAGTTGTAATGATAGTTTTAAGTTGCAAACAAAATGTATAATTGACTTGTTGGTTGCACTGTTTGCAGTGAGCAGTTTTTTCTTGGAGTGTGCCATAGCCAGTGAATTTGCATTTGCATTTTGGACAACATGCATGAAATGGATTTGAAAATGCATTTGCTGCTTTTAAAGTACCAGAAACCTATAGAATATGGTTCTAAATTGTTAGAGGAAACAAAAAATACAGGTTCAGATGCGATAGTTCAAAAAAAAATGAATGTCATTACCTTAAAAGTTGAGTGTAGCAGGTTGGTGAGTTTTTCCAAGCTTCTTTTGTCATTCAAGTTACAGATAAATGTTGACCGACATGTGTGAAACGTGTTATTTTGATCTATTTTTCTTACAATATTCTTGAAAAGCATTGCAGGTGTTTTATTTGTATGCAACTGGTCTTCGATTGCAAAGTATTGTTGCTCATATGTTGACCGTAATAGCACCTGCGATTCAATGAGAGAATTAGATTTTGTTACGGAAATTGTTATAGAGACCACTGTGCAACGAGAAAAAGGTTTTCACTGAAAGAACAGGGGAAAGTTTTGTAGACCGAAATACCTGTGCTCTGTCTATGTCACTGTGGCCATCTTTGATGTCAACTGCAAATTGGGTACCCATCTTCTTGGCACCAACTACTAGCGCAACTATTGTGCCAGCTGGGTACTCATTTATAGTTGTTAGCAGCTGGCTGATAGTTGTACTTGGAATAAATTTGTACTCTTGACAGAGGCGTGGGATGTTTTTAGTGGTGCTTATGTCTGTTAGAATCAAAATGCAATCACAGTCACCTCTGTCATAATCTGTCCTAGGTGCAACTTAGAAATCTGAGATTGAGATAGCTGACCCTGGGACTATTTTAGTCTCATGTTTATACACAAGGTTTCCACTAACATTTAATGTGATTGTCATTTCTGCTTTGTGATCTGTTAAATCAGCACACAACATTTCCCGTGTTTTGTTGGCCTTATCTAATGTTGCTTTGTAGACAACAAGCACATCACCTTGGAAGGTGTCTCCAGCTCTTTTTACATTTAGCTGTTCGATTGAAACAATCTTAGGTTTCTTGACTCTTGTCCTACAATGAACAAGGATAATGTCAATTGAATGCTAATTTAATATTAGCAAGGTAGGCAAATGGTGGTACAATGAAGATCCAAGCACTTTACCGTTGTGCTGAGTCTTCCTGTGCAATTTGTACTTGTTTTGCCTATCTTTTTGATACATCTTTTGGTGTCCTGCAAAGAATTGGAACAATGTTATTTGAATATTTGTGATTTGGCTGAACAAGTATGAAGGAATAATACTATGAGTGCTTTACCGTTGTGTTGATTCTTCTTGCGTGGTTTGTATTTACTTTGATTGTCTTTTAGTTTCATCCATAGATCTCCTACAAATAATGGATACAGGATTGAAAAAGGCATTGCAAAGCATAAAAGTGATATAAGGTTATAAGTTCTATAAAGTTGAATTTGTCTGTTGCGCAATATGCAATTTTAGGAAAATTGGATTGTGATCAGTCCAATATGCTTCTAATTTATAGATAGAGCATATATTTGTAGTCATGTTGGACCAAATGTGGTCAATGAATGACTTGCCCATGCTGTGTTGTTGGTCCAACATAAATTGTATATTGTTCTGCTGCATATAACTGTGGAGTATTTTTTTGCTTC
This sequence comes from Sequoia sempervirens, assembly GCA_007258455.2. Taxonomy (NCBI): domain Eukaryota; kingdom Viridiplantae; phylum Streptophyta; class Pinopsida; order Cupressales; family Cupressaceae; genus Sequoia; species Sequoia sempervirens. The sequence goes on along the minus strand of VDFB02281492.1, from coordinate 221,198,849 downwards.
TGCTTTCAGAAAACATGTTCACATTAAAATCGCCTAAAATGTACAACATATTTTGTGAATTTGTGGATGCAATAATTATTTGCAAGATTGCGATTACCTCGTCTATGGCAGTTGTAGGTATTGCATAAATATTACAAACATTGAGTTCATTGTTAGATAGCATTATTGTTGATGTGATGGCTTCAATATTTGATGTTTCATGTTGTTTTGATTTTGAAAGGAATAGATGTTTCCTGGTTAAAGTTGCTATGCCATGTATGTTATGCACAAAAAAGCTATCAAAATACTACAACAAGATATTTAGCTCAAAGGGATGCATATGTGTTTCTTGGAGACACAAGATATCAAATTGCATTATGCCATAGTCATTGACAATGTCTTCTGCATGTTCTTTCAAGCTACGAGTGTTCAATGTACATAGGAGCAAATGTGATTTGTTTTCTGAACATGTGCTTTGATTATCAAATTGCCATTGTGCACATGTCTGGAGACGAGACATTTCTAGTTGTATTTTGTTTTTAACTTTAAAGTTTTTTGTAGTTAAAGGTTGTAACAAAAATAATGATTCTATTGATTTTGTTCGTGATAGAGCTGTATAGGTTAGCCCATGCTGTCTAATGCCTGTGGGATCAAAAGCCAAGGCCTCCATTGTTAATCCTTGGGATCGATGTATGGTTCGTGCACATGCTACTTGTATTGGGAATTGTTTTCTAATTGTAATTTGCTTGTTTGTTGTTATTTTCTGGATTGGCCTAGCAATGCGTTGTATAGGCACCCAGTCTTTGTCAATGATAGTAGAATAGCATTGTGCTAGTTTTGTGTGTTGATAATGTCTGATTGATGGGTCATTAAATTTAATCCAGACAATATCAATATTGTTTTGTGCTGTATATGCTTTAAAAATTCCATCTGAACCGTTGACGAGGCCATCTTGAACATTGTATTGCCTGCATAGAGTTCAACAAGAATGTTTGGTTTTAAGCATATTTGTGATGGAAGTGTTGTTGTGTGACTGTATACTTGTATTGCATTAAGGTCCTCCTCAAGTTCATCTATTGCATCTAGCACTATCATTTGGGTTGGAATGATTGATAGCATTTTGTTGTTATGTGCTTGAACATCAATTCTCCTATAGAAAAGGTGCGGAAGCAATGGATCAAATGGTACAGGACGAAAGCAAATTTTGTTAAGATAGTCTATGTCATGAGTTGTCTGAATGCCTACTCGTAGTCTATTAAGGATTGAAATAAATATTTCATCTTTTTGTCTCATGGTAGTCACCAATGAATAGCACTTTATATGGTCTTTCTAGAAACTATAAGGCATTAATTCAATTGGAGTAGGCCTATTTTCAAAAACCACAAAGTCAAGGACAGGTTGTGCCTGGTAAAGGTCACCACAAAATATTGTATCAAGGTTTCCAAAGTATGCTGTAGGCATTTGCATTATGTCTTGTAGTCTTCTATCAATATACCGTAGGAATGTTGAGCCAACTAATGATATCTCGTCTATAAGAAGTATGCGCAATTGATCATAGTGCTTTGACATAGTGTCAAGCACTTCAGTGTTCAGTGGCAAGAATTTTGATGTGTTAAAAGGTATGTGAAATGCTGAATGTAATGTGAATCCCCCTATGTTATATGCTGCTTTACCTGTATATGCAGTTAATAAGCCCTTGGGTTTCTCTGGATTATTGTCAACAAAATTGCTATACATGCGAATGAGAGCCTGGTAGATGGCCTTTGTTGTAAAAGTATTTCCTGTTCCAGCTCCCCCAGTCAAAAACAAGTGCAATGGCTTTTGTGGATTTTTCATCTTTTTTATGAGAACATCTCTAACAATTGCTTGTTGTTCTTTATTTAACATTCGTCTTAACTTGTAGTATTCATTGTTATCTATAATCTATGGGTGCTTTGCAATTTCAAATCCATTGGAATGCATGGTATTTGGGTTAGAATGACCTATGTTTGGAAGGTCTGTTTGTATGTCATATAGTTCTTTCTAGCGAAGCTTTGCTTGCATTGCTAGGTCAATGAGCTTTTCATCTTCAAGAGACTGAAGATCATTTATCGCTTTGTCAATGTCACCCCATGCGGAGTTTGTGCTGTGGATGAACTTTGCACTATTTGTTTGAATGGTTTGTCCATGGTACATGTATGCATGTTCCCAAGACTCAAAGTTTTGTTTGAGTGTATGCTCATTAATGGTAAATGGAACATAGAGAACCAATTGCTCTCTACAATGATTCTCTATATCAAAGTGTTTGTTGAAATTGATAAACCGTACTACATTTGGTTTGGTCTTTGGCTCAATTGTAGCACTGTATTTGTTGTATCTGGAAACAAATTCTGCAAGACATATGTCCACCATTGTTTCAGGATGTTTCAAATAGTAGTCTATTATAGATTTCGCAAGAACGTTTTCTGATTCGTCTGGCTCATTGCTCAATTGTTTAACAGATTTTAGTATAAATGTGCGATCATTGTCAGATCGTGTATCAATGAATATACATTTTCTTGAACTGTAGTTTAATGGTAGTGACAAAACAATATGTGCAGCTTGTTGTGATGACATTTGTTGCAAGTTAAGCATGACATTTCCAAGTTTACTCACCATTTGTATTGCATCAATATTGTCTTGCTTGTGGTATGTACGTATACTGTTGAATGCATATGTCATTGACTTGTCTACTTTTGCAATATATGAGCTACAATACATTGCAGCAACATATGCATTGAGGATAAACTATGCATCTGTATTAGCCTTCCAAAGATCTGGAATTTTCCTTGAAAAACTATTGTTCCATATTTTTGATGGTTTTCTTTGTAAAAAAAGCGTGGGCCTGTTAATGTTGAGCTCAAAGCTTCAATGTATTCATTGTCACTTAAGTTTATTTCTTTCAAGAACATTTGAAAAGTGAATGTTTCATCATAGTTTGCTTTTTGGAGTTTTGCAAAGATGTTAGTGGCATTTGCAGTTATCGCTTCAGTCTTTTGGAGTATTGGTAAAAGTATAGTTGACTTTTGCATTGGTGGAAAAGGAAAATTGTATCTACAAAGTCATTTTCTTGATCTCTTGCATTTCTTTGTATGATGATGTTTGTGTAACATTGCTAAAGCAGGTTCCAAATTTTCGGTGTCGCAAGTAATATACTTATCAACAAAAGCTATGATGTCTGCATTGTTATCTTCTGTGTAGATTGGTGCATTTTTAACCCATATGAGGAAATGATCATGTTCATTTCCTCGATTTTGGAACTCAGTGACTGAGAAGTAATCAATGACATTTCCAAAGAAAGAGTCATCTGTAAGTATCAATTTTTTTATTGCATTTATTCTATGTTTATAGTAACGTGCACAAGTGATAGGGTCTTTCTTGATTAGTTCAAATTTGTCAATGTGTGTTGGGCCATTAGATTCTTGACGGTTTTGTGCTGATTGGTGTAGATTGTGCAGCTCTTGTAATGTTTGAATTAGTGGATCCCAATTTTGCTCAGCACTAGTGAAAGTGATGAAAAATGTCGGTGGTCCTAGTTGTCGAATCATAGCAAATACATTTTTCTTAAGTTGTTGTGAATAGTCTGGAGAGATTCTTATTCTTTTGAAATCAACATATCCAATATCTGATTTAAGAATTTTTTCTAGATTTGGTTTGTGTTTAACGTCTTTTGCAAATAGCTTTCATCCTTTTAACTGGCCTTTTCGGATTCTTATTGTCATTGTAGACAGTACTTGTTGTATTAGCACCTTAATAGCTTTGAAAAAAATGTTTGTTGTATGATATGCAAATTGTCTTTGTGACTGTAAGAGCTCCCAGCGTATTATTTTCTGATATGTAAAGTTTTTTACAATGTCATCATCACGTGGTTTGCCAAAGAATAAAGTTGGGAAATTCATTTCTTCAGCATACATGTCCTTAAATATTCCAATTGGATACTTGTCCTCTGCAGGTGCGATTTCAATAATCTTGTCTTCCATGTTATGGATACTTCTAGACTCAGTAAATCCATGTATCAATGTTTCTGATGGGTTTTCATTTTCCATTTCACTATCTGATTCTGTTTCACTTGTATTTTGTGCACTATTGTCTTCGTTTTCTTGAGTGCATTGGAGAACTTCTTGCCAATCTTGGTTTATGTGGACTTTGTGCATTTTGTATAATGGTGTCCTTGTTAATTGAGTCAAAGCTTGCATGATGACATTTGGGCGCACCATGCCTTTTTGAAATGCATTCTTGTATTGTAAGCGCCTTTTCAATGAAACAACAATTGTTTGTGTGTTGTTAATTGATTGTGGTAATGCTCTTTGTACAATGTTCATGTCAACAGGAACATTTATAATAGAACCTGTTAGGCCTATTTGAGACCTTTTGAACCCTAGTTCCCAAATTTGTGCAAATGCAATTCTAAGTGAGACAAGTCGTTCTTCTAGCTGACTTAAATTCTCAACATAGCACAATGGTCTATTAGTTCTTATTTTCTGTGGGGTAGCATACTTTGGAATAGTGGACTGTTTTAATGCAAAGTTGCATACATGGCATATGAAATCTGTGAATGGTAAGGAATCTGATTGTAGTAGCTTACAGTATAGTTCTTTTTGTTTTTCTTTGAATGTCCTGATGTCCTTGTGGAAATAGAGCACTTGGCAAATTGCACATGGGTATTTTGGTGTATCTTGTATTGTTGTTTTATAAATTTCTATTGGTGACAATGTTTTTGTTTTCTTTGGACTGGTAGGTATACTTTCTTTTTGTTTTTCTTTTCTAATCAAGTTCTTCAGGTGATTAAGTCTTATTGTTGATTTATGTTTAAAATTGTTTGTTGTAACAAATGGTATCAAATTCTTCTTGATTTTTGGCAAAGCATGTGTCTTGTTCAAGTAAGCAATTTTGTATTGTGGACGACTTCTGATCGACTTTTTAAGTTGGAGTAAGCTTCTTGAGCATTGGTGAGTTAGATTTTGGGATTTGATTCTTAGAAGCGGCTCAAAATGTCCAGCCAGAGGGTTTGTATCATGGAACAATATAGAGACTGATTCTGTATATCCAGAATCATTGAAATCTAGGTACTTTCTTGATGTTGTCAATGACCAGAGGCTTATTTGTATTTTCAACCATTTGGATATCTAGTGAATGCAGAACAAGTCACCCCACAATCCACATTCACTATGGTTTGTGCATGGTCTTGTAGACAATCGCATTTTGTGGAAGTATGTTTCTTGGTCATGTACTTTGTGCAATGTATATAAAGTATTAGGATTTAGTTCAATGTTATATGATTTAATTGCTTCTTTGTCCTTATTTTGAAGACAAGTTAGGAAATGATCTATAGCTCCATTTCATAATTGAGTTGAGGTGTACTAATTGTTAAGTAGTACTTGAAGCGAGTCAAACAAACAATCACCAACATTGTATGCAAATGTGCTTAATCTACAAAGGCCTTCAGCCCTAAGGGCATTGTCAATGTTTGATATCCGAGGGTACTTTGTGCATAGTTTTTTAATTTCATGAGAACCTATGGGCTGTTTTGAAATTACGTTTTGTGTTTCAATGTTTAACAATGGTTCGAAGTGTCCACTTAAAGAATTGATGTCATGAAATAGTATAGAGACTGATTCTGTGTAGTCAGAAGTATTGAACTGTAAGTACCTTCTTGCTGTTGTTCTTGACCAAAGGAATATTTCTATATTCAACCATTTGGATATCCAGTGAATGCATAATAAGTCACCCCACAATCCACTTTTAGTGCAATCTGCCTGTGGCTTTGCAGATAATCACATTCTGTGGAAATATGTTTGCGGATCATGTACTTTGTGCAATGTATATAGAGTATCAGGATCTAGTTCATAGTTATATGATTTTATTGCTTCTTTGTCCTTGTTTTGAAAGCAACTCAAGAAGTAATCTATAGCTCCATTTCGTAGTTGAATTGATGTGTAGCGATTGTTAAGCAGTAGCTGTAATGAGTCAAACAAACAATCGCCAACATTGTATGCAAAAGCACTTAATCTGCAAAGCCCCTCGCTCTTAAGCGCGTAGTCAATGTTTGATATTTGGGGGCGCTTTGTCAATTCATAGGTGTCAACGTCTATCATTTTCTTCGTTTCTTTCGTATCCCAATGTGTTTGAGAATAGCACATGTTATGTATGAATAGTATCAAACGCTATCATCTAGATTACAAAATCTATAGTTTTATCCTATGTTGCCTATGTGCTTTTACTCAATAGCATTCTATAGTATTAATCATGTTGTCAAGCATCTTGGAAGATAATAATCTCTATATATGTTGGAAAATGGATCTTGAGTAGTAGCAGAAGCCTATGTGACATATCATACAACAAACAATTTTTTAGAAGCACAAGGGGAAAATAGTATTAATTCTTCAACCTGACCTTGTCATCCACTGTCCCCCACCAGGATTGTATGTACTTATTCCTGTTACATTGACAAATTGGATAAATGAGTACAATGCATGATGTATACTCTCAATGCCACAAACACAAAACAATATTTTCAGGTAGCTTTGTTTACATGCAAGAAATGGTGGATAAGAATCTTTTTTGCTCACATTGTCAATCAGAGGCTATGGTCTTCAAATGTTTTGTGTAATTGAATTCCTTTGTTTCTATGTACTTCTAAGTGACTGATTTTCTCAAAGAGCAAATGATTTTAAAAGCTATTCACATAAACATGAATTAAGTGGCATGTAGGGAATAGTTTCATAAATCATTTCTGTTTTTAAAAAATCAGGGAAATGCAAAGGCATTGATTGATCAAAGAAGATCTATGGCTTTTCTTATTTGTGGCAATAGCTTTTAAAATCATTTGAGTTTTAAAAATTTGAGGAAAATGCAAAGGCATAGATCCATTGAGCAAAAGCGAAGGCATAGATTGATTAAATAATAAAAAAAAGAGATTAAAACTCACAGGTGCAGGCACATAGTGCATAAATGCAAAGTAAATGCATTAAATTGCATGTTGCTAGATGGGACACTGCTGAAATGGCTTGGTGGACATGTATAGCCAGGTTGCTTTGTTCATTTGTTATAGGCTTAAGTCACTTGTTAAGCATGACTATTACTTTGCGGAAATTGTTTTTCTATTCTACAAGTCTTTGTTCTAGAGGAGTTTACAGTGATTGAGCAGACTTTGTTATAGTTACAGTGTCCAGAACCAGAAACGAGTTACTTGAGGCAATAAATAGTTTCTTTTATCAGTTTTCTCTTACTATACAGGTTTATAGCACACAGTGAAATTGGCAATGTGAGCAAGAAAAAATTGTGGTTAATGTCATTTTGCATGTAAACAAGACCATGGAAAAATATTGCGTCATGTCTATGAGTAACGTAGTACATCATTCATTGTACTCATGTGCCATGTCAGCTTTTGAAATTAACTTTGTGGTCTTTTTTTGCAATACAGGAAGATTAAACACACGTTCACTTGCACAGTGCATGGCAACTTGCCACAGATATAAGTAGTCTTATGAACAAAATTGCCTTAAATGCATATAGGTAAAAGCCAGTTGACATAAAACAAAGACTTATGACTTTATAGGCTATTTGAAACTGTAAAAAGGATTTAAAAATTGCATTCTAGTAGTTCATTCTATTCTATGGATATTGTATAGAGGAAGCATAACTAGTTAACACATAAGCAAAACTTGTTCTATTTTCCGAAGAAAAATTACTATTGCAATTGTGGAAAATGCATTTTCCTGTTCCTATATGTGCAAGCAGCCTTTTAAATCATTTGTGTTCAAAGAAATGAGGAATACAAGATGACAAAATGAAAACATGAAAAAGAACTTTATGCAGTCATTATATTGAAGAATTTCAATTGCATTTCAAGAAAAGCAGAAAGACAATTTAGAGAGCTGACCTTGCAATCTGCTATTGAATGATCAAGTATACTTGCAGCAATGTACAAATTCTGGCTGTTATTATAGGCACAAGTAATTTTTCCTAGTACAATGACAAAATTGAGAAGTGAGCAAACTGTAAAAACATATACTATTTCATCTACAACCATGGGAAATCTTCCTAGAAGCACATATTTGGAAAACTCTGCATTGTTTTTTTCAAAAAAAAAAAGGAGAAGGTTAATATGCTAACCTCACGTTGCAGTTTGTGCGTGATTGTTTAAATACAGTTGAAAGCACCGATCCCTGTCACAAGGACAATTTAGACAAATGAGTACAGTGAGTGACATATACTATGTTATTCATAAAAACAAAACAGAATTCTCATGTAGATTCATTTCGACGAGAAAGAACCTAAGTAAGAACTTTTGTTTCTTATAATGCAAATTGCATTTTATAATTTTTAAATACTTATTGTTATTTGTGTACCCTATAATATAGATTTTTTTTTGCATTTGCATGCATTAGTGTAATTCTGTTATTGCAATGGTGGCATAAGCTCTTTAAGAGCAATCAATGGAATAGATGCCATATTTGCTTAAGCATCTGAAGAAGTGTAAATAGGCCATGGAAACCTGTCAATACTAAGCCAAAAAACAACACAGACCTATGCTACCATTGTTAAGTTCTAATAAAAACAATTTCTAGCTACTGTTTAATGCTAGACCAGCTATCACTTAATAGTCAAAGCCAAATAAATATTGATTTTCTAACTAAATGGGGTCATTTCATTTCCATTTGCATAAGTTTATTTTGTACCATTATGTAGCAGTTACTTTTACTTGTGCAATGAAGCCACATGCAAGCACAATTCATAACTCATGGCATTTAGATACACTCAAGGAGAAATACAAACCAAGGTTGTTCGCATCCTGATAAGAAAGATGATGACATACATCCAATTAATGTATGCCAAAACATCTTATTCAATGAAAATGATTTGGATAGGGACGTTACAAATGAGAATCCTTATTGGTGTGTGAGTAATCCTCTTTTTCAAGACTTCTCAAGGAAATTGCATGCAAAATACTATCAGTGAACAGGTGGATTCAGATTTATTAATTGACTTTCATTGATGGGTCAAATGTGCACAAGAATAGTTATAATTATTTCTTTCTTTTTATTACTATGTATGTAAATACTATTTAGCAGTTACCTAATTAATTAGATATCAAATGATAGAAGGGAAAAGAAGATTAATTAATTAAGATAATTTGATTCATTAATTAATAAGGTGAATTATCATGTAAAAGTACATAGATTAGAAGTTTGCAAAAAATCCTCTTTCCTTTATGCTTTAATGACAACGAGAAAGCTGAAAGCAATTGTGGAGTTTATGCCTATATCTGTAAACTGCATTTGCCTAACAGCCTGCAAAGCCTTCTCAACACATTGTCCACATATTGTTCAAAAGGTCCCATTATGGCACATGCTAATAGCATAGTGGCTCTAAAGTTTGCACTATGGAATAGTAATGTAGTAATTGAAGATATGTAATCTTTAGAGGACTCATAAGCACCAAGTTATCATTAAGCTTCCATATTGTACATTGGAGAAAACACAATTGTTCATCCGAGGAACTAGTCTATGAAGATTAGTGTAGGATGAGCACTGTGAAACCCAATCTGCCTATGGACTGTTAAATAAAAGAAAACCGATGAAAATAACTATTTATTGCCTGAAGTAACTTATCTACAAGTGTCCTTTTTGGAACCATGACAACCTTTGCCCTGTCACTGTAAACTCTCTCCTAGAGAAGACATGTAGACACACACACATATATATATACATATGTATATATATGTATAGATACATCCATGTAGACACACATAAATGCATGTATGGACGTAAACATATATGCATGCATGCATATACACATAGATGCATCTATACACACATACATATATGCATAAATATATCCAGACATATGCATACATGCATATATGCATCTACAAATGTTTACATAGATATCCACATAGGAAAATGCATATGTACATAGAGACATGCATACATACATACATGCACCAACACGTCAGGCACAAAGTGATAATGATAGGCCAACTAAAGCACTATGAAACATATCTTCATTATGCACTTAAAATAAGAAACTATGGAAAATAACTAATTATCACCTCAAGTATCTCGTTTCTGGTTCTGGACTCTGTAACTATAACATCTCCTACTCATTGGCTACAAACTCTTCCTTAGAACATGCGCTTACAGAACATAAAAACAACACACGCAAAGTAATAGAGATGCATAGCAAGTGGCTTAACTCTATATTAAATGACCAAAGTACCCTGGCCACGCGTGGCCACCAAGCCATTCCAGCGCATTCACCTCGAGCCAGATGCCATTCAATGCATTTAATTTGTATTCATGCACTACATATGTCTACTCGCCAGTTTTATAAACTATGCCTTTGCTTAAATTTATTTAATCAATTTATGCGCTCGCATTTTCCTGATATTTTAATGCATCTAATCTGTATTCATGGATTACGTACCTCTAGCCACCAGTTTTCAAACTATGCCTTTGCTTAAATTTATTTAATCAATCTATGCGTTCGCATTTTCCCAAAATTTCAAAAGAAAAATGATTTATAAAGCCACTCTGACAAATAGGGATATAGATAAATGCTAATTTTCGAATATAAATAATAGCTCTCCAAATTCAAACTAGACAAAAAAATAAGTAATATGTTAAATGCTGAAATGTGGTTGGCCAATGTTGCCAGTTAAAAGCATTCCAACCAAATGCATGAGTATTATTGCCTTGATGCTAGGAACCAATAAAATTCAGACTATACAAAACAGTTTATCCAAGTGAGTGCTATTAGGTTTGTTATCTTCAATTTCAAACTCCTTTGACTTTAATGCATTTTCTTTGATGGTAGGATATGGAGATTCTTTTTTTTTGAGAGATTAAAACAATATGACAAATCTTTTTGATATACTGTGTTTAGCACATTGCAACAACAAATAGAAACAAAGATTGTGGAAGGCTTCTTTTAGAGTTTGGAGCAGAAGTAAACAGCATAGGTACCCTTGAATACTTGTTTGTGTTCTCATTCTACTAGAGCATTGTAGAGTTCTAAATGTTGTTTTTAGTTGCTTGTTATTCAATATGTTGTAAAAGTGAGCTAAAAAAATTGAAAAATCATAATGAATTAGAAAGCTCAAGAATCTATTGTTTTTTCTATTTTCCAAATTCCTGATTGTTTCATTTAACAAAATAAAGTTCTTGACCAGATTCTGCTAAACTAAAACAGATGGAGGAGGAAGTGTGTCTCTGTCAGAAGCAGTTCTTGGGTCATATGAATTGATAGGAAAACTACCGGATACCCTTTTTGCATTATTGTACGTGTATTTTGCAAAAGTAATCTGATAAAAAATCAATGTTCATAAAAGCTTTTTAACAGATTATTGGAGTTTAAACTGTTACTTGTTTATGCTACATGTCATTGTATTTCATAGCTTATGTTTCCTATGCATTCCTTGTTTCCAATTCCTGGACCTTGTCTATATTTCCACATTGTGTATATATGTCTATGATAGCATTTTCAACTGTTATATCTACCTATAAGCCAATACATAGCTGTTGGGGCCAAATAAGTGTGGACAATATTATAGAGACAAACTTATTTCAAGTGCCTTAAATTCATTGTCATCTTACAAATTGGTTTGTACTTTTTTGTGACATCTACTAGTAGCAAGGGAGCAATGAAGGACCTGGCTAACAATTGCATCTTATGTTTTTATTCCCTCTTGTTTGCACTAAGAATCTCCATTTGTGGTATAATCATATAGTTTGTTTCGCTATAACTTGCAAAACAGGGGCTTGATTGCATTGCACACTTATAAAATCGTTTTTAATACATTATGGCTGTACCTGATCTTATTAAGGTGACAGAACATGATAAGCAATCCAACAAAAGAATGTGTAATTTTAGTCATTTGCCATATGTAGACATGTTTTGATGGTAGAAAGGTAGACAAAATAATATAGTGTGGAGTACAGTGGAGGCTTATGCAAAGTTGAAAATAGTGAGCCATTCCGACAATTTGTCAAGACTCTCTAAGTTAATACAGTTAGTCTAGGAATATGTGGGGTATACATATGATGATTAAAAAGAAGCTCTGTCTGTAGCAATACAAGACAAAGAGCGCAATATTTTTTTTTTAATGATTTGTGTTTTTTGATTCAAAGTTTTCTAATATATGTGTTATTATCAGTCATGTATTTGAAAACAATGTTACCCCATATACAACTAAATTTAAGCAAAGGCATAGATTTGAGAACTAACAGCTTTTATCAATACAAAGGGGACGTTTACAGTGACAGAGAAAAAGCTCCTGTGCTCATTGAATGAACACCAAGGGACGAGTTACTCAAGGTAACAAATTGCTACTTCTATTTATTTTGCTTCATTTTATCCCATAAACACAAGTTGGGTTTCACAATGCATCAAAACACATATGTGCAAAAAAACTCCCAAAATTATAATTGCAATGGATGACACTGATAGTGTAATGGATACTAATAGTCAAAACACCAAAAAAACCAGCAAGTATTTTTTTAGATTCAATAGAAACAAGTATTAATTGAAAATAGATTAACCTGTGAGACTATTTATCATAGGTCCTTGAATTCCAAATGTACAAGTGTGAGCATGGTTCTCTATAGGCTTTTGCTATTCATTTTAACTATATTGCTGTTTTGCATCGAGCCTAAAGAAACATTGTAACTATGGTTTCCAAACAGATTTTAATCAATCAATTTAAATCAAGAAAGGTTTCCAATTACACTTATTACTTGAGCCATAAAGCACCATTGCTTCAAGCTATAGCAAAAGTGTAGACAGGCACACAAAACCAAATTCAACTATGACATCATCTACCAAGGATTTTTTTGCGATCACTATGATTAACTATTGAACTCAATTGGCTCATCAGTCAAACAACTTAATTGTTCACTGACCTAACTTGTTTGAAAGCTATCTTGTTAAACTGATTAGTTAATTTCATTAATGATTAAAAGATAGAATTGACTTAATTTGCATGAGTCAAGTGTAACATTGACTTATTTGTTAATTGACTTTGATTAATGTATCAGAGACAGATGAGACAAACTAAATTGTCATGAGCGAAATGTGAGATGGACTTATTAGCTGATATGCCACATATACTATGACATTTGAACTTTTCTCAAATAATAGCAAAAGCAATAGAATAAACAGATGGCTTGAACATAGACAAAGGAATACAATTAATATGGACAGCTATAGCTTGTTGAATATTTGTAGCACAAGAAACACAAAGGAAAATGTTGACAAAGGCTTTCCAATTTTGGTTTGCACCTAGCAATTGCATTTGCTTCCTTGTCTATAAAGCCTTTTCAAGAAATTCTTTTTTTTGCATATGAATGGCCATGATTGGTTTAATTGATTTGGTGAATAAAGATGATTTATAATTAACTATAATTAACTATTCAAGAAAACTGATCTATCAATGAACTAGTTTCATTGATTGGTCAAGTAACTTGATTGACAGTTAACTTGATCAGCTATTTAGTTAATTTGCTTGAAAGTTTGCAAAGAGCTTTTTTGACAAATAATTCTCTGCATAGCTTGCAATCATTACACACCAAGATCCAACATTTCTTCGAGGAATTCTGTCAAATAGTTCACATGTTTTTCTTGTGCTTCCATATTTTGTATGCATATTCATGAGAGCATTTCAAACCATAATATTTGTCAGAAAATCCATGTCTTATCATGCTTAGATGAATGTACATATCCTATTCTAAAGCTCCTATTTTATTAAAAACAGAAAAAATGGTCAGAAAGATTGTGTATCTGTGAATGTGAATAGGCAAGATTGATTTATCTGATTTGGAGGATAAAGATGACTAATAATTAACTATGACTAACCACTCAACACAATTAATTCATTAGCCAATTAGCTTGATTGATCGCTGAATTAACTTGTTTAGAAGCTATCATGTTAAGCCAACTAGCTAATACGCCACACATAGCATGACATTTGAGATCTAAAGAAGTCTCATGGACACAAATCTGCTATCATGTTAATGCCATGTAAACATTGATATTTCAATTTCATGGGGTCATTCTATTTCCATTTGCCCAAGTTCTTTTCATTCCATTATCTAGGACTAATTATTAAATGTTTAAACCAGCTACATGCAAACAAAAATCACAATTCATAGCATCCATATACACCTATGCACAAGCACATGTTATCCAACATATTAACACACACATGGTTTTCTAGTGCTAGTTTCTTAACTGCCTTTGATCAACAGTTCAAATGCACACAAGGATAATTGTAATTATTTCTTTGTTTTAATTATTATGTACTTAAAGACTAGTCAGCAGCTGCCTAATTATTTAACTATCCTTGTACACGTTTGACCCATCAATCATAGTCAATCAATAAATCTGATTCCACCTGTTCTCTAATAGTATTAGCATGCAATTTTCTTGACAAGTCTCCAAAAAGACCATCAGACACACACCAATACAAATTCTCATTTGTAACCTCCCTATCCAGATGATCTTCATTCAATAAGATGTGACACACATTAATTGGATGTATCTCATCATCTTTCTTATCAAGATGCCAACAACCTTGATTTGTATTTGTCCTTAAGTGTATCTGGATGCCATGAATTATGAATTCTACTTGCATGTGGCTTGGTTGTACAAGTAATAGTAAGCGCTACATAATAGTAGAAATCACAACTCATAGCATCCATATACACCTATGCACAAATACATGTTATCCAACACATTAACACGCACATGGTTTTCTAGTGTTAGTTTGTTAATTGCCTTTGTTTAATAGTTCAAATGTACACTAGGATAATTGTAATTATATCTTTCTTGTAATTGCTATGTACTTAAAGGCTACTTTTCATCAATGAATTATGTACCTTCAGCCACTAGTTTTAATCAAAGTATGCATATGGATTCAAAATCAAACTCTCAAAATACACAAGACTATGTTTAAATTATAAAGTGTGATTAGCCACCAAAGACATTGATTGGATACTAATTGCACATCTGATGTCATATTATTGCAACAAAGATCTACTTTTGAACCCCAATTGCTTAATTTTTATGAACCATATAGCATATGCCACTCACAATACCCATTTGTAAAGATTGTCCTTGTAACAAAAAGCAATGATATGACTACAAGTACAATCAATATAGTGAGAATCTTGAATTAACCCTTTTCTTTGTCTACTCTATGCAATTGTAAACAAAGGAGAAGGTTTATTCTAGAAACTCACCCTGTACTCTTTTCTTCAAGAATTTTCCACAGCTGCACCGCTACACCACCTCTCTTCTTCTGATCAAAAGCATTGCACCATGTAATAAGCTTTGATTAGTAAACGAAGACCATTTGTTTGTTTTTCTAAAAGAATAGCAATTAAGCTCAAGGAAATGACCAAAATGCAAACAACTCCCAAAATTACAATTGCAACATATAATACTACTACTGCGATGGATACTAATAGCCAAATCCATTAAAACACTAGCAAGCATTTTTTAGGTTCAAGAGACACAAGTATAAATGTAAATCAGATTAACTACACAAACTAGTTACCATAGGTTCTTGTACCACAAATCTTCTACCAATGAATTTAACTGCTCTTTTGCACAAAGTCTAAAATTATTTTATCAAGCAATATTACTTAACTGCTCTACGGCAACATTGCAATTTGAATTTTAAAACATATTCGACATAGTTTTTTATAACCCCAAGATACAATTTTCTAGCTTCCTAAGCATTCAGTCTAAGTTTTCCAATTACAAAATCTCAAATTGTTGTTTGCTTCGTATGTTTGTTCCTTGAATCTGGTCACCAGGCACAATGTACACAAGGATAATTGTAATTTTTTCTTTCTCTTAACTACTATGTATTCAAAGACTAATTAACAGCTACCTAATTAATTAGTTATCTAATGATACAAGGATAAATGACAAATATGGAATTCACTACTTTAACATGTCTGAAATGTCACATGGACCTATTAGCTGACACGCTACATTTACTGTGACTTTTGAGTGCTTAATCCATCTACATGCAAGTACAAATCACAACCCATAATTACAATGTCCACAAGGCTATTTATAATTATTTCTTTCTTTCTATTATTATGTATTTAAAGACTACTTAACAGCCACCTAATTAATTAGATATCATATGAAAGAAGAGTAACTGAGAGCTACCAACTCCATAAAAATGCCAAAGTTAACATGTGGATATCAAGGTGTCCAGATTTAATACTCATTGCATTCCCCAAAAGCCCATTTTCCTGAGAAGTTTTATAAATCAGTTCACTTGCCTTATAAATGCTTTCGTATTTTACATGTCCACCTATGAAAACAGTAACCACGACATCTGACAGAATTTAAATGCTTGTTGGCACAAAAAAGGTTTATACTACACTCTTTTCTCTATCTCTGTGCAAATGAAAATTTGTATTCTGCTATAGTAAATTCTCTAGTGCATTAGGTACTTTGGCACAAAATAGGTTTATACTGCATTCTTTTCTCTATCTCTGTGCAAATGAAAATTTGTATTCTGCTATAATAAATTCTCTAGTGCATTAGGTACTTTAAAGCGCAATTTTTGGATGTTGCTCTTGTTCCAGGTTTGATTCCTTTTGGGTGTTATAACTACCTACTGTTGTATTAGTTCCCCATTTTTTCTTCTACATATGCATGAATATATATACAACTAATCATATATAATAGTTTTTCTTTCACGAGTTTTGTCAAATAGTTCTCCTATTTTCTGTATGCTCCGATTGTTTGCATTTATGCCTACAAGGACTATAACCACAACTTTTAACAAAATCCCTCTATCCTTTATGCTTTGATGACAACGGAAAAGCTCAAAGCAACACACTGTCGACTCATTGTTCCCAAGCTCTCATTATCGTACATGTTGGCATAATTTTCGTTCCAAAGTACTCTTTATGGGACCGCTTTGTAGTAAACCAAAATATCCAAACTTTATAGGGCTCACATGCATGAAGTAAAATGGACAAGAGGGTTTCTACATAATTCCTATCAAACGCAAATATTTTTTCTTCTACAAATGCATCAATATAAAAACAACTAATCATATACAATAGTTTTTCTTTCACGAGTTTTGTCAAACAACTCACCTATTTTCTGTATGCTCCCATTGTTTGCATTTATGCCTATGATGACAATAACCACAACTTTTAACAAAATCCCTCTATCATTTATGCTTTGATGACAACGAAAAAGCTCAAAGCAACACACTGTCGACTCATTGTTCCAAAGCTCTCACTATCGCTCACGCTGACATAATTTTGGTTCCAAAGCCCTCTTTATGGGTCCGCTTTGCAGTAATCAAAAAATATACAAACTTTACAGGGCTCACATGCATGAAGTAAAATGGACAAGAGGGTTTCTACATAATTCCTATCAAACGCAGATGAAACCTTTGCATTTCAACAAGTAATTCGAATAGATAATACTAAAAGTAGTTTAAAATACAAATTTATAGTCAAAGTATATGAATGCCTTAAAGCACTATGAAACCCTGCTTGCATTTCTCATATCAAATAGACGAAAACAATGAAAAGTTACCTCTTGTGACCTCAAGCAATTCGTCTCTCGCTGTCCAGTGTGTAACTCTGCAACTCCAAAATCCCCTGCTCGGCCACACAATAGAGCACTATGAAATTATCACCTCAAGTAACTTGTTTCTGGGTCTAGAATCTGCAACTATAACATCTCCTGCTCAGTTGCTACAAGCTCTTCTCAGAACACGCACTTACAGAACACAAAAACAATAGACGCAAAGTAATAGAGATGCATAACAAGTGGCTTAACTCTATATTAAATGACCAAAGTACCCTGCCCACGCGTGGCCACCAAGCCATTCCAACGCCTTCACCTCGAGCCAGATGCCATTTAATGCATTTAATTTGTATTCATGCATTACATACGTCTACCCACCAGTTTTGTAAACTATGCCTTTGCTTAAATTTATTTAATCAATTTATGCGCTCGCATTTTCCTGATATTTTAATGCATTTAATCTGCATTCATGGATTACGTACCTGTAGCCGCCAACTTCTAAACTATAACTTTGCTTAAATTTATTTACTCAATTTATGCGTTCGCATTTTCTCGAATTTGTAAAACAATAATGATTTATAAAGCTACTCGGACGAATAGAAAAATAGATAAATGCTAATTTTCCAATATATAAAATAGGTCTCCAAATTCAAACTATACAAAAAAATAAGTAATATGTTAAATAGCGAAATGTGATTGGTCGATGCTGCCGGTTAAAAGCATTTCGGGCGAATGCATAAGTATTCCTGCCTGCCGGCAAGAACTAATAAACATTAGTGGACAATAAATGAATGGTCAAGTAAAACAAAAAAAATGAAGACCTCCATAAGCATTGCCCACATGTTATAGCATAATGCAAATGAATGGGTAATGAGTTGCATAACAGTTATCAAGTTGATATTCACATTTATAGTAGATTTAACATTGTCATGGAAACCAATGCTATCTTTTATATCTCAAAATATAAGTAACGTTATTATCACTTTGAGAAGTGTCAAAATAATAAAATAATAATATATCCTTATGTATGCAAAATGACACTTATGCCTTAACTCTATCTATCACATGATTAAAGAACCAAGGAGCTAACGTGTAAGTGTAGGAGTATAAGGTTGATGCTAGCTTCTAAAAGGTCATCAATTACATTTCTAACATGTCATTTCTTATGTGGGAATGCATCCCCATCCAAACAAAAAGGAAATCCTAAACCATGTTAATAAATTCTAAAACTAGCACTTGCACCTATAGGAGGTTCAAGGGAGACGCCGATAGGAAATTAAAGAAAAATTGTCAATGAATTGTAACGAGCCATTAAAGAAAATATCTCCATGTAGAAAAATCTTTAGGTGAGCCACCTTCTCATCTAATGGATACCATCTTTCTTTATAGTTTCCTAACAGATTGTTATATTCCTAAGTAGCTGGTTCTCTAGGTTCTGGGCTGGGTCTTGGTCTTGGTTCGCTCCTGGTTCGGGTCCTGGTTCGGTTCACCTGTGGGTTTGACCAGGGTCCTTCATTTTTGGGTTTGGTTCACCCAGGCAGAACCCAGGCAGAACCCAGGCGAACCAAGAAAGAACCTGCGTGCCTAGGCATCCAAAAAGTGTTTTTTTGAGCATTTTTTTAATGTTTTATAGAGTTTGACTTTGACCCACGCCCAAGGGAACCCTAATAGTGACCTCTAATCACTTCAAACACCTTAACTACCTCATTCTTTTCATTTTTTTTGCTCTTTTTGACAATGTCAAAAGCATGGTTGCATACAGATTAGGCGAAAGACCTTTCCTTTTAGTTTAGCAATGCATGGAAGATTCAGAAAGTATCCTTGATATTACAAAAAGATATGTGTTTATACACTTCAATTGTGCAGTCACCCTTTGGTTCTTTCCTTTGGTTCTTTCAAAGAAAAATCTGCCTATGCCACTATTACACTACACAGGTAAACAAATTTTGTATTGTGGAGCTATATTAAGTTACCACTCTCAAGACCAATGTAACAATAATACAAAATAATGTTTGAGACTGCAAGAAGACATCAAAATGGCTAGTGTATAAACAAATTCTTATGATTTCTGAAGAATGTTGATAACTCTACTCAGTTGGCTTCTTTTTTCAAAATCATACAAATTGAACCCTGACGTCAATAGACTCTGTATATCAAGCTACCAAAATTCAAGTTTCAACGATAAATATTTATCATGCATGTTTTAAATGACATTCAAGTTTATGGTGGTTTTGTTGTTGATATGATGTATGTGATATTTTAATCCTAATTCTTGCTTCAAGGCTGCATATATATATATATATATTTTACATGTTTTTTGTACTAACAAACCCAAAACGAACCGAACCCACCCCCCAAAAATTTAGCCCAACCGGCGAACCAAACCCCCGAACCCAAACCCGAACTGGTAACTTAGTTATATTTTGAGTATATTTCTTAATTTGCTCTATGTGACTAACTAATCACTACAATTTTCCCAAGTATGATAATACTCAATGTTTTTAGAAAAAGACTTTTGGGAATAGCTTGTGTACAATTTTACGGACCATGGAAAAATGGCAACACTGAATTTGTTTCCAAAATCTTTTTTTTTAATATTATAGACTATGGAAGCACCAAATCTTTAGCATTCAATTTCCTAACATCAACAAAAGTGGTAATAAGTGGCAATATTTATGTATTCTACTAGAAAATATAACAGAAAAGGCTGCATATAACTTATGCTCTGTAAGTGACATTTATGTCTGTGCCATTCAGAAATAGCCTGGTGTTATTTGAAAACTTCATCACTGAAGAAGACAATACCATACATTTGTATGGAAGACAACCCTAAAAAAAAACTAGATGGACTTCCCATGATAGAATATAGTTGTGCTTTATTATTCTCACAAAAAAGAGATGAGTTGAAGAATGAGCTCTCCTCAAATTAAGTACTACCTATACTCTGATGCAAATTGCGAAAAAGCTATGGAAAAAAAAATCAACTGAATAAGGTCCAAAATTTTGAAAACACACAAAGAATCACTGAGCACTTGTAGACTACAAAGAGCTGAGGCATTAGATTTCACTCGAGCTTCTCAAACAGGATGAGATTTTCAGTCCCTGATTCTCGTGGTCCCTCCAACGGCCTGTTCCATTCTGGAGCACCATGGCCCAATATTTGTGCTTGCTATCATACCTCTTCTAGCCTGTAAATGTTGTATGGGTTTTAACACTCCAAAGACAGCCAAATCTGCCAAATTCGGTTTAGAACCACCTGCATATGGATTAAAGAAAGGCCAACCAACAAAAGTCACAAAAAATACACTTCATTTCTCTCAAAGTTCAAATAATTCCACATGTTCAGGAAAAAAACTGTTGTGTACAAAATTTTGTCGGTAGACTTACCCATAAACGTCCTACTGTTAAGGCCTTTCACCCAAGCTTTTGCAACTTCATATAGGGAAGCATGCTCATCTGTAATATTATACTTTTTCTTAAGCTTTTTGAGACAAAATACATGGTTGCTGCTCCTACATACTTGCCAGTAAATCTCTCCAAAGTTGTGAAATTACTTGCATAGTATACCTGCCTTAGTTCACTTCTGTACTATTATATGAATACATCCCATAGCTTCACAACTAGATTCAGAGGAAACCTGACATATCAACTCTTAAAAAATTGTTGTTGTTTTGCCAATACTAGAGAAAATAGTTCTGTTTGAAGCAAAGACTTCCAACATTGCATTTTTTTATTTTTAACTCATCCCAGGACAGACACCCAACATCAAAAGACAATAAAATTTCCTCTGGTTTAGTTTCAAAACTACAACAGATATAAATTCAAAATTTACATAGAAAAGGATAACTACAATTGATTAGGAACCCATTCACAGTCCCATTTTAATCAACAAAAAACTTCACCCTTCCCACTCATTTCCCTTTTGAAGTTCAGAGAATTCAACAATTGCACATAGATGTGTATATCAACTATTTTCTAAACGGCAATCTTAATCTAGAACTATGATCCAAAATGAAAGCCATATTCTAAGAACTAAACAATATCCAGAATAACTGTCTTGCATCAAAAATTGCCAACTTACCATTAGTAGTAATATGGTCAAATGACTAAAACAAAAAACTTCACCCTTTCCACTTATTTCCCTTTTGAAGTTTAGAGAATTCAACAATTGCACATGACACCTTGCAAAATAATGAAAAGCTCCTTCTTGACTTACCGGGTGGTGGAAAATACACTCGTGCATAGTCTTCATGGAAACATTCTTAGATGATCTAATTCACCCTGCTGGTTGGCTGGAAGTGTCTGGAGATTATGCACTAGAAAGCTATACAAAAAAATTATATGAATTTTAAGAACATCCATAATAATGGTATCATAATCTGTCTCCAACCAAATAAAACACCAAACAAGGGAAGCCCAACAAATGTGTCGGGCAAGAAAGGAAAAAATTACAAATATCTTATGTAAAAAACCTGGCTAGGGGGAAGACTATGTTGATACATTTCCTGAAGAAAGACAATCTCAGTATATCAATATAATAATAAGAAATTAATCACAAATACAACCTACTCTAATCAAACTTACAAAAAATGAACTTAGTATAGAATAATAAATACCAAAAATGTGTAACCCTACCTCAAAACATAATATAGCTGCTTCCTTGGCATTGTTGTTTGAGTCATCAAGTAGTTGTAAAACCTGTAATACTGATAAGTATTAAGACATAGAATGTTGATACACCAAGGGCTGACAATAAACAATAGCCATATGACATCATATTGATGAGGCCACTAAAGACTTTCCTATTGAAGCACAAGAAGCATGATTCTAAAAAAAAAATTGCAGACTATGATTTCGAAGGCAATGATGGAGGATTTGATTACCGATGGAAGCAACACTCGTTGAAAAGGAAGCTCAGTAGCAGAAAAAAGACTAATGGCATTTGCAACGGTTGAGAAAACTCTTCACGAACTTGCCAACTCTTGTGTGTCCAAGCATAGCTCCCTGCTCTCTCCACAATTATTGTTGGAGATGAAACCTAAAGACTAAACCTGTGTTTTTTAAAACCTTGTAATGAACAAAACCAATTATGCTATTTTCACCACTTCAAAATAAATGCAATAGACTAATTCCAAACCACACACAAGTGAATTTTGAGTTTCAAAAACCATATTCTACCCAAAATTTAAGATATTTCTGAAAACAATCTTTGCCAATTTAACATAGAATGTCGAATGCCATATCGACATAGATAATGTTTTAATTAACTCTGTTTCAGAGCAATAATCATGGAAACAAATAAATTTTAAAAAGGTCCTGAAATATCATTTGTCCCTCCAAGCCTATAAATTCTAGTTTATTAATAACTATCCCAACCACATAACTCACATAATCAACTCGAAATGTGGGATAAAGGAATTGAGATGGCAGATACAGGAATAGGGGCAGGTATGTTATTTTGAAATAGGGAACAGTATAAATAAGATCCAGTAATATTATGTTAAACATAATCACTAGGAGATAAGAGTGTGGGTTTGATGACCATAACTATGAACTATTGATAGCATTTATTTTGAAACTGCTATAAGAAATGCAAGCTATGTTCCACAATTGTGCCCATGAAACAAACAAAAAAACATTGGTCGTCATCTCAGGTGAAAAATATAGCCAAATTGATGAGGATGATGGTATGTCATGCCGTAATCCCCAAATGGTCAGGTTCGATCCCTGTGTAACTTTAACTAAATGTATTCACCCTAGTCATGGCAGCTCAGCCAAAGGAGAAATCTGGTGTAGGTGTACACTTACCCTCAACATGTTGTAATCAGCTACTTAAGGGAAAAGATGCCAATATCTTATTACCACTTGTGTGTGTATACCTTAATTTATTTATATAGAAAAGGGGTTATAACTTCAAGTATTACATGTTCTAACCATACCAAACTCCAGCCTTCCAAGCAATGAGAAATGGTCCAAATCGGTGCTATAAGAAAATCCAACATGTGCAAGGCTGATTTAACAACATTCAACAAAGCCTCAATTTGCATAAAACCCTCCTATCACTACAAATATTGTAAATGACGGAACGTGGATAATTATAAGCAATTTATCTTAGCTTATGAAAAAATGTACCTAAAGCAAATATTCATGGTGCTTGGAATTATAAGCAATTTTTCTTAGCTTCTGAGAAATGTAGCTAAACCAAATATTCGTGGCATGGGAGCACATAATTCATAGTAATAGTTATTTTCACTCTCTTGTGACAAATACAGAAGGCAATGATTTAATGGCGACAATCTAAAGCTCAATTTCCACAAACCTCTCCCTAGCCACAAATAACATAGCAAATTATATGTGCTTCATTCATATAAAGTTACCTCCATGAGAACGAGCAGTAGCCTACGAACCGCATCGCGTACGAGTTGCTTCCCATCATTGAGTCGCTCAAGAATGGTGAGAAGCAAGGCATTGAAATGCAACTTCAAATGTTCCCTTGACAAAGCCATGACAGAAGCCAAGGCCTGTAGGGCGCCTTGATTGACCAAGAAATTATTGTCCTTCAAGACAACAATTTTCATGAATTCATCATTTTCATGTAGGGTTTTTCCACAGGCAGGTGGAGGATAGGTGGTGGAGGGTTTATAGATCATCATTTCTTCCTCTGGAAAGCATTCCCCGATCGACCCATCACAAGTCTTCTTCAAAATTTTCATGAAATCTCCATCGCCCCATAGAGCACGGGCAGAACCCACAGAGCCCTCCACATTGGCCAAGATGAGCAGAAATAGAAGCAGGGCACCCACGTAGAGTCTCGAACCCGCAACCATCTCCACGACAAAGACTAGTACAGCGTGAACAAAATCAATGATCTCTCTCTGGTCTCATTTCCTCGCAAGGAAGTCAGCTCTTGCTATCTCAAACGTAAACAAACCCGCCGACATTTCATTGGGAAGATGGCTCTGAAACCATTAACATTTGATTTGATTAACATTGCCGATTTGGAAATCAAATTTGATTTGAAGATCTGATTTCATCTGAATGCATTTACTGCAAACATTTATGAAGATTGATCTGCATTTACTTCAGCGACAAATGGCAAACAACCACCTTCAAATTGTTTTCTGGCAGGGGTGAACAGGTTTAACGGCGCGTGAGACAGGTATGCCAAATATTTGTGGACTGGCGAGTCCACAATAAAAATCCTATCGGCTAAATAAGAATTTAATTCAAGAGGGATGTGTTTTAAGAGTCCCCGCGTGTCCCTAAGCAAACCCATCTTGAACATAAATAACTTCATGCAATGCTCTTTTAAACATATAAAACAATCCTACTCGCCCTTGGAAAGAGGGTAAATATATTCTTTTTTAAATGAAAAGAAATAAAAGGACCTAATTAAGTCTTAATAGTACTCCATTTTAAAAGAGTGGAGGCTCTTTTAGGTATTATAATTTTTATTCATTTAATTTCATTTTTTTTCAAGTAAATAAGTTAAAGTTTGTATGAATTAATACATATTTATATATGTTACTCTTAAATATGTAATCATCTTCTTATAAGTTTATTTTTAATAATTAAATATAAATAAATAAATAAATGATTTCATAGCTAACGTAAATTATAAATATTCTACTCACTTGTATATAATTTTTTTAAAATACAATATTAAAGGTTGTTTTCTTTGAAACCGTCATGGTGTCTTAAGTAGGGTAGGGTCAACAAGTAAAAATTATATTTTGTCAACTAATCCTTGGGTTAATGGTAAATCAAGTTAATATTTATATGTTTTCCCCTTGTAAGAACCCCTACAAGGGCATTAACTTCCATGCGAGAGTGAGCATCAACTTTTGGTTGGTAGATAAGTACCTAGTAAACCTTATGTTGGAGTAATCTTGAATGCATTTTCATTTCCTTACCCTACTCTTAGATGAAGTGATGGGGATGAGGTTGCATGAGCAACGTCTCCCAATGTGCAATAATGTACTATGCACACATATGGTTGTTAAGTGTTAGCATTTTGTATTATTGCTTAAAAAAAGGTTAGTTGCAATTTTGCCCTTATGTAAATTATAGGCATTACATTATCTGTTTGAAAAAAAAAATGACCATGTATATTTTACAACCTATTGTCTGTGCTTAGTACAACCTCATGTTGGAATACAAGTTGAAGAGAAATTAAAAAAAAAATGGTTGTGTTGTGTGTTTTCACATGTTAAAATTATGGGCATGACATTCAGGTAAATGAATTAGATAATTGGAGTACTATAATGATAAGTTGTAAGTTAGCATGAAGGTTACATACTAACTAGTTAATAGTGAAGATTGCCTTGTGTAATCATTATGATAGTTATTTGGAGTATTGCATGTTTGTGTTGTGCAAGTGTAGAGTAGTAGTTTGGAAACTTTGACATTTGAATATTATTGTGTGGATGGTGTATTAAGTGAAATTAGTGAGTATAATGAAATGTGAAAACAGTGTTTTCATGGTCGATTGGTTACTTGCTTAAATTATGGTGTTTTATTAGTGAAATCATTGTGTTTTTGATTATTATCATACAGAGGGAGCCCGCTGGTGTCATCTGATTATTATGAAAACTTTGGTTATTGTGTTCGATATTGTATGAAGATGAGAATTTTCTTTAAAATGTTGGCTTCTATTTTTGTTGTGATATTGTCCCTTTTACTCTATATTTGTCGATTTGTGATAATGGAAGTTATATAGTCATTTTGTGGTTCCATAATATGAGTTTTTTTGGGGACCCAAGTATTTGCATACCCTTCATATGGGAGTATATGGATATTGGTGTTATGGTATCCCTTTCTTTTTCCTTCGTATGTCTCTAGAAGCAGTCACCTTGTATGTGGTCGTTGAGATTGTTGTATGTTTTGTTTTGGGTTGAACTTGTGGTTTGGTCTTGTGATTGTTATGTTTGTCTGTCTTGGTCGTGGGTCTTTCTTGTCATCTCCTAGTACGGGGGGTGGACCTTAGGGTCCACATGATCGGGTGGAATGTGCTATGCACCCCATTGGGTTCCCAGGTTGTGTTTGTGATGTAGAAGCAGATGCAAAGTTTCCAGAGCTTCACATTGTTGAAGACTATCCCTCACTTTGTACCTTATTCTCCTTTAATTTATTATTCTTGTACTTGATGTACTCTTCCTGTTGTTATAAGGGAAGCGTTATGTAATGTATTAATGTTTTCATGATGTGTTGTATATGTGGAAATATGCTCCACAATTGTAATATTAAACTATGAATTGAAATGTAATAGAATGATGGATGTATCTTTTCATCGCTATTGATCATGGATGGATGTATGATTATGTTATCTTGTGAATGTATGCTTCCATTGTTAACTCCTGGGCATTATCTTTAACGATGTGTTTGGCTAGAGATGTTTTCGTGTAATGCAATCCTGTAACCCAATGGGACTAGTTAGGTCTTGTCACGTAACATATATTTTAATCATCTTTATAATGTATGCACATATTCACCTTATGTAATGTTTCACTTTCAAAAATAAAAAAAATTAAAAACAATTGTGCGGTATTTTGTTGTCCTTTAGGGTTCACATGGCGAGGTGTTACAATTAAGTCCCATGATGAATTTCCTTATAAAAAATCATTCATCCTTCTGATACATTGGAACACAACGTAACAGATGGGTAAACTTTTCCTAGTACTCATTTACTGGCATTTCTCCCTATATAAGATTTTGGAAATAAGTGAGTTTTTGGTCAAAATAGATTTTAGGTAACCATCTGTTTTAGAATATTTCCACAAATTCATTCCATGTAAGTTTCAGAGAGCTAAGAACGAGTTCCATTTTCTTGTTCATCCACCAGTTAGAGGCCTCTCTTGCTAATTGGTAAGCTTCCCATGCTTCTTTCATGACCTCAAAATAATTTTGAATCTTGAAATATTTCTTCATTTGAATCAGCCATGCCTCAGCTTCATCTCCATTGGCACTACCTTCAAACTAGGGTGGGGTTATTTTCTTCATGTCCCTAGAAATTTTTGTGGCCATGAGCTTCCTATTAGTTCCTTCCAAAGGAGAGGGTGATTTATCTTTCTCATGTTCATGAGTTTGATCATGGTCGTGAGAATTTTCTCCCTCATCCTCATTAATTAGAATTTCTTGATCTACCCTATCTTTTACCCCTACTTCCTGCTCAATATTTCCCAACCTTGCCAAGATTTGATCCAATTTAGCATCAACAACCATTGAACCTTGTTCGAGTTCTTGACTTCCTCTAGGATTGGTCCTAGTTCTCACCATCTTTGTAAGAAAAGGGTTATACTTGAAGGTTCATCATATTAGATTCAATCATGTTCTATCTTATGGATGACATTTAAATGGTAATTCATTTGCACATAAAATAAATTTACATAAGACTTAAGCAAACGATTTTGATAAAAACATATGATTCTTTTAAATGGGCATTCCTTTCAATTACATAGAGTGACTATTCAGATAGTCAAGTGGAGAGTATCCCTTGGATTCACTCTCTGACACATAACTTAACAGGGTATTCCCTACATATTCTTTTTCATCTCTCATTTGTACATATCTATCCCAAAATGGATAATAACCTTCAGATTTATCATTTGATACATAGTTGCGAGGTACATAACCCTCTGATTCATTACTTAAGGAAATTACAATCACTTCCAACATCGAAACAATTCTAGGGTCTCTAAAGATAAATGTTGGACTAACATTTCCTTTCAAGGGAATATCCTTGGAAAGTGACAAGGAATCATACTTTGTTGGTGAAACTGGAGATAGATAGTTAAAATCAACTTCCTCCATCTTTCTCTTTGCTTCACTAATCTGAGGAGCGTGACTGAAGGTTTCAGTGTCGCTTAACTAGACAACATTATTGTAGTTGGTACCCTCTATCATACCAACAATGGCCTTTTTTTCCTTCTTGGCTTTTAGGTAGCGCTCGTTACTGATTACTAACTTTCTTGCAGTTAACCTGAGATGCCCCATCCTAGTACAAGAATTTCCAAACATTAGTTAATGTTATACGGAAAGTATGATGAGCACATAGGTTCCAGAGCTAAACCTAGTAGCTCTAATACCATGTGTAACATGCCAACTGTTCTTGCAAGTAAATTTCCTCAGTTTTCACTTTCAAGTAAATAAACTATGTTTAAAACCATTGCAATAAATTTTTTCTTTTCGATTGAGAGAAATAAGGAACATAAATGACATAATAAATTCCATTCATTAATTTATTTTTCAATACAATAATCATCATGATACAATATTTTCAAGATTTTAGGAAATTACATACATAGCTTAATTGAGCTTCAAAGCAATAGATATAGATGGTCTAAGAATCTTCTACATAACTTGATCACCAGCTAGGGAGGAGAAGCATCACTCAAGCACTTTTCCACCAACCACAGACTCATATGTGGTCCCCCTGATGTAGAGAAGGGAGGAAAACTAGAAACAAACACAATTCAAACCAAATTCAACAACTCTTCAAGGCATAAAACCCCAACTTCATCTTATTCCTCAATTCTTTCATATCTCTCTTGTAGCCATCCAACTGGAGAAAAACAAGCATATCTCCCAAAATACTCATCAAACCCACAAACTATTTTCCAATCCAAATACCCATTAAGGTTTTCTTCAACATATCTAACTTCCACATAAGGTTGTTTTAGACCTTCATGCCCTAAAAAGGACTAGTACGCTGAACAGGGGTTCAAATAGCCCTTTTTTACAAAGCAACACCACTCTAAACTTTCTTCCAAGCCTAAATATCTATTGAAAGAGCCTTACCAGGCCACAAAACCTTAGATTCCACAACTTTTAACCAAAGAAATGTCCTCCAAGACATCCAATCACCAAACCCTCCTTTTAGACTAGTTTGAAAGGGGTTTATTGAAAATCACCACTCCAAGCTTCTACTCAGGAAACCAAGACCTCAAACACCTCTAAATATGTCTACCCATGCTTAATAAACTTTCACAAACCACTTCCCCAAGGTTTTGCAACCATTATAAACCTTTCACCATCAAATTTGACCCAAAATCAATAGAATACCACCTAGGGCATCACTCAAAAAACCACAAATTTCCTCCCTTGCTCTCAAAACCCACATTACACAAAATCCTAAACCTAATCATGCCATTCCATGAAGTATTTACAAGATTCACTAGTGGAATGGCTTAATTCCTTATTTTTAGCCTATTAAACCCTTAGACTCTGTGTTTTTGGCCATCTATAGAAGAATGCTTATAAAAACCTTCAATCACACTAAAATTATATCAAATCACCACCAAAATGGAGTTAACACATGTTTCTACTAATTTCAATAGCTTTCAGAGCATTAAACCTCTATATGGAACTGTACAGACCTAGAGAGCAACAATTTACCAGTCAAACACACAGAAAACTGAGAGATTTTGATTGATATCTCCAACAAACTGAACAATAGACCCTTACCTTGAGTTTCTCAAGCATTTAAAAACTTGTCCAACCAAAAAATAACTCAACAAACTAACCTCAACCAGCAAACCAACTTTTGAACTTCAAATGATCATTGGCCTTCCACAATGTTGCATTTTTTTGCATTTTTACAATATTGCACTTTTTGAAAACTTTTGAACACAACATCAAATTTAGCAAAATGACCCTACTATGACTAAAATTACATAACCAATGGTCTATTATGACCTTATTGAACAAAATAAGACTTGACACACTAAAGTCTTGACCTAAAACCAAACTTGACCTTATTTACAAGATGAACTTGGTGCTCCTACACCACCCCTGCACATCTATCATTGGATAGATGGCCCTACCCTTTGATGAAGAGATTGGTGAAGAAACCTCATAAGATTAACCTTTATGAGCTTAGTGATGTGTCCTACATAACTAGAACTTGCAGACCTTACAATCTTGATCTAGCATGCATAACAAGGAACATGATGAATTGACAGTGGATCCAAAGGCATGCACACTACTTTGGCCAAAGTATTAAATGCTTTGAGGAGGCATTGTAGGAGGGTCTGTGTGAACATGGATAGGGAAATAAAGGACAAGTATTACACAATATCTTTTCTCAGGGCTCATGATTTCCATTCTCTAATTAATTCTACTTGCGGAGAAGGTTGAGGTTTCTTACTAGTCCCAAATGTGAGTTAGATGGTTAGTCACTCAAATTCATCAGCTCCAAATGTGGGTCGTGTGGAAGCTCAAGGGATTTCACCAAATCCATAGGTGGGTCGCATGGAAACAAAGGTTGTGGGTTAGTGTGGAAATGTTGCTGGCGGTGGAATGGAGATGACAGTTCGTCCTTGGAAAAATTGGGGCCCTCAAATGTCAAATGTTCCGAGTGCAGAACAAGATTTTCATGATCACGGGTGGCATGATCGTTGTGCATCAGTTGTAGTAAATGCCCCATTTTATGGTCAATTTTATAGTGTTCGTGGGTGGCATGTCCAGCAAGAACCAAGTGCAGACAATGCTCTTATGGGTCGTGCAGTTGCAGATGATGCTCTGGTGGGCAGGCTATTAAATGATTTGAGGAAGCATTGTAGGAGGGTCTGTGTGAACATGGATAGGGTAATAAAGGACAAGTATTACACAATATCTTTTCTCAGGGCTCATGATCCCCATTATTTGATTAATTTTGCTGGCAGAGAAGGTCGAGGTTTCTTACCAGTCCCAAATGTGAGTCGGGTGGTTGGTCACACAAATTCATCAACTCCAAATGTGGGTCGTGTTGTAATACCCCTCCGTGTCGGTTGTTTTGGACTTGTGTGTGAGTTTATGTGTGTGCTTCATTGATTACTGTGTTATTTGATTATGTGGAAAATATAATATGTTAGTAATCATGTTTAAATAATTAATTAAATCATAAGTGATTTGCAAGGTTATTTAAAATATGATTAGAAATTAAAATAATAATCAATTAAATTAAATCAAATGATTTAGAACAAATGATCAAATTAAACTAATTCGTTAAAAGTAAAAGTGATATTATTAGATAAATTGATTTAAATTGTTGAAGTTAATAATAATTATGAACAAATAATCTTGAAAAGATAATTATTATAATAAGAAAATTAATGGATACTTGTTTAGAATCTTGTAAATGATTGATTTTAATTATTCTAATGTGGAAGTAATTAATTAACAGTGTATTGTGGAGATAATGAATATACATTCAAATAAAAAGTTCATTTTTGTGGATTTAAATTTATTTAGTTTAATCAAAATGCATGATAAAAGAAAATGAAATATAAATACATGAAAAGGCAACAAAAAGAATTAAGGATTAAATATTATTTATTTTATTTCTTGAAATGTGACCTCGGGAAGAGGAATTGAAAGGATTCCTGGGCATGGAATTTAATAAGGGTTTTTCTCTGTTTGGGGGGATGGTTCGAATGCTGGGAAAATTTACTTTCAATTATTTTTCTGTCCTTGGTTTCTTTTTCTGTATTCTGGAGAAATTGGTGAAGAGAGAGAAAGATTGGGATTTGTGCTGGAAGATCGGCAGCAAGGAATTGGTGCAGCAAGAGGATCAAAGCTTCTACAAGTTTTCTGCAAGCGTAGGACGCCAGGTTCTCCTCTTTCTATTATTTATTCTCTGTTAAATAGGAATTGTTCTCTGTGAATGAAATTTTGATCTAGGGTTGAAAATAAAATGTTTATAGGAAGAAAAATCTATTGGGGTTATTATTTAAGCACTGAAAATAAACCAGGGATTGTGATTATGATTTGTCCAAATAGAATTTATGTGGGTTCTGGGTTGTTCATTTAAAAGGGGGTTTTTATTTGAAATATGGAAATGAGCAATTTTTCTTTCAGTTAATTTCTGGGAGTATGATAATTTCCATATGCCTGTATGTTGCAAAATAATTCTTCTGTTCAAAGAACAGTGATTATTCTTCCCCTGCTTTTGAAATGTTCAAGATCACTGTACATATGAATATATATATATATATATACATATGTATATATATATATAATATATATATATACACATATTTATTTATATGTTAAAATTTTGAATAAATCCTTAAAATTTATTGAAATCCGTCGGCACTGTACATCAAATTTTGTGTTGATTTTATATGTATTTTATTGGCTGTGTGTGGGGGGGGTTCGGCCTTGGCCATACCCACTACCCCGCCACCGGACGTGTGACAGTCTGCGGACTGTCCATGGCAGTCCGTAGGACTGCCGTGAGCAGTCCGTAGACTGCCCACGGCCGGGCGGCGTCTATTCCCGTGCCCGTGTGTTGGGGTTATAACTCCCCATTTAAATTTTTATGTATTTAAAATTTTTGCTTAATAAAAACACAGAATTTATATCTTTTGTTGTGCGGATTTTATTTTATAAATATATATATATATATATATATAAATATGTATATATGTATATATATAAATATGTATATATGTATATATATATATATATATATGTATATTTATATATATAGATATATAATTATATTTATATATATATATTTATTAATTTTATTTATTCTGATTTCTCTGTTCACTGTTGCAGTATTATTTATTTTTTTTAAAAATATATATATAAATATTCTGTTTCTTTTCTGATTAAAATTATATTTTCTGTTAATTTCACTGTTATTGAGAAAATAGATATTCATATATAGATTCTGTTTCTTTTCTGATTAAAAATAAAGCAGAATTTGTTATAACAAAAATAATAGTAAAATAGAAAGAAATCTTTTGCTTATCATTATTATTGACTTGTTAAATTACAAAACTTTGAGAGGAAAATTTTTAGTAAAAATCCATTTGTGAATATATGACAGCATTGTTTATTTAATCCTTGTTTTAGTGTAAATATTTTGGGAATGAAATTTATTATGGAATTTAGTTTGGAATTAAATAAGTTACCGTTTTATGAGGTTAAGTCTTGTAGACTTGTTTGGTTCTTAGAGCAGATCTTTTCTCTTTCTTCTTTCCTTCCTCGAAAAGAATTAGAATATATAGATATGTAGTGGTTTTAAAAGGTATTTTTGGGTGTAAATTTATTTAGATAGATTTAAGATTTAAGGTGGTAATTTCTAATATGTAGTTCAAGTATTTAGAGTATTGCTATTATTGTTATATTTAAAGTTTAGATAATTGGTCTTAAATGGTTTTCACAATTAATTTAAATATTGGAAGTGAGTGTTAGGTTAGTATGATGAAAGGAAAATGGAAATAATGTTTTGGACATAAGTAGTTATGAAATAATAATGAGTTAACTACCCAATTATTAAGTAGTTTTCAATTATGTTGATAAATGAAAAGGGAAATTTAAATGTGTGGGCATGGTTAGAGATTGAGTAGGGTATTCTTGAATTGGATAGTTTATTGATGAAATGGGATTTTAATCTTTTAAAAAAAAAAATCGACTTTCTTTATATTCATTTAATGGTTGATTTGTAAGTGCTCTTTATGAATAAATCTTTTAGAATACTTGTGATGGCTATCATGAATTGTTTTAGTTAATTGAGTAATTCTGTTGGGTAAGTTGTAAAGTTATTTAGTTTTGGTCGTTATTTGATTGGTTAATAAATATTGTTCGTGATTGAATTTTTGGTTGTTTATTTAAGTGTTTTTGTGGAGTTGTGAGTGGTTGAGTATTTAAGGTGTTCTTAAATTTGGTGCCTTGGATGCCTGGTTGAATGCTTTTTGAAGGATTGTTTTTGGATGGTTCCATGTTGGTGTGAATGCTTTTTGAGGTTAGTTTTGATTCAAGGAATCCTTTGTCATTTAATTTGTGTTGCAATGTAATTGGGAACTTGTATTTTGTTGATGAGTTGATCTTCTTGGATTTCTGATTTATTTTGTATCCAAGTTGTTTATGTAGTCTAGATGGGGTTATTGATCTTATTTTAATGTATTCTCTCATTATTTTTGAATTGAAAATAGTTCTTGTGGCCTTGCAATTATTGTTGTCATTGCTATGTTGTTGATTTTATGAAGGTGATTTGCGTACCACTATAAGGGGTTCTTGTGTGGAGAAAATTGAGGTCTCCCATGGAATACCTAGTTGGTGGCTTTTGGTTTTATTAAGTGATTTTGTTGAATTGAAGGTTGATTTTCTTTTGCGTGTTCCGATTGAGGGGGCACCATTGTTGTTTTGTGGATGGTCTTGATGAATCTTTCCTTTTCATGGATTTTCTGAGTTACTCTCATATTTGAGGAAATTTTATCCTTGTGTTGGAATTATTGGAGAAATACTCATGTTGCTTCATTTTACCCTTGTTTGTGGGTTTTCATTCTTTTGGCTTCTAGAGGCTTGAGATGATTGATAATTGATGTTCTCTCTCTTTATGTGCCTTGATTTGGCAAGCGTTTTGGTTTCATGATTTTAAAAGGGTTGTACGGGAATTGTTGAGACTTTGATTATGTATTTATAGCGAGATGGGTAATGCCTCGCATGCTTCTCAGTTGTGATATAATATTCTTGTTATGATGGTACAACCCTTGGTTTCTTGGTTTTGGTTTGATATTGTTGGGTCTCTAGGGAGAGTGGCTCCTCGTGGGGGCCGGCGCCCCGTTTAAGGGGAAGGGCTCAGGATAACCCACGAGTGAGTTAGTAAACAAGTGATAACCTAATAATTAACTTAGGAGGGTTGGGTAGTAATATCATTACAAGATTTAAAATATGGATACCTCATCTTCATTAGTGCTTCCGCAGACTAATGGAAGGCTGAGAAGGCCGTGGTTGGCAAGGTCGTGACCTCGTCCTCACGAGAGGTCTACGGCTCTGCATGAGCTACCCTATGGTGCCGGCGCCTCAAGTAGGAGGAAGGGCTAGGAGATCCATAGATGGGGGCCGACACCTCAGTTTGGAGGAAGGGCCAGGATAACCCATGTAGGCTATGCGATGACACTCTCCCCTAGTTGCCCATGTGTTTTACTTCATTGTGTTCCTCTGGAAATAGGTTATGGGAGTTGGTTTAGATTGTTGTTTGAATTGATTTAAATTGATTTATGATTATTGTTTCAATACATCTTTAGTATGTTTTGTGGTCTTGTATGATCTCATTTATATTTGATTTATGACCTTGTACTTTTATGGTACTGTGATATGTTGTTATTGTATTGTGTAATTGCAATTTGGAATTGTATTATGTTTATTAATTCAGTTTGTTTTGGAAGTGTTTCATGATCATCCTTTGGTTACTTGTTTATTGGTCATTGCTTTGATTTATGTGATGGGATCTATGACTTGAGTTATTATGTTGTCTCTTGGATGTTGTTGATTTTGTCATTGTAATCTTGAGTTTTATGATACTTTTGGTATGGCGTTGAGTCTTGTGGTTCCCTATTTGGATGTTCTTGGTTGCGGCCTCTTTCTTGTTTAGCTCCTAGCACGGGGGGTGGGTCTTCGGACTCACATGGTTAGGTGGAACGTGCTAAGCACCCCATTAGGTCCCCAGTTGAGGATCGAGAGGTGTGGATTGGTGCGGTTGTAGCGACTCCAGATTTGTATCCGTCATGGAGCCAATTTTCATCTATTCATTGTATCATGATTCTTGTTGTATGGTTTTCGTGCATATTGGAAACACTTTTGTATCATTGTACTTCTTGAATATTGTATTGTAATGTAACATTAAACCTTATGTGGCTATTTGCAGTTGATATTCAATGTGTTAAGTTAATTATGTATATGTTGTACTTACTTAGAGGGTTGCTTATCAATGATTATCATGTATACATTTGTTAATGTTTACTTTGTTATGAATTATATCTTTGGATTTTATTCTTTATTGTTGTTGTGTGGATCTCAGTCTCGTAATGACTCCTCATGTACCCCAAGGGATGTATGTGTTAGTGAATCTGTTTAAATGAAGTTCATGTCATGACTTAATGTGTATTGCATGTATGTTATGTTTAGTTAATTTAAAAAAAAAAAAAAATTGTGCTGTGATTATTGTTTAATAGTCCTTTGGGGTTCGCACGATGGGGCGTTACATGTGTGGAAGTTCAAGGGCTTTCACCAAATCCACAGGGGGGTCGCATGGAAACAAAGATTGTGGGTCTGTATGGAAATGTTGCTAGTGGTGGAATGGAGATGATAGTTTGTCCTTGGAAAAATTGGGGCCCTCAAATGTCAAATGTTTTGGGTGCAGAACAAGATTTTCATGATTGTGGGTGGCGTGATCGTCATGCATCAACTATAGTAAATGCCTCATTTGATGGTCAATTTTCTAGTGTTCGTGGGTGGCCTATCCAGCGAGAACCAGGTGCAGACAAGGCTCTTGTGGGTCGTGCAGTTGCAGATGATGCTCTGGTGGGTGGTGATAGCCAAGCCAGGGGAAGCTTTGAGGCATAAGGGGAAAATTCCGTTCAGATGGCTTCAACGGAGGAATAGCCAGTGATGGGTCATGTAATTTTTTGCAATTTTTGGTTTGAACCTGGGTTTACTGTTATGTCAATCTTTAGAGGGTTGGAATGATATGGTACTTCTAAGTAGTATTAGATAGAATGCTTCAAAAATTTTGCATTCCCAGTGCAATGTAATGTGATGTTTATAATAGTTGGGAAATCATGGACCCATCCTTTATGTATAAACCTTTATTACTATATATATAATATATGGGCTTATTGCCTTTGCTCTAAAAAAAAAAACTAGTACCTTTCCAATATAATATTCAAGCAAACGATCTTTAGATTTCAAAGATTAAATAAAAAAGAATAGAATTCCATGCCTATCAATCGCTTAATCCAATTGACTCTTGAAATTCCAAGCTTGGCCTCCTCTTACTATTAACTTAGAAAAGAATCTCACTTCACTAATCTCACTAAAACTCTCTCATTAAAAGCTCTCAGCAAAATAACAATCTTTGAATGAAAACTACAGCATAAATGGTAGTGTAATGTTGCATGTGAAAAAGTGTAAGAAATGAGGTGAGAGTGATCTATATTTATACACAAGAATCAACTTCACAAGGCTACGAATAAGGTTAAAATATGCCACTTCTTAGTCATATTAATCGACTCATCTTTGAAGAAGAAAAGTGGCGAATTCTCATGAAGATAGTCATCGATTCATCAAAAAAAATTGATCCAAAGATCAACATAGTAGGTTTGATACATTCAAAAAACACATGTTTTAACACAAATAATTAGTTTCTAGCTTGATAGAATTCAAAAGAAATCAGACAATTTATATTATGGTGCCAAGTTTATAGCTTAATCCCTATTCACAAGGCCCATGGTTTAGCATTTGAAATGGTCTATCACAAATTTTCTGCACATATACAGTTGACTAAGTCAAAGCTTGGGTAGTCAACACATAGTTTGATTGACCTTTTTCATTTATATTTTCCTTTAACTTGGTACGTTGTTTATACGTTGCACTATATTTCAGTTTCATTAACTCACACAATAGTCTAAAGTCTCATGTATTTCATTATCATTTAATTTGAAATGATAAATTCCTTAACATTTATCTAAATGCTATTATATAGTGTGCTATATTTCTCATTCATTGACCAAAGCATATACTTGTATGAATCAACCATTATACTTTGCATGGTATATGTATAAAAATCGACCTTTATTACTTTCTATATATATATATATATATCTACATATATATACATGCACACACACATACACACATATACATGTACACACACACATATATATCGATGAATAGCCTCAATGCTATATATGTGTGTGTATATTCTAGTATATATATTCCATGTCAACTAAGTATGTATACATTTGATATTCAAATGAAAAAGATCAAGTTAATATTCATTTACCATATCATATATATATTCTTATATATATCAATATGCATGTATATGTATGCATACATATGTCGACGTATCCGCATGGGAATTGCATTCACCTTTACATACGCATATATATCGATACATGTATACATATGTATATATGTATATATATATTATATATATATATACATTTGATAACATAATCACACACATAACCAATTACTATCTTATTGGTAGATATATATACGCATGACATATATATATATACACATATGTCATATTATCCTCTTGATATCTCCATGCTCATAAGAAACATGTCCACAAGCATGCATAGGTACGTCTACCTATGTACTCTCATGTATGTGTTCCTTCATGCGTAAGGATTATTGTCGACATGCGTGTGTATAAACATATATACATTCAACGTATGTACATCTCATCAACCAAGCATATTAATAAAAAGTACTCGCATGCACCAAGCACTAAACATAAACCAAAAATGATCCTAACATAATTCAAACTCCTTTCTATTGCAAACACATCATGCTAAAGGATAACTTACCAATTCCCAAACACTATGACTTGACTCAATCATTCTACTAGTGAGTGTGTGTATATAAGATCAATTAGGTTTTGTTACCAGTTACTCCACCAAGTTCTTCTCCTGAGTCATACTTCTCCTTGCTTCTAGAGGATTGATTTTGAACCTGCATCTAACTTAACACATTTTCATGGTAGTTAGTCATTCATCAATACAAACATTTGTGTTATCCTTTTCATAGTTAGAATATCAATTCAATAACCATTCATTCCATAGATGCATTTCATCACATAACATTAAATGAAATTAACATCCATTCACTTTTGATAAGGAAAGTACAATCCGCATATCTTTATATCCAATCAGAATTCCAAATACATTCACACATGTAGCATAGTAATAGTAAATAGGTAAACACATAATGGGGCATGACACAAGGTGAAGAATCAATAAGGGATGTAATTGGGAAGTGTAAAGAAGCATATAGTTGGCATGATAAGTCCAAAATACTTGAGAGTGTATGTCGATTTCTCCAAGAACAAAATGATGCAAAAGGGAAGAGGCTAAGGGTTCTTCTTCATCTAAGAATTGATAAATGAGAAGATAGTCATGAAATAGGAATTTCTGGTGCTTGAGAAATGGAGGATACAATTAAGTTGGGAAAGTGACACTTTATCATAATGTGTGAGTGGATTAGAAAAGGTCACTAAGGTATGCAAGAAATTGATAGATTAAGATGAGAGCTTCATTGGAAATGCTAGCTCGGAAAGACTATGATCCTTAGACTTTAGGACATGATGACAAGGAAGTAAAAGATTTTAGAGAATGGATAAAAAAGTGAATAAGGATCTTGTTCAATCATTGAGTCGAGAGGTCATAGATGATATCATAAGGTGCAAGAATGTTATGAGAAAATATGGGACAAAAGTAATGTGGAGAAATGAAAATATCATTCAAATAACAAAAGAATATTCTAGGCATAAATACAGCTAGAAGGTAATTCAAGGCATTCCAAAAGAGCGTAGACATCAAGTGTTGATTGCTTTTCGAGAATATCAACATACAAGGGGCGAAGATGAGTCTTGAGACCAAGAGTCTAGCAAGGAAGAGCATAGATATGGGTAGCAGAAGACTGGGAGTTTTGTGCACGAGTAGAGTTTTGAAATGAATTAAATTGTATGTTTACTCCTAGGCCTAATGAAGGTAGATAATCCTAAAGTTTTGAAAAGTATCAATAGTTTTATTTTTTGTGCAAAAGGTACCCGCAACTCAGAGCCCGAAGTTTGGAGTTTGCTGCTGAATAAAAGTCAAATTATCTTTGACTTCACCTAGAAATTTCTTATACCAACTATCACTTGCCATGTGCTACATTTTGATTTGCTTCTCTGATTCTCTTGATGTGATTAAGTTCAAAATATTTGAGGCCTTGTTCTTATAAAAGTCCGTTAGTTGCTTTATTTTATTTTAAGTTCAAAATTTGTGGATTCCAAAGAATTAAAATTTTTTCAAGTTTTATTCTTTTTCCTATTTTTTGTTTCATTCCAGATTAAATACTTGTATGTTTCATTAGAAGTTAACTAATATTATAACTAAATTCAAAGCTATTTCCTGATATGAAATATTGCGTAGCTAATTGTTTGTTCCTATCAAACAAGACTGTGTGTTGTGTCGTTTAAGGGTGCATACTAACACTATTCGGTAACAAATAATCCCCCTTTCTTTAAGCTCTTGCATCATTTTGTGCCTAGCTGTGAAGCAATTTGGTGAAGTATGGAATGGTTTTCTTTGATTTAGTTATTTTTTGAGGCATGCATGGATAATACCTGGGAGAAATTTTACATTTTAGTAATTTTTAATGCTTTATTTTAGAGTAGATGCTTTATATTTCCAGAAAATGTTTCAAAATTGATAAATACATGGAGATTTGTTGTAAATATTTTGATTCCATAAAGTTTTTGAGTGCTTAATACAAAATCTACTTGAATGTATACTACTTGAATGTATACAAGTTATAATTTGAGTTTCATGAAATATTATTGCAAATCCTTTGATTTCATGAAGTTATTGAGTAACATTTGAATGATCAGACTTATATTACGTTTCTATCTTCTGGATACCAGCCAATTCCTAACAATTGTATAACCCTCATGTATAACAAAAAGATAACAAAAAACCTTGAGTGACCTAGTGTGTCAAGACCTGACATAACTGAGCCTTGAGATCAAGCTGAGTTTTCCTTAGATTGAGGTTTCTCGGTGGAGTCTTTCAAGAAAGGAGGTTCCCGTGGTACTCTGTGAGAATTTATCTGCCTATTGGTGTGTGTGTGTGCAACATCCACATCAACATATAGGTTTTAGGGTTGAGGTTTGAGGTTGTGAGGTATAGGGTATAGTGTTTAGGGTTTAGGATTTAAGGTATAGGGCTGAGGGTTGAGGGTTAATGTATAGGCTTGAGCATATAGGGAATTATTGTGAAATTTCATATCACACACAAAATGAGACATACATACCACTTACAAGATGTCACAATTGCTTGAAGAAAGGTATCATATATGTACCTCAACCCAACCCCCTATTGAAACATGATAAGAGTTAAAAAACCTTTACAAAATCAACTTTTTCAAAATGCAAGCATATTTTGAAAAAAATGAAATTTGGCCATTTTAAGAGCAAGCCAAAACACACTCACATTATAATGCAAGCGCATTATAACATGAGCACATTTTTTCTTGCTCTAAAAATGGTAAAAAAGGTAGGACAACCATGATCTAGGTCCACATGCTTTGCTATTCTCTTGCTTTTACACATGATCTGACAAAAAAATGCTTTTTCATGTTGTTGGGTAAAGCACATGCAATTTTTACACGTTCCACCAGCTTTGCACCACCTTTTTTCTGGTTTGACAACTTAGGAAGGAGTAAATAATAGAGTTTTTACATTAAATTTCATTATATGAACTCAAATTTTTCATATTTGTAGTGTTGCCATATTAATTATGATTTTATTGTTATAATTTCACATTATACATAAGCTAATTCTATAGTTTTTAGTAATTCTATTAGAGTTATATAGAATTGAACATTGAAAAGGAATCAAGTTCGTGAAAATCTCAAATTGTTGAGGAGCTTGATGCAAGAAGAAAAATAGACTACACATAATTGGGTAGTTTCTCCAATCAAATCTCCAATTTTAAGGTATGTCAAGTCTTTATACATGTTCTTTACATTTTCCTTCATTCTCTTATGTTTCTTTATCACTTCTTATCATACATGCTTAATGTAATGCTTGGATTTTTTTATCATGTTGATTTTGGGATTAGATTTTGCTAAGCATTCAAAATTATGAGTGCTCAACATGCATAGCCTTAATCAAATGCATTAGATTTTACTAAGGGATTAGATTAGGTTTTGTTAATATAATCAAATGCATCATATTAATCATAGATTTTACTTCATTAGGTCTTTCAAAATTGTCTTAGGATAGTCAAAGCTTCATTGGGACTATTATAACTTCATTATGGCAGTCATAATGAATCTATGGCACTCCTAATGAATCTATAAACTAAACATCCCTTTTAATTATAATATTTTATTTGATAGGGTCATACAATTTTATGCCTTGGATTCTCTAATGTAGTTTATGAAGATGCACTTTCTTCTTCTATCATCCAATTTATGCATTCTTTCCTTTGTCAAAGATAATGCACTTTTTTGTTTTTCTTGTCAAACTTATGGGGTTCACTTCAACTTCAAAATGAAACTAATCGCTGGAAACTTGTTGTCAAACCCTCTATGGATGGGAAACAACGTCAACTTCACCCTAAACTAAAAAAATTCACTTATAGATGAAAAATAATCCAAATAAAAATGTTGATAGGATTGGAAATAAGTGAATAAATCCATAAATGCCAAAAAATGTTCAAAAATGAAGCCCTAGGCTATTGAAATTACATGCATCTAAATTAGAGACCAATTTATCACCTTCAAAATATCTTTATTTGATTTGCTATTTACTCGAGCAACTTCAATTGACTAATATGCACGTTTTTAGACCTACAATATTCAATTTTTGTTTTGAAACATTGAATGTATAGCTGGCATATGTTGTAGGGATATCATATGGTGAATATCTAGAAATTTTGGTGGCTAGAGATGAAACGAAACATGCCATGAAGGCTGCACAATGCCCCAAAATTGCTCATAGTTGATTTGGTACTGCCTTATGATGATAGGAACCAAAAATAAGAGATGGAAGATGATAGCAATGAGGTCCTGAAAGGCTAGAGCTGAAGGATGAACCATTGAAAGTGTTGGTAAATGACTAAAAATGCTTCAAATAGAAATAAATTTTGATTAAGCTTGCCCAAACTGAAGTCAAACTCTCCTCCAAGGCTAGTGCACCCAATTGAATTTAAAGGTTCTTTAGTCTTTTTAGGGTCAATGTTATTATTCTAAATATGTGTATTAGTAGGATGTGGTAAAGCAATATAACGAGAAACTTATACATCATAAGAAAAAGATTTAATAAATAGAGCCACAATGTGGCATGACATTGGGAACCATTAAAAACCAACTAATCACTCTTATAGTATTATAAAAAATGTTCCATACTTGGGGTTACCCTACATCAAAATGAAAGGATAAACGAGTGTAACAACCAAGCCCCTAGATAGTTTGGCCCAAGGTGGAAAAGCCATATAGGTACATGCCATGACTAGTGGACCTAGATGGACTTGGTTGCCTTGTCCTCTGTCTTTCTTAATTCAGCCTTTATGTTTGGAAGTTTTTTTAGCTTATGTGCCTCGAGAACCCCATTTTTCAAAGATAATTCACTTTTTTGTTTTTTCCAAACTTTATCAATGTCCACACCTCTTATGTTGGTTTGATCTTTGGGGAAAAAAATATATTAAGATAGAAATCATTTTGGAATGCTAAAATGGAATCATTAAATGGCAGTCCTAATGAATCTATGATATTCATAACTTCATTGGGACTATCATAAGTCCATTAGAAAAATCCTAATGAATGTAGGGCATCCATAGGCTCATTATGAATGTTAAGTCATTACAAGTTTCCCTTCCTTAAGTCATATATTGTGTGCATTTTAATTTCATGACAACTTATAGATTTGTGTAAGTTATTTATTTACTCTATAGTACTACGGTGGAACTAAT
Organism: Sequoia sempervirens; assembly: GCA_007258455.2. NCBI lineage: Eukaryota > Viridiplantae > Streptophyta > Pinopsida > Cupressales > Cupressaceae > Sequoia > Sequoia sempervirens. The sequence goes on along the minus strand of VDFB02281492.1, from coordinate 221,154,822 downwards.
ATTTATCTTTTTTTCATGTTGTAGATACAATTCTTCATCATGCCGAGGGAATGATCAAGGATTCCTCTAACATAGGATGATAAAGAAGCTAAGAATGCAAAGAAAAGAGAACAAATGAGGCAACTTCATGAGAAGAGGAAATTACACACAATAGGAGAAGAAATGCCAATTAAAGAGGAACATGAACCATCAACGAGAGATATGGTATTGGTGACACAAAGGGAATGGATGCAAAACCTTCATGCAATGAGAGATTTGAATCTCGTAGTTGGAGACACGTCCTCTACCACAAGTCAAGATGGAGGGACACCATCTACCGCATCTCAAGTTGAAAGTACATCATGACTCACATGTGAAGAAGGAAGTAATCCATCTTACCCAACTCAACTTCAAGGTACACCATATATTCCATCTCCAATAGAAGGTATGTCATCTATTCCATATCGTTTAAATATTGATGGAATTCCTAATGTTGCAGAAAATTTACTTTGGAGAATACCTCTTAGGATTTTGTGTAGAAAGCCCAAGTTTTTGATTGATATTGATGAGAATATTTTATAGCCAATGGAAGATAAGATTCAAAAACATACTTTGAAAATATATGCTAATAATATTTGGAGAGTGTTTAAAAAATTAAATGAAACCAAAAGATGTCAACTATTTGTTGAAATGATGAGAAATCTAAAGTATATGTCCATTATGAAGATTCTTAGGCTAAGAACATCGGAAGCTTCAATGACAAATCTATTGTGAAGAATCTAATGAGTGCATATGAGAGTGTGAGTAACACCTCACACACCAAAGATAGTAATGTCACATGACATGTCATTATATAAAAAATAGTAATTAATCAAATGAAGAAAGCTTGTCTCATTAGAAAGACAAGTCAAGCATTGGGAATAAATAGAAAAAATTTATTGAAAGCCATTAGAAGGCGCCAAAGAATTGAGGACACTGATGAAAATGAATTGTGGGCATTCTAAAAAAGACTACCACGAAAATATAAACTAATTTTTGAAGCATTGAGATCCCTAATTGAACAATTTTGGAAGAATAACACAAGGGTATCTCTAAATGAAAGGGATGTGGTAAGAAGGAGAATAGGTAGTCTAAACCGTGAGCCACAACCAAAGCATTTTTTGGATATGACTCAAACATAATTTTTTGGTAAATTTGTAGAGATGTATCCTATAGTTAAAATTTGTTAAAGATATTTTTAAATGCTAAAGCCTTTCTATTTCAAAATAAATCACAAATGCACAATTTCTTTTTGTAGAGTACACATTGAGTTTTCTAACAATTTTGATGTTTATCGGCCTAAATGTTTATATTTGCATACTAACAATATTTTGTGGGATTGTGGCATACATGCCCCACCTACATCTTTAAGAGACCATATCAACAATTTTATGTGAAAGACAGGAAGGTCAATTATTCTACAAGAAATTATTCTTGGATGGCACATGTCAACATTGTGGTGGCTTGCAACGTATGCCAATATGTGAACATATGGAAAGTACACATGTGAGTGGAAATGGACTAGTAGAATTCGACAAGTATAAGATAGTAGCCTACAATACAAAAGATGGTAAAGAAGCAAAAAGGTGTGATTTGGTTATTCAAAAGATTCCAATGTATCAATTTATGTCTATATATCATGATAGTATAACATATGAGTATGCAAGGCATACCCATAAAGCTCAATGGTTGGACTTGCAATTCAAGTTATGTAAGGACATGTTTCTGCTTGGTAGCATTGTTTAAAATGTCAAATTTGTGGAGAACAATAGTCTACAACCATAGTGTGAGGTGCAATCACAGTATTACAACTCCACACAGGTTGCTATATTTGTGCACATAACATTCATTCATGCTAGTGACAATATAGAGGATGACAAAAATATCACAAAGGGGGTATCATTTTTATATCGATGATGATCACACATGTTCTATAGAGTTCGTGCAAGGTTGCTTTCAGGTGTTTTACCATTATTTGGCTAGAAGGGGCATATCATTCTGTTAGCATATCATATGGTCAGATAATTATACATCACAATTCAAGAACTTGTGGATGTTCTATTGGTTGAGAAAGATGCATAATATTATAGGTGTTCAACATATGTGGAAACTTTTGTGAGGCTAGGAATGGAAAGGGGGAGCATGATGGTGCAGAAGCATGTATCAAAAGAGCCATAGCATGAGAAGAGTTAAAGTATAAAGACAATACAAAGTTGATAGATGCCAAATCAATCATTGAGTGGTGTAATTATTTGATGGGTCCAGGTAATGAAGGTAAGTCTTTAGTTTGTATATTTTTTTGGTTGATAGTTGATACTAACATTGCACAATATGAGGATTCTTGTACAATGACAGGATCAAGTGAAATACACTCTTTCAAAATCTCTAATGTAGATTCATGGAGTATCCATACGTGGAAAATTTCATGCTTTTGTTCCTCATGTACACTTCAAGCTTGGAATGAGTGCAAGTCAAAGGAGTGGTTTGACGAATGGCGGTTAAGATGTCTAAGCCCACTTGACATGTATCGACTCTTGACGACATTGCAACTGACACAGATGGAATCATTGGTTGACTTTGATCACATATCAAATCTAGTTCAACTAGATAATATATATACTTGCATATTTTTTGAAATTCCTAATGTTATCTTACTTTGTAGTGTTTTTGTAATGTTGACTAAATTCATCTAATTTGATGCACATGTCAATGCAGGGCATGCTTATGTAGTTATTGTAGATGAAGATAATAAAGAGGGGACATATTATTACTCGTGCCATTGTGTTGAGGCCAAAAAGAAATTGGAGACCTCAGTTACAGATGGAGAAAACATTGAATGCCCTATAGGCTCAATGGTTGTTACCGGAACATGGCGTAGAAGTTACCCAATTAAGAGTGTTAATATTTAGTTGTTTCAGGACTTTGACGCACATCAAAATATTCTTCATTACTCAAAGCTTGTTGTGGCATCCAATGTTGATTTAATCAAATATGGGGGTATACATTTGAAGAATAACTTGTGGAAGGTGTGTGAGTCTAACCATGAGGCAATACTTGACACAATAAAGAGTAGAATAGACCCAAATGGTTTGTTAGATTAATTTTTAAGTATGTACATTGAATTTGAAAAGTCATTTTATTGATATTAATATATTGTAGTTCATAGTTAAACCTTTTTTTGTCACATTTCAACTTTACTTATGTTTTGGTTCCAAATTTCATATGGCATAGGAAGGACTTACTGCCCCTCTTTAACTTAAAGTTTCTCATTTTCTTGCTACTAAATTTTACACATATACAATGAATATTGGGAAGATTATATGCATATTTATGGTAGGTCTATGTAAAATGGCACATAGTGGACTTTTTTGTGATAAAAATTACATTCACTATCTTTTGTTGTCTTTCATTATCAAGTCAAAATGACATGATGCAATTCCCTTAGTGGTGGTAAATTGACCATATTCTTAGGTGTAACAATTTGATATTACACATTCAAGATTCATTTAGGTATAATGATGAGATATGAGTATAGGTTGGTTTTTGTAATCTCAACATAAGAGTGTTAGTGATAATACATTCCCCCTTCAAATGGTTGTATACAAAGTGTGAAAAAATTAGAGATGAAAAATAGTTTATGAAAACTACATGAAATCTAAAATTGAAAGCATGCAAGAACATAGATCATGAAAATTAATGCAAAAAGCATCATTGATAGCATCATGTAACAATAGATATATATTGAATGATAAATATGAAAATCATATAGACAATAGATAATCATCAAGACATAGAAGGTTGCTCCCAATAAGGGTAAACAAGTATGATATAATGTGTAGGTACATAGGAGATTAGCATCAAGGTACATATTTTTTCCTTAGTATAGGAAAATGAAAATAAAATATGGCCCTAGAGGTGAAATAGAAATCAACTAAGTACATATAGTTGGGTAAGGAATAGTCCAAGAGCATAACATAATGTGATAAGCATCATGTGATGGTTCCAAATTTCATATGGCATAGGAAGGACTTATTGCCTCTCTTTAACTTAAAGTTTCTCATTTTCTTGATGCTGCATTTTTACACATATACAATGAATATTGGGTAGATTATATTCATATTTATGCCCCTTCATTCACTTTGAATGGACTCTTATCTTGCAAGATTGATGTATCCATGTCAACATTCACATTTTTTGAAAAAGATGAATCATTTGCAATAACCATATTATTTTTTGTCTTCATTTTATTCTTGATATTTTTAAGATTCCACTCTAAGATAGGGTTATCATGTGCTTCAATTTATTCAGTCTCTGTTGTAAATTTAATATTTAGGTTTTGGACAAGGATAAGCAATAGTAACACCTAGTGCTTGGGAATGACTAGTTGATAGTTAGACCTTTCACTATCACATTTCAACTTTACTTATGTATAAAATAAAATCATTTTTATAATGTCATACTTTGAAAATTCTATTTTTAGTGCCCTTACCCTACTATATAACATTCAAAAAACTGTAAGTCTAAATGGTATCCTATTTGAATTCTACAAATCAAAACATATTCTTCAACAACTAAGTCATTTAAGCTTTCATTTACAGAAAATAGTTAGAATTTGTAAACCATAGATTTGAACGTCTTATTGGTGTTCATAAAATATATTTCATTAAATTCAGATAAAATCATCTTCAAACATATTAAAATTGAATCATATTACCCATAAATAGAAGAGGTAGGAAATGATATAAGAAACCGAATTTATCCAATTCTAACAATCTACAACTTCTCTACGAGAGAAAAATAATAGTTTATAGAGTGAAAATGGTGAATCGATCATCAAAGAGTAAGTCACTAAAAAATGAGCAAAATATTGTAACAAATGATAATTAATGGAGACACTAGGATTGACTGTGTTGTGTAAGATCCCATTACTCCTACCATATATCACAATACTAAAGTGAAGTGATGGCAAGTGGATGAGGTAGAGGTGGCACCACCTATTGAAATGGAAAGGCATTCCTCATAATGTCATGGTGTCATTGTTGAAACAGAAAGGCATTCCTCATAATATTGTGTCACTGCTGTTGAAACAATAAGGAATTCATCATAATGCCACGACACCACTATTGAAACAACAATGCATTCCTCATAATTTCATGACATCTGTATTGAAATGACAAGGAATTCCTCACAATTTCATGGTGCTTCCATTCAAATGGCAAGGCATTCCTCATATCGTCACGAAGTTGTTGATCTCATCTTTAAATTTATTAAAGCAGTCAGTTCTCCTATCGCAATTGCATGACTTCCAATACAACTACCCATTCTTCCAAAGCCTTCATCACTATCCATAATCTTTGACTAGCTCAAAGATCTTGTTTCACTCCCTTGCATGCCTAAACGTTTTGGGCTACATTGCATCAATGATTTCTCTTAAGAGACCAAAGTGCAAAAGGGCATAAAAATTTGATGAGTTACTTGAAAACCATGGCACTTAGAAAAATTTCATCTAAAGTTACAAGGTCATGTAGGGTCACTCTACAATAACGTCTGTCAAATTTTCATACCTCCAATCTATTTGCATATGGTGACAAGTTTTTAGTTGATGGAAAAAGCGTCAGATGCATGTAGTTTAAAGTTGCAAGGTGGTGTAATTTTCATTATGTTCATCATGTGGCCAAACTGATAGTTCCAACATGTCTAATTGGGTATGTTTATGCTAGGAAGGGTCATGTTTCACACCTTTGCATGCCAAAACATTCTGGGCTACATTGCACTAGCGATTTTTCTTAAGAGACCAAACTGCGAAAGGGCAGAAATTTGACAAATTGTTACTTGAAATTTGTGGAACTTAGAAATATTTTTTCTAAAGGTACAGGGTCACATAGAGTCCCTCTATAATAACCTCTTTCATTTTTTCATACCTCCAATCCATTTTCCTATGGTGACAAGTTTTCAATTGATGAAAAAAGCATCAAATGCATGCAATGTAAAGTTGTAAGGTGGTGTAATTTTCTTTATGTTCATTGTGAAACCAAATTGATAGTTCCAACACATTTGAGTGGGTAGGTTTATGCTAGGAAAGGTCCTATTTCATACCCCAACATGACAGATTATTTTGGCCTACATTGTATTGACGATTTTTCTTAAGAGACCAAAGTGTGAAAAGGAAGAAAACTTTGAGGAGTTGTTACTCAAAAACCATGGCACTTAGAAACATCATTTCTGAAGGATCAAGATAATGTAGGGTCCCTCTGCAATAAACTCTCTTAGTTTTTCATACCTTCAATCCATTTTCATGTGGTGACAAGTTCTCAATTTATGGAAAAAGCGTCAAATGCATGCAATGTAAAGTTGCGAGGTGGTGTAATTTTCATTATATTCATCATGCGACCAAATCAATAGTTCCAACACATCTAGATGCGTAATTTATTCTTGGAAAGGTCCTGTTTTACACCCTAGCATGCCAGAACGCTCCATGTTGCATTACACCGATGAGTTCCCTTAAAAAACCAAAGTGCGAAAGGGAAAAAAGATTGACAAGTTGTTACTCAAAAACTGTGGCACTTAGAAACACTATTTATAAAGGTATAAGATCATGTAGGTTACCCCTACAATAACCTCTCTCATTTTTCATACCTCAATCTATTTTCCTGTGGTGGCAAGTTTTCAGTTGATGGAAAAAGTGTCAAATGCATGTAATATAAAGTTGCAAGGTGGTGTAATTTTTATTTTTTTTATTGTGTGACCAAATTGACAATTACAACATGTCTGAGTGGGTAGGTTTATGCTAGCAAAGGTCTTGTTTTGCACCCAAAAATTCTAGAATGTTCTGGGCTACATTGCATTGAGGATTTCTCTTAAGAGACCAAAGTGTGAAAGGGCAACAAACTTTAATGAACTTGGAAATCATGGCACTTAAAAAAAAATCATCTGAAGGTACAAGGTCACCTAGGGATCCTCTACAATAAATTCTCTGATTTTTTCATATCTCCAATCCACTTTCCCATGGTGACAAGTTTTCAGTTGATGGAAAAAGCATCAGGTGCATGAAGTGTAAAGTTGCAAGGTGGTGTAATTTTCATTTTGTTCATCATGTGACCAAACTGATAGTTCCAACATGTTTGGATGGGTAGTTTTATGCTAGGCAAGGTCTTGTTTTGTACCCTAGCATGTCAGAACGTTTTGGGCTACATTGCACCAATGATTTCTCTTAAGAGACCAAAGTGCAAAAGGGTAGAAAAATTTGACATGCTATTACTCAAATACCATGGAACTTAGAAAAATTCCATCTAAAGGTACAAGATCACATAGGGTCCCTCTACAATAACCGCTCTCAAATTTTCATACCTCAAATCTATTTTCCTATGGTGACAAGTTTTCAATTGATAGAAAAAACATCAAATGCATGCAGTGTAAAATTACAAGGTGGTGTAATTTTTGTTTTGTTTGTCATGTGATCAAACCAAAGGTTCCAACACATCTGGATGGGTAGGATTGCACTAGGAAAGGTCCTGTTTCACACCCCAACATGCTGAAACATTCTGGGCTACATTGCACTGACGATTTCTCTTAAGAGACCAAAGTATGAAAGGGCAACAAACTTTGACAAGTTGTTACTAGGAAACCGTGGCTCTTAGAAACATTTTTTATGAAGGTATAAGGTCATGTAGGGTATATCTACAATAACCTCCCTCATTTTTCATATATCCAAGTCATTCCACTATGGCAACAATGTTTTAGATGTTCCAAAAAGTGTCAGTTGCATTTAGGAAAAATTTGTTGAGAGGCATTGTTTACATTCTTCATCTCTTGGGGGTAAACAAATAATTCAAACACATTGGGGTGGCTATAGAATAAGTCCACTTTATGATTTTTGGTCAACATAGGTGTCTTTATAATCTTATGATTGAATAATCTACACCAAAGAACTAGTCTCCTCTATTGCTTGAACTCAATGCAATCATAAATATTTTGGTCAATATAGGAAAGCATTTTTTTGAGATGAAGGAATGTGTGGGCATGAAGAATACGTCTATCAAACAACTAGATGATGGGTACTTGAATATAATTGAATAAAATTATTAGAAATGTAGTGTAAATTGTTTGTACTTTGTCTTGAATAAAACTTGATTCTATAACTATATGCCAAAAATATGTCATCTAAGACCACAAACACATACTAGTGTAGGAAAGATAATAATTAACCAACAAATATAGGTGAAATGAATGTGAAATAAGTTATGAAGCATTGAAAATACTTGGATTTTAAATATTTGAAGTAAACCATATAAAAATATCCATTTAAGCTTGGACTTATAATGCAAATATAAACACCATCAATACAAAAGATATGTATTTGTAGTGTAGAAAATTGTACCCCTTTCTAGGATAAAGTACAATTTCACACTTATTTGGACCTATTTTAGTGACATTTTTCATTTATGCATTTTAAAACCTCACTAATAGGCCCCTAATACCCTTTATTATGTATCCCAAGGCCTATTTTATTTATTTTCTAACACCACAACCTGCATTGAACAAATGTTATTGATTAAATTAATGCCACAACATTTATGGAGTCTTAAAGTTTTAGGTCAGGACCCATTTGCATATGGGTGAATGGGTTATCATTAAGTGCCTTAAACTCAACTTTGAACATATTTTTGGTGGTATTTCAAGGTCTCAAATTCAAATTTCAAGTGTTGGATTTTAGGATCTGATAATTGGAAAATTAGAAAGGAAGCCTATAAAACTATGTTTCACATTCATTTTACACTAGCAAGGAAGAGAAATTCACATGAGATCACAAATATTCAAGGATAAGTTAATCATGCATTCAAAAGTAAGTGTTGGAGTAGCATTTTAGTTTTTTTTCAGGTCTTCAATCCCATTTTGATATCAAGATAAAGCATTGCCAAGGATTGATGATAGATGCCTATAAAGGATCGTGATGGATTCTAGGTTTTGGGAGATGCACTATTACATTCAACCAAGCCTAATGACTTGTTTCCTAAGTGGTTCCATCTTCTATTATCATTCTACTTTCTTCCTAAAGGAAGGTATATTCAGTTTTGTGACTTATTAGGGCGATTTGAGATCTCCCAAAGTAGGTCTTCATCATTGTTCATGTTCATTTAGGGATCCTATTCTAACACACTTGAGTAGGGTTTCTTTGCATTATTATTTTTCCTAATCTTAGACACACTTAAGGTTAGGATTTTCACACACATTTTATGTTTCAGATCTATGTTTTTCATCAAGGTTTAATTACCAAACTTGGGGTTTGACTGAGGAAAACCCCTATCCACCAACAAACAAAAAAATTGTTTTACATATTTTTCATAGATTTGGATCCAGGAGTGAAGGTATAGAGTTACATGGAAAAATTATTGGTCTTAGACTCAAATCTTAGATTCAGAGTTTTCCAAAAAAATTTGCCAAGACCCATTTTCCCTAGAGAGAATGAGTCCCTGTTAGGCTTGCAGGAACAACATTTTATGAAAGATGCACAACATTTATTCCTCTTAGATTTTCCAAAATTTTTTTTGGTTCCATTAGTTTTATGCTTAATCTACTAGATCCAATTGATAGATTGTAATTTGGAGTTGATTTTCTATTTTAAATCTTTCTCCTCAAAGCATTGTTTGGCCTAGACCCTCACCCAAAGGAAATCTAAAGATTCCTCCATAGAATTGATTATCCTAAGGGTAGTTAGTCAATTCTTTGTGGGGATCTCATTTCTTAATGAAATTAGCAAAGTGGGACCCATTTTCCCTCTTTGGATCCACTTTTCCATTTTTGGAAACCCTAGGATTAGTGCCATATTTTTCTATGTTTCATTATCATGAACTTGACCGTGTATAACAAAATTTTGAAAATTGGAGTCCTTTCAACCCTAGATCTTAGTTTTGCACTAGTTTGCATTAGGTTTGCATTAGTTTCATTACATTTAGGGTTCTATAATCTTGCATTAGCAAACATTTCATTTAGAGCTAATTTTGCATGTTTGCATTACTTAAATTCATCAAAAAATAGATAAATTGCATTAGATATGAATTTATTTTGTATAGTACTTACATTAAAATCATCATTCAATCATTTAAATTCAGATTTAGATTCATATTGCATACTAAAATTAGTCACATAGTTCATCATTTTACTTTAATTAAAATTTCTTTTAGGGGCATTAATTGGAAAAATCTATTACAATTTTTTTTGTTATTGATCAAAAATAGAAATCACATAGGATAAACTCAGAATTTGAAAATTTAAATTTAAAAAAACCCTGACCTAGGACCCATTCGCCCTAGGGTGAATGAGTCCCTATACAAACATTTTTGATAAATTTTTGAGTTCTTTTTACTCTTTGTTCTGCATTTCTGTTACTATTTTTCAGATATGAGAATTAAATTCTTGAAACATTTTATTTGTGCATTCAAAGTAATGATCATTTAGATAGATTTTGCAACATTGATGAAAACAATTCTTGCATATTTAAGCTAAAGGTAGTTTTAGATTTCTATACTTTTCTTTCATTTTTAGCATCATTACATTATTAGATAGATTAGTTTACATTTTTCAATCATTAGAAAACATAAACAAAAACCAAAAACATCAAAAGAAACATACAAAACCCCTGGAGAAATCATAGTCATTTGATCATGTCAAATATCTTTTTCCAAGTTAACCTATCCCTCAAACCCTTTAGTAGTAATGAATTTCATATGTTAGATGAAACCCTTAAGGATTTCATCTCACAAGGTTCATCCACTAAGGCTTGTCATGACAAACCAAAATAAAGAGACGTTAACATAATCACACCTCAACTTATCCTTTACCCACCCTCACATCAACCTCAAGTTCAAAATAAACTTGTGCTCATCTTAGAACCACCTAAAAAGAAACCATTGAAACCAGGAGATATCTTGAACTTTACAAGGAAACTTGATAATGAAAATGTTTCATAGCAACTGGGTTACAATACTGTTGCTCATACATATAACACAAGAAACAATAGGAAACATCAAACCACTCCCATTTTATTACCATTTCCTAGTGCTCCTCACTTCCCTTCGCATACTAGAAATGACTATGATCTTGTTGAACTTAAGAATAATCCTGCTAAGATATCCTTATGGGATCTTATTCAAGCCTCACCTAATTACCATAGTATACTTCAAACAGCCTTAAAAAAAGTATCCTTAGAATGAATGCAGTTACTCTAAACATTGTTTTTCACCAAAGTGAGTTACCCTCCTTGGAAGTTCAAAAACAATACAAATCTTTCATGATCATAGCCATTATTAATAAGAAAGGAATAAAGAGAACCCTTGTTTACAATGGCTCAATGCTTAATGTGTGTAGTGTGAACCTTTTGGATAAGATTGGAATTGATAAGAGTAAGATTTAATTTGGCTTGTTGTCCATTCATGGATTTGATAACATAGGAAAACAATCACTTGGCATGATCACATTACTTGTTACTATTGGAAAAGCCACATTGCAAACTATTATCTATGTTATTCCTCATGATCTTTCATATAATATTATTTTAGGTAGACCATGGATTCATGAAATGCATGCGGTGCCTTCGACTCTTCATCATTTAATGAAGTATGTTTACAACAATACAGTTTACATAGTCAAGGCCAACCCTGAACCTAAAATTTTTTTGCACATTGAGAGAGATAAACAAAGTCAAGTGAAAACATTGATACCAACTTCAAAAGTTTAAATCACACAAGAATAAGAAAAAGAAAAGCATATTGAAGAACTCACAAAGTTATTGGAAGATGATTGGGGTTGCTTAGATTTCACACCAACATTCATGCATCAATGGTTATGTCAACACAAAACTTGGAAGAACCCTCACATGCATCTACTTCATCCACTTTAGAAGAAGACACAAGTTATACAACAAATTTTGATGAAGTGAACTATAAACAACCACCGAATCTGAAAGAGATGGAAAAAATTTATGGAAGAGGTTAAGAGATTTTGAAACAACTTGGTTATAGTGGAAAAGGATGTGGAAGAAAAGAACAAGGCATTCATGTTCTTATAGATCCTAACACATAAGAAACAAAAAAGTGGTCTTGGATATTGTCCTTCTAAGATATCAAGAGTAGTGAAATGACCTTCAATCAACATCAACACCACCATATGTAGTTCCTCTAAGATAACTCTCACTTTGAAGCATCTCGAACTGATTGATACAACATGTGAGGAATCATTTGAATACTTTGAAGATGATGAAGCCTTGAAAGAAATGTTAGGAGTTTATGACAATTCATTTACTCCCCCTAAGAAACAAGGAGTCACTTGTGCTATGTTTATTGCTAAACAAGTGGATAAAGAAAAGGAAATCAATGATGTTGACGTCGATAAAGAAGAACACAATTCTGAAATTCCGAGACAAAATACATTTCCTATGGGAGATACAATCAACATACTGATGTACACATCTAATGAAGAAAGAGTAATTCAAATAGGAAAGTGCCTTGATGAGGATGAACAAGAAGATCATGCAAAATTATTACATGAATTTCATGAAGTCTTTGCTTGGAATTATTCGAACATGTTGGGTATTGATTCTAAGATAGTAACACACAATATAGTCCTTGAACAAGATGCTAAAACAATAAGACAAAAGATACACAAGATGAATCCTAAGATAGCTCTATTGGTTAAGGTTGAGATTGAAAAACTTCTTGAAGTTGGTTTTATTTGACCTATTGATTATTCTCCATGGATCTCAAATATTATTGTAGTCACAAAACCTGATAATTGTATTAGAATGTCTATGAATTTTTGTGATCTTAATAAAGCATCTTTAAAATATGAATTTCCCATTCCTAATATTGACATGATAGTATATTCAACTGTAAGCCATGCTTTGTTGTCATTCATGTATGGATTCTCGGTATATAAAATATTTATCAACCCTCAAGATTAATAAAAGATATCATTTACTATAGCTTGGGGAACATTTTGTTGGGTGGTTATGCCTTTTGGATTAAAGAACGTGAGTGGAACATATCAAATAGCTATGACATTGATACTTCACGATTACATACACAAGATTTTGGAAGATTATGTTGATTGTATTCTAGCCAAATCTTTAACTTGACAAGAAAATGTTAACATCCTTTGGAAAATATTTGAAAGAATGCAAAATTATAACATGAGATTGAATTCAAAAAAATGTGTCTTTGGTGTGGATAGTGGAAAGTGTAAGATAGGAAAATCAAGTAGCATAGATTAAGTGACAACCACAACACTAATATAAGCTAAAAATAAAATCTAAAAAAGAGAGAACAATCAAATGGAAAGAGTAAAATGAAAGAAATAAAAAAAAAAACTCTCCATGTTTGAAGTTGAATCACCTCCCTTGTCTCTCCTCAAACAACCTTTGAGGGTTTTCCCTCAGTTCATTGTGTGTGTGTGTGCAAGTACCTACAAACAATAAGCATGAAATTTGGAGATATGTGGCTGTTAAATCGAAAAGGGAGGAGAAGAGATTCTTTTATAGACAACAATTCAAACAGATGGATGAGATCGAGCTTCTAGAAAGATTCCAAGATGTGAGGATACATGCACCATAGAGTAGTGGGCTAGGGATGGCTATGAGATGGATAGATTAGATAAAAAAGAGACCAGAGACAATCAATGGTTGAGATTCAAAAATGAGATAGTGGAGGGAGATAATGGAGGAATTAAATAGATAAAAATATTTAATTCATGAGAAAGGAATCTTTGATCAAGTGGAGGATAAATTATTTATTTGTGGAAGAAAGAGAAAATGGTCATTTAATTAAAATGATTTATGCAACCAATTTAATTAAATAAGAGGAAATAGAAAAGAGGAATTAAATAATTAATTTAGATTAATTATTTAATAGTGGATAAATGACAAGAGATAATTAAATAATTTTAATAATTATTTAACTATAGAAGAATTGAGAGATTAAAGAATAGATAAATAATTGATAATAATGATTTAACCATAGACGAATGATGAAAGGTAAATAATTAAATAAATGATAATTTATTTACCTATTGAAGAAAAGAGTGTTAGTGACACAATTAAATTTATTTAATTGATCACAGTAGAATAAAGGTCAAGAGATGAATTAATTAAATAATTAAATAATTTAATTAAGCAAGGAAGAGAACGAAGAAAAATGAAACTCGCAGACCAAGAAATTTTTCAGTGTCTACATTTTTCTCTTTGAAATAATGTAGTTCATCGTGTTTTGTCAAAGAAATTCAGCCAAAACATGCCTCGGTGAAAGCAGGGTGGACGTATGTCCCCTCAGGAGAATTTTGCAAATTTTCAAAAAAATTCAAAAAAATTGGAAAATTGTTCCGACAGGTCAATTTGATAGCCAGGAGTTCAATGGCAGAGACAAAATTAATTTTTGAGGTCATTAAGAGGGTCAAATTGAGGTTCAAAGTGATCAAATAGTGTGCCCAATCCAAATGGTTAGTGCAAACCCTAATTTTTTTTATCTATAAATAGGACCTTGATTAAGAAAATTAGTCATTAGTGCATTCCAAATTTAGAAATTTTAAGAGCTCTAAGAGAGATGCTGAGAAGATGTCACCGGTTCGACACTCTACACACCAAGGCTACCACATCCTCACTTTTTGCTGACCTTAGGGAGCACTCGACCAGATATGTACTTGAAAACTACTTTGTCAATTTTTTGATTTTTGTGCATTTTTAGATAGGAAAAAATTAGCAAGAAATTACGTCACACAAGGTTCAATGTTATTGCATGCTTGAATGACGTAGGTGACTGCAATTCACAGCAATCACCTCTTCATGATGCAGCTATTAGGTCCTAGGGGGAGGGGTGGTTGTGATGCGACGCATCTGAAATGGTGCACTACATTTTATTTCTGAGTCACAATTGTGACCTAGAATGACGCAACTGACATAAAGCACTGCACAAGGGGAAATGATTCATGTGCAAAGAAATGACACAATTGATAAGGGGTCAACCATAATTGATCTTGATGATGTATTAGATGAGGCGTGCGACACAATTGCAGTTGCACAATGCATGTTCAAGAACAATGATGCCAAAAAATTCTACGACGTAATTGACAAGCAAAAGGATGCAATTAACTAATGAAAAAGTTTCACTAGATTAGGATAAAATGGCTTGTTTAATTTAGGTCCAATAGGTCAAATGAAGACTTTAGATTTACATGATGACTTTTGTGGTTATCTTAGGTTGTACTCTCCCCTATCTACACTCAGGAGTCATGACTGGTGACATTTTGGATTTGAGATCAACTATCAGATACCGAGAGGTGCGTACTTCTAGGCCTTAGATTTTTCTATGTGACATATATGACCATTATCAGGGAAAATAGGGGTATGATGATAGAACTTGTGGAGTGGTGGCACTCCAAGACTTGTACATTCCATCTACGATTGGGGAGGCCATTGTTACCTTGGAGGATGTGTACAAAATTTTGTAGTTTCCTATTCATTGAGAGCGGGTGCAATATGATCCCGTCTGAGGGCTTTAGGTGATCTATGAATACTATGAGTATGAGGACGTGTCAGAGCTTGGTATATAGGGCTATGAGATTAGATGGGAGACCTTAGCTAAGAGATATGATATATTTGACTACATTTTATGCACATTGATTGTTGGTCTTCTAATTCCAAATCATAGGGGCCATGGGTTTCCAATAGGCTAGGGAGAGTTGCTAGCAGGGATGGTGCAGGATAGAGTATGAGTTGTGGAGTGACACTACTTATGATATGGGCATGGGAGCACATAGGAGTGTTCCAATTAGTAATGGGATGTCAGTTGGGAGCTGGTACTCTGAATGTATATCTGTATAGTGGTGCGATCACTCAAACCCATGTAGGAGATACAGGTTATTGGAGACATGGCATCAATACATTAGCGAGCTTTGTCTGGAGATTGTATAGGGATGGCCGGCTATGGGTGGATGAGGATGAGCATTTACCATGGTGCCAACAACCCAGGTACTTGATAGGTTAGACAGTGCAGTCTCAACATATCATTGAGATGCATCTACCAGAGTGAGTTCAGAGGCACTTTGGAGAGAGTTGGGGTGTACTTATAGATACAACAAAGTTTACACACTCTTCATGGGAGGTACATCCATGGGGAAAAGTGATACTAGTCACCACCACTGAGGAGGAGATCGATGCACTATAGACAGTGCAGTGGGCCTGGAGATGGGGGTGTAGTAGATCCAGGTACTATGCCAGAGTATGATGCATGGTGGAAGACCCATAGGCCATCTCCTTATATAGATCCAAAGCAGCCAATGCCTGTAGAGAACATAGGTAGGGGCTCACGAGGCTAGAGGGGAGATAGGGGATGGAGGGTGGAGGGCATGGAGATGGAGGATGAGGAGATGGGGCACGTGGAGATGGGGGATGGGGAGATGTAGGAGGAGATGATGGAGGGGATGGGAGGGGAGGTTGTGGAGGAGACTGAGGTAGGTGGAGGAGGGACAAGAGATGATAGGTGGTGAGACCTTTGTCACTAATCTATGAGGAGGATGAGGAGGATGATCTAGAGGAGAGGGTATCTAGGGAGATGATGGAGGAGGGAGAGCAGCATGTAGAGATGTTAGCCCTGGAGGTAGGACACTAGGAGGTGGAGATGATGGAGGGGATGGGAGGAGAGTTCGTGGAGAAGATTGAGGTAGGAGGAGGAGGGATAGGAGATGACGAGTGGTGAGACCTTTGTCACTAATCTGTGAGGAGGTTGAGGAGGATGAGCTAGAGGAGAGGGTAGTTAGGGAGATGATGGTGGAGGAGGGAGAGTAGCATATAGAGATGTTAGGACTAGAGGTAGGACATCAGGAGGTGGAAATGATGGAGGTAGAGGTCGAGGAGGAGCATGCAGAGGAGAGATGAGAGGAGGAATATGCAAGGGATCCGAAGATGGGAGAGGCAAAGAGAGTCCTCTGAGAGAGGATTGTGGTAGGGTTGGATGTAGAGGAGGGTTTGGAGGAGGTCGAGGTGAGAGTGAGTGATGGGACAGTGGATTAGAGGATGGCCACCTTACAGGCCTGAGTATAGGCTCTAGAGGCAAAGGTGAGGACACTCAAAGTAGAGTGAGACAACTTGAAGGCCAAGAGAGACACCGTCTAGATAGAGAGAGACTTAGTAGTTATCAGCTAGTAGTAGACTGATAAGAGGATGTTGGATATCGTAGCAACATGTAGTGGGTTAGTGGTCGATGTGGCACGGGAGCTAGCCAAATATAGCAGGGATTTGCAATACTACAAAGATTTGTATGAGAGTAGTGCCACTAGAGAGGAGAGAGCCAAGCTTACCACAGGTTCAAGTGGATCCCAGGGTAGGTCGTAGAGAAAATCCCATAGCAAAAACTCCCATAGTAGGTCACAAAGTGGTGAGACATCAAGCCCGAGATAGTCCACTCCATATGATAGACCATCTACATCAAAGAACATGTCTCTAGGCTCTCCACAACGAGAGGATAGGGATGTACCAGGGTCAGGGGAGCAGGACAACTCAAGCTAGGGATCATTTTAACATTATGTAGTATGACATTGTATTTTGATCATCAAGCCTGTGAGTTTCGTTTTGTTAGATATGATACATATTGACATTGTACTATGAAATATTTTGAGTGATATATGATATGATTTTTGGTGGCGATTTATGATATGCAGTCTTATGTGATCATGTTATATGTTTATGATTATGCTATGAATGTTTATGTCTTTATGATGTTTATTTATGCATTCTATACATGATCATGTGATGGCTTGATATGATGGATGATTATGCATTTATAATGTTGTTTATGCATGTTATATGATTATGAAATGATGTTATATATTGATGCTACATGGATGACCTAATTTTATGATGTGATGTGATATGTGAATGTGATTAATGCTATGTGATATGATGTCCATGGATTATACATGCAGTGATTAGAAATGCCTAATGTAAATGCAAAATGTGATGTTCTAACATGATATAAAATAATATTATTAATGTTATGTAATGTATATGAAATGTGATAAATGGAAATGAACTATGATCATAATGTAAAATGAAATGTCACATTTGATTATGTTATGATGCCATGAAATGATAATGCTATATGGATGCACTCTATGTTTTTTTTTGTATTTTCTCATGTAAATATATGTGGCTTATTATGATGATATCTATGATGATAATGCTTTCTATTATGCGCTCTAACATGGTCATGTATGTAGGGAATTTGTGTGTGTCATAGGATGTTGTCAAGATGCAAATAGGAAAAATGTTAGCATGGAAGAGATGTATGTTAGCATGGAGAACAAAAAAGAAGGTGTTTCATCAAAAGGGAAAGGACGAAGGACTGTCATTCATGCTTTTATGTATATCATCATTGGGCATCAAAACTATCGCAAATGGAGCACAAACACCATGATGTGACATAGACCAAGGTGTGCAAGGTTACCATTTCTAAGAGACAAGCAGTCAAAATACAATGCCAAAAGACAAGGAATGCCTTGTCTCATACTAAGGACCTAATTGTCCCAGTCTTTTTTCCAAGACAAGTCACTGCTACGCCCTTAATATTGGTCTACATCAGGTTATGAATAGTCGGCTTATGGCTATCTTAACTCCTAATTAAGTCATGTTATCATTATTATATTATTATTTAGTTGGTTGGGTTGGCCTAGGTGATATCCTAGGCATAAATAGGTATATATAGGAGGTTGTGAGCCTTATTTCATCATCATATTGTGAAGTGTGTTCTCATTAGAGATATTTGGAGGTTTTCCCCCTCAAAGTGCCTTGCCATTCTCAGTTATTATCAAGTATTTACAGCATATTTCATATCATATTCTTCTATTGTGCAAGTTATTTCATAACAAGTGGTATCCAAGCATGATCTTGGCATCGTAGAGGCAAGGTTTTTTCTCATTATTGGAGGCGATTTTGGAAAGAGCATATCTTTCAGATTTTGGCGAAGTTTTTTCTAATTTTGAAAGGGTTTTTGAAGAACATATTAAAGAAGATAAAATCCATATTTTAGAAGAATTGGAGCAGAATTATTGCAGAATTAGGGTTTCTACACAATTTATTTGAAATCTGCATATCTCTCACATATTGTCGAACTGGAGCTTTATTTTTATTGGGTTTTTGAAGACATAGCTTACAATAAATTTTTTTCGAGGAATTGGTATAGAAATAAGCAAGTTATTGAAAAATTAAGGTTTTCACAAATATCACTCTCAAGGTTTCAAATATGCTTATTTCTTGGAAATTTTTCTAGGTGAGAATTATTTTGGCCCTAGTAAGTTATATTTAAAATTTTAGAGAATTTAAGTTTCATTTGTGTGATTTATTTCAAAATAATTGGTTCCCATCATGATAGGGCTTGCAACAAGGGGCAAAAAGAATGTTGTCACTCCAGGGAAGACTCCTGATAAGGATGGGGTAACAATAGAGGATATTACTCCTAATGAGGAAATCAGTAAGGTCAAGGAAGACATTTCCTCAATGAAGATGGATATGTGTGACCTAAGAGGAGATATATCGGATATACGAAACATGTTAAGCACTTATATGATTGAACCAAGAAAGGAGTTCTGAAGTAACCAAGGTGAAAATTCTAGGTCAGCTAACATTGACACAAGTTTTAATACTCCTATGGGATCTAGGAATTTATTTCCAAAGGTTGATATGCGCAAGTTCGATGGCAAGGATACTCTAACATGAATAAACCAAATGGAGATTTTTTTTGAAGTACACCAAATCCCAAATGGACAAAAGGTCACAATGGCTTCCCTATATCTAGAACCAGATCAATTCATTTGGTATCATTGGCTTTGCACTCATTGAAGGAAAAAGGGGCTCGCCGTCTCATGGTCAATTTTTACGGAGGAACTCCAAGCACAATATAGCAATAGTGTGACAGACAACTTCTTCAACCAACTTGCTAAACTTCAACAAATAGGATCAGTTAAGGATAATATTCAACAATTCCAAAATCTATCCTTAAGAGTGGATACAATTACAGAGGAGAACTTGAATGATTTATTCTTGGGGGGTCTCAAGGATCACATTCAACATGAGGTACGCATGTTTATCCCCAGCTCTATAAATGAGTCTTTTATCTTAGCATGTAGGGTAGAGAAGAAGTGTTTGATTCCTAAGAAGCAAGGGGCTAATGTGACAAGAGAGAAAGGATATTCAACACAACCTATTAGGTTGAATCCACAAAAAATTGAGGAGAAAAGAGCAAAAGGGTTGTGTTTCAATTTTATTAGCAAATACAGTTGGGGACATAAATGCAGTGAAAAGAAATTGTTCTATATTGAAGGTCCAAGTGAGGAAGAAGAGGAGGAACCCATACTAGAGGATGAAAGGTAGTCAAATTAGGAATCACATGATTCTCAACCAATCATTTCTTGTCATGCACTCTCAGGTTTTAGTGCTCCAAAAACTCTCAAGGTGGTGGGGTTCTTAAAGAAGCAAAAGGTAACAGTGTTGATCAACTTAGTTAGTACTCATAATTTCATCAACAAAAAGTCAGCTACTCATCTAAATTGTTTTATATATCCAGCTCTAGAGTTTCAGGTTTTGATTGCAAATGGTGGTACAGTTAGTTGTTCAAGGAAGTTTCATAGCATTAAATTATCCATGGGAGATTATCAACTTGATTCCCCAATGTATGTGATATCCATCGGTGCAACATATATTTTTTTGGGAGTACAATGGCTTACTACATTGGGAACAATTGAGATGAACTTCCAAGAACTATTCATGAGATTTCAATCAGAAGGAAGGGTAGTAGAGCTAAGGGGGTTGAAGGCAAAATCCCCACAAATGGTAAGATCTCATCAAATGAAAAAGTTTCTTAAGAAAGGAGGGGATGGATTTGTGGCCCAACTATGTTCATTAGAAGTCTCTCAATATAATGCTCCTACTCATCTAGATTTGCAAGCTATAATTGATCGTCACTCAGTTGTTCTTAGAGATATGCCTAAAGGAATTCCTCCTAAGAGGGATTATGATCATGCCATACAGTTAGTTCTAGGGATCCAACCATCGAACATCAGGCCTTACAGGTATCCACACATACAAAAGAGTGAGATAGAAAAAATTGTTGAGGAGATGCTAGAGGCAAGAATTATCAGGCATAGCCAAAGTGCTTACTCCTCGCCTATGGTGATGGTACGTAAGAAGGATGACACTTGGCGCATGTGTCTAGATTATAGAGTGCTCAACATGTACACCATTAAAGATAAGTTTCTTATTCCAATCATTGATGATTTGCTAGATGAATTGAATGGAGCTATGTATTTTACCAAGTTAGATCTTAGATTTGGTTATCACCAAATTCAGATTAAGGAGGAAGATATTTGTAAGACAAAATTTTGAACTCAGGAGGGTCATTATGAATTTTTGGTGATGTCATTCGGTCTTACCAATGCACCATCTACATTCCAAAGTCTGATGAATTCCATTTTTAAGAAGTTCTTGAGAAAGTTTGTGTTAGTATTCTTTGATGATATTTTGATTTATAGCAAGAGTTGGGAAGAACATTTGCAACATGTGGATCAAGCATTATAAATACTTGAAGATCATCAACTCTATGCTAAGCCATCCAAGTGTGCTTTTGGTCTTAAGGAGGTGGAGTATTTGGAACACATAGTTTCACATGAAGGAGTAAAGGTGGACCCTAACAAAATTAAGGCTATCATGGAATGGCCTATTCCAAAAACCATTACAAAACTGAGGGGTTTCTTGGGATTGACAGGGTACTATAGAAGATTTATGAAGAATTATGGTCGTATAGTAGCACCCCTCACCACTCTATTGAAGAAGGATTCTTTTCATTGGAACAAGTCCGCTAATACATCATTTGAGAGATTGAAGAAGGCTATGTGTACAACTCTAGTGCTTGCCACTCCTGACTTCACCAAGGAATTCATTGTGGAATGTGATGCTTCTGGAAATGGGATAGGAGCAGTTCTCATGCAAGAAGGTCGACCAATTGCTTTTGAGAGTCATCAATTAAAGGGTAAGAATCAGCTAAAACCTATTTATGAGAAGGAAATGCTAGGAATCCTTCATGCAGTTAAACAATGGAGGTTGTACCTTATGGGTAGACACTTCAAGGTTAAGATAGATCATGATAGCCTAAAATATTTTTTGGAACAAAGACTATCTTCTGAAGAGCAACAAAAATGGGTCACTAAGATGTTAGGATATGACTTTGAGATTGTATATAAGAAAGGGAAGGAAAATATTGTAGCATATGCACTTTCAAGGAAGGATGAGAAAGATGAAGCCTTATTGTGTGCCCTTTCAATATTACAAGAAAATTGGGTGGAGGAAGCCAAAGCAAAGTGGAAAAATGATGTTGTGACAAGTAATCTCATCCAACAATTAATAAGTGATCGTAGTAGTTCAGATAAGTTTTGTTGGAAGGGAGATACTCTTTGGTATAAAGAGCATTTGTATCTTTGCAAGAATTCCACTCTTAAACACAAGATTATCATAGAGCTACATGAGTCTCCAGTTGGTGGTCATTCAGGATTTTTGAAGACATATCATTGAGTAAAGCAATATTTTTTTTGGGAAGGGCTAAAAGGCGATGTTCAAAAATTTGTGGTTGAATGTTTGGTTTGTCAAAGGAATAAAGGGGAGAAAATTAAGACACCAGGTCTCTTGCAGCCCTTATCTATTCCTAGCCAGCATTAGGAAGAGGTATCCATGGACTTCATCACAGGGATTCCCAAATCTAAAGGTCATAATTTGATCATGGTAGTAGTTGATCGACTCACTAAATATGCTCATTTCATTGCATTATCACATCCTTTTACAACAAGTATAGTGGAAAAATATTTTTTGGAGAATATCCAAAAGCTACATGGTACACCTAAGGTTATTGTTAGTGATCGTGATGCTATCTTCACTAGTAACTTTTGGAAAGATTTATTCTCATGTTTGGGTACTCAATTGGCTCATAGCTCTTCATACCATCCTCAATCAGATGGGAAAACTAAGGTTGTTAATAAGTCTTTGGAAGGATTTCTACGTTGTTTCACTTTAGAGAAACAATCTCAATGGGTAGATTGGCTACCACTTGCAAAATGGTGGTATAAAACTTCTTTTGATAGCTCGTAAAAAATTTCTCCATTTTTGGCACTTTATGGATATCATCCTCCTTCCATCACTTCATCAATAAAGGTGTCACCAAGAGTTCAGGTAGTAGAGGACCACTTGCTTCATCAACAACAGGTACTTTTAGGACTCAAGGAGAATTTAGCCATGGCACAAGATTGAATAAAACAACAAGAAGACCAACATCATAGTGAAAGAAGTTTTGAAGTTGGGCATTGGGTCTTCTTGAGATTGCAGCCTTATAAGAAAATCTCACTGAGCAAAAAAAAAGAATAATAAGTTATCTCCAAGGTATTATGGGCCATACCAAATCATGCAAAAGATTGGTAGTGTTGCCTACAAGCTAGAGTTTCCACCAACAACAAAGATACATCCAATTTTTCATGTTTCTTGTTTGAAGAAGGTAATTGAGCATAATATTCCAACTCAAACAACACTACCAGAGCACAATGAAGAAGGAAGAATCATTTTGGAACCAGAGTTCATTTGTCAAACATGCACAAAGAAGCTGAGGAATAGAACTCTTACTGAGTATCTCATCCAATGGAAGAATTTACTAGTTGAAGATGCCACTTGGGAGGACGAGGAGTTCATTCAAAAGAATCCAAACTTGATTAGCATTGAGGACAATGCTTCTTTTAAGAAGGGGGGCATGCTACACCCTTAATATTGGTCTACATCGGGTTATGAATAGTTAGCTTGTGGTTATCTTAACTCCTAATTAAGTCATGTTATCATTATTATATTATTATTTAGTTGGTTGGGTTGGCCTAGGTCTTATATAGGGGTGTCTAAGTTGGCCTAGGTGATATCCTAGGCATAAATAGGAATATATAGGAGGTTGCGAGTTTTATTTTATCATCATATTGTGAAGTGTGTTCTCATTAGAGATATTTGGAGGTTTTCCCCCTCGAACTGGCTTGTCATTCTTAGTTATTATCATGTATTTGTAGCATATTTCATATCATATTCTTCTATTGTGCAAGTTATTTCATAACAGTCACAAACAACAAGCAAAGAAAAGATATCATGATCCATCATCTCCCTCTAAATCCTTGACTCAGGACATCCTCGAGGTAGCTAGTAGCATGACCAAAAACTGATAAAAAAGATAAGACAAACTTAGACCATCAAAGTGTTTGCCAGAGAGATAATGTTTTCTGATAGGATTGAAAAGATTAATTGATAAGGTTGATTAGATTTAGTGTCAGTGCCAAGAAATACACATCCTGATGAAGGCAGATGACCAAGATGATCGATTTGATTGATTGTTTGACCGAAGTTAATTGATAGGTTGATAAGGTTGATTAATTGATTTGACCAAGCTTTAGGAAAGAAATATCCTACATAAAGCCAGATTAATTAAAGAAGATGAAAAGATTAATTGACCAAGTAACAAAATTGAATTGATTTATAAGGTTTGGTTGACCGATGTGATGAGGCTTGGTTTTAGGAAAGGCATATCCTATTTAAGGCAAGGAACACATTTGATAAAGTTGACAGATTGACCATTTTCACAAATGCCTAGTTTCAGGGAAGACATATCCTACTTAAGGAAAAGGAAAAAGTTGACCAATGATAATTTCTAATCTCAGGAAGGACACATCCTGATAGAAGACAAGTGATAAGACCGAATGAGACAAATGACATAATGCCACATTATGATATAAGACCAATGGCCTGATGTGATGATGATTAGGTAATGGATCGAGTGAAGATTAAAGATTAGTTGGATATGTTTGTCTATTGATTTGTGATTTGGTTTGAACAGTGATTGCTCAAGGACAAAGAATAGGACCAGACTTGACAAACCCTAAAGGACTAACCTAGGGCCTCAGGGGCTCATCGATGGATGGCCTTGCCTACGTTATACATGCAGAGACCTCGTAGTTCGATTGACACAAACCAAAATCGATATGACTCAAAAAAACCCTAAGGACAAACCTAATGTCTTAGGGGATCATCGAGTGATGATGGCCTTTCCTACATAGCAATGTGCAGAGACAATGTAGTTCGACCAAACTAACACAGATTGACTCTAACTCTGACTTTGTTTTGGGGAGTTTTTTTTTTTTTTTTGGATTTTGATGTTTAATGAGGCCGATACCACGTGTAGGATCCCATGAAGATATAAGCCAAGGAATTTCCCCCAATCAAGTATAAGACCAACTTATTATGTGGGAGAGGATCGATGGATGCAATAGATGGTTATGAAAGTGAAGGATGCTAAATGTAGATGGCTTTCAGGCCATGAGAAGGATGATGAAGCTTTATTATGGACAAATGATATGTATAAATGGGTGAGTGAAGGGAGGAAAACCAAGTAGAGTGATAGTAGATGGAGGAGCATAGATTGACTACACATGGCACCTATTTGTTAGGTTTTCACCATGGTATTTATCCAAAGTGCCACCGAAGTGGTTTTCACTTTTGTATGAATTATTTCTCTTTACTATTTTTTTATTTTTTCTATTTTTTTATATTTTTTGTTGTCACCAAGAATCATGTTTTCCAGGTTTTCATCAGGGTGATTATTTTTTTGTATTTTTTAAATTTTTTATGGGATACTCTGAGAATTAGGTGTAATATCTATGAAGGTGCATGTTGTTGATGGGATCAGACAATGGTTCACCTTTGAGAGTGGAGAGCTGATAGGCACTAGATCCATATGCCACTATAATAATATAAGGACCCAACCAATTAGGTTCAAACTTTTTGGGATTTTCTCAATCTATGTAATTCTTTGGATTCTCTTTCAAGACTAAGTCGCCAATGTCAAAGCTTTTGTATCTAAGGGTTATTTTCCTAAGGTTAGATTATCAAATATCAAAGCATGCAAAACCCAAAGAAAGTAATGAAGTGCAAAGGAAATATAAATTAAAAACACAAAATGGAGCAAGCTCACCAAGTGTCTTCAATCTCCATGGCTGATCTCCATTACACCTTCTAACTTGCTGAAAGATGTGTTGACCTCAGATTCAATGTACGAGCAACTTGACAAGGAATGACTCTATTTTTTTTTTTGGTGACTTTGAGACAATTTGACGTTTGTTGTGGTTTCTTCAGGACTTTTTTTTCAATTTTTAGGTCTTTCTTCAAGACTTTTTATGGTGTTTTTGTCTTTTTTAGGACTTTTTTTGATGTTTTTGGTCTTTTTTCAGGACTTTTTGTGATGTTTTTGGTCTTTTTTCAGGACTTTTTACAATTTCCGAGACCATGCATGATATCCACTACAGTCACATGATAATTTTTTTTCCCCTAGTCAGGTCCAAGACCTAGCCAATTTTAAAGGACATGAAAGCGATGTGCCTGGGGTGTGGGATGGACAGTATTCAGGATTTGATGTCAACCTTTTGTCAACCATGAAAGGAAGGGTATGATGTCATGGCAGATGTCGTGGTGGTGATGGAAAATGCGTTTCATCATTGACCAAGACAGATAAAGTAATAGTAGATGACAGAACAATGATTGATTATGCATGGCGCCTATTTGTCAGGTTTTCACCATGGTACTTATCCAAAGCACCTATTTACCAGGTTTTCACTATTGGATGAATTATTTCTCTTTACTATTTTTGTCATTTTTCTTATTTTTTTGGTGCCACCAAGATGCCTGTTTGCCAGGTTTTCATCAAGGCAACAATTTTTTATCATTTTTTAGTTATTTTGTATTTTTAAAGTTTTCGACTCAACTTTTTGATGCTTATGCATAAAACTTCCGAAGATGTAGACTATTGATAGGCTCTGTCAATTGTTTACCATTTGGGGTAGCCAAATGATACGCTCTAGAACCAAAAGAAGATACGATGACGTAAGGACCCAACCAGTTTGGTTCAAACTTGCCTGACTTTTCTCTGTCAGCCTGGTTCTTAGGGTTCTGCATGAGGACTAAGTCGCCAACGTCAAACTTCCTGACCATGAATTTCTTATTGTAACTGTGACAAAGACAGTTTTGATAAGCTTGTAGATGGTTCAGGGAATTTTTCCTTCTTTCCTCTAACATCTCTAGCTCATGCAGGAACAACTGTCTATACTCCTCATCATCAGTTACCCTTCAAGGAGACTCGTAAGGAAGGAATTTCAACCTTGATGGGCAAGATGGCCTCAGCTCCAAAGACCTAAGCAAATGGAGTGGCTCCTGTGGGTGTGCGAATGCTGGTGTGGTAAGCCCAAAAAGAAGGGTTGAGTTGAATATGCTAGTCATGGCCAACGTCATTGACAGTCCTTTTCAGGATTTTAATAATGGTTTTATTTGACGCCTCAGCTTGACCGTTTCCTTGTGGGTAATACGGAGAGGAAAAATGATGTTGGATGTGGAATCGCTCACATAACTCATGAGCGTCTTGGTTTTTAAACGGATGTCAGTTGTCAGTGATGATGGATTGCGGAAGGCCATCATGGCAAATGATATAGTTAAGAATGAATTTGGATATTTTTTTTCCAGTTATGTACGTTAGGGGGATGGCTTCAATCCACGTCGTAAAGTACTCAGTGGTGGTTATGATGAATTTGTGGCCATTGGACAAGGTAGGATGGATCTTTCCCATGAGGTCGAGTCCCCATTGTACGAAGGGCCATGGAGACGTGATTGGCCGAAGTTCTTGTGTTGGAGCATGAATCAAATCTCTGTGAATTATGCATTAGCGACAAGTCCTGACATAATCTAGTGCATCTTTTTCAATGGTCGGCTAGTAGTACCCAAGTCTCATTATCTTCTTGGCTAGAGTAGGACCAATCGAATGAGACCCGCATATACCCTCATGTGCTTCGCGTAAGGTTGTGTGTGCTTTGTTGGTGTTGAGACATCTAAGGAGGGTGTTGTCAAAGCTACGGCAATAAAGGGTGTCGCTGACGATGGCATATCTTGCGGATTTTCGGATAAAAGACTTCCTCTAGTTATTGGACAAATTAGGTGGAAGGGTTTGGGACTTAAGGTAGTCATAAATATCTTGGTACTAGGGAGAGTCAGGACCAACAAGTTCACAGACCATCTCTGACTCTGGAATGTCGTTGGTAGGGACCAACAATTGTTCTATTAGGAATTCCAGCTGAGGCATATTGCTTGGAATGTTGAGGAGAGAGCCTATTGTAGCCATGGCATCTCCTGCTTTGTTTTGTGCTCTCGGAACTTGCTCGAAAGTCACGATGTGAAAGTATGTCTGAAAATTGGTAACCATTTGTTTGTAGGGCATTAGTTTCTCATCCTTTGTGTCATAGTCATCATTAACCTGGTTGATGACCAGCTAAGAATCCTCATAGACAAGTAGTGTTCTAATTTTCCATTTTATTGCCATTCTAAGTCTTGTAACTAGTGCCTCGTATTCCGCCAAGTTATTTGTGCATGGGAAAGCTATGCAGAAAGACTTGGGAATGGAATCTCCTTGAGGGGTGATGAACAGGATCCCTGCCCTCGAGCCATGATTAGTGTGTGATCCGTCAAAGTAGAGTCTCCAAGGTGACTTAGGTTCCATATGTAATATCAACTCATCTGTAAAATCTGCCACTAAGGGGTGATCACTTTGTATAGGTACGTCCGCTAGTTGGTTTGCTATGACTTGTCCCTTTATTGCCTTTCTTTCTACATATTGAATATCATATTCGCTCAGAATCATGACCCATTTTTCCAGACGTCATATTAATGCTGCCTGACTTAACAAATATTTGAGGGGGTCGATCTTTGCTACTAGTTGTGTCTGATGGCTTAACATATAATTTCTAAGCTTCTATGCTATGAAAACCACTGCTAGAAAAGCCCATTCAATTGATGTGTTGTTCAGTTCATACCCAACCAATGTCCGACTGTTGTAATATATGGCTCTTTCTTTTTCTTCTTGGCCGTTTTGTGCTAGCAATTCCCTGAGTGTTGAAGTAGTGGCAGAAATGTATAAGATCAACGGTTTTCCATGAATGGGAAGCATGAGGACAGGCAGTGATAGTAAGTAATCTTTTATTTGCTGAAAGGCATCTTGACATTTATCTATCCACACAAAGGGGATGCCTTTATGCAGAATATATTGGAATGGTTGACACTTGTCAGCCAATTGTGTTATAAAGTGCCAGATAGATTGTACATTGCCCTGTAATTTCCCGAGTTCACTTATTCCTCTGGGAGGAGGCATGTCCATGATGGATTTGACTTTTGTTGGATCCACTTCAATGCCTCTTTGAGAAACTGTGTATCCCAAGAGTTTACCCGATGTTACACCAAAGACACATTTCTTAGGATTCAGTTGGACTTTATATTCTTCTAGTCTCTTGAAAATTGTGTCTAACACCTTTAAATGATCTTTTCTTGTTACTGATTTAGCCAATAGGTCATCTACATAATCTTTCATTATTTTATGCATCATGTCATGAAAGATTGTGGTCATAGCCCTCTGATATGTGGCGCCTACATTTTTAAGACCAAATGGCATGACATTCCAACAGTATGTACCCCAAGGGCAAGTGAATGTTGTTTTATGTTGGTCTTCAGGGGCAATACGAATCTGATTGTAGCCTAAGAAACCATCCATGAGGGACAACATCTCGTATCCTGTTGTTAGGTCGACTATGATATCAATATTTGGCAAAGGAAAGTCATCTTTTGGGCATGCCTTATTTAAGTCTCTAAAATTTGTGCAGACTCGGACCATTCCATTTGGCTTCGTTATTGGCACAAGGTTAGATATCCATTCAGCATAATCAATAGATCGTATGAATCCAGTGTCTAGAAGTTTCTTCAACTCGGCCTTGACCAATAGAGCGACCTGAGGATGCATTTTGCGTAACTTCTATTTAACTGGTTTGGCATTAGGCAATAGTGGCAAATGGTGCATAACTAGTTTTGGGTCTAATCCCAGCATGTTAGCATAGGATCATGAGAAGTTGACTTTACGTTCTGCAAATAATTTGTGAAATTTTGGTCTCTCTTCTTCAGTCAAGGATGCAGCGAAGAGGACCATTTTGGGATCTTCTGTTGTTGATATGTTGTCTTATATGGTGTCCTCTATGAGAATAGTTGATTTATCTTGTGTTATGGGAAGAAAGTGCATTCCTCCATCTTTGGGCACCTCGAAGAGGTTTTCACCCACAGATACATCCTTTGTTTTTACTTTTTAGTCGTCAAAAGGTGCCTTTCGGTTTTCACCTAAAGACGTTTCATTTAAAAAAAAAAAAAATTGTGACTGGAGGACGGAGCAGTCTCGCCGAAGTAGGCTGCACAATCTAGGTCAATGGAGAATCTTGCCTTGTGATCACCACCGGGTATGCCCTCACGTAATCCCATAAATTTCACAATAGCCTCATCATTATGAAAAAATGTCCAAGATTGGCGGGCCTTGTTGGTCCCAATCGATTAATTGTGGATAGACTAGGGAAATGCCATCGTTAGCGTTGGTGAATTGAGGGGAGTATGCGGAAAGCATGCAGACAGATTCAAAGATATTGTAGATGAAATTATCATCATCCAATTCCACATCAAACTCTATCCAGTATTCCCCTTCACTTGTTTCATATTCATTGTCAAAGTAAGGGGTGAAGGACTTGGAGTTGTGGTTGTCAGCGTTATGTAGAAGTTCAGATAGATTCGATTGCTGGTTACTAGATTCAGGTGGTGGGTCTTGTATGTCACGGGGAAGGGAAATGGGACTGTGACTATTTGGTGCCCTATCAATTTTAAATGTTTTCCAAATTTTTTGTTCAGAGGTAAGCTCCCCCATTTCAATGAACAAATCATTGAGGCAACAGTCACTTAAGGATCTTTGAGAGCCAAATTCCCACTCTTGGGTGTCAGTTTCAGTGAAGGTTTCCTTAGCGGTCTCGACACTTTCTAAAGCATGCACGCGCTCACTCGAAAGTCCACTGGTACGTCGGTCGTCATTGTCTAGAAATCCATACCCTAATCCAAGATACTTTGGTATTTTGAAAGATTCTATGGGCTCTCTTCATCCAATTTTGTTTCTTCTTAGGCCACTAGTTCCATCATAGCCCTTAGCCTTCATCATTTCATATCCCTTGCCATATTTATTAACTGGTAATGGGGGGTAGGTCGGCCATTTCTTTATAGAGCCATCCTATAATATCGGCAAGGTCCTCGTTACTCATGTCTCCACATTTTATGAAAACCGTTTTTGGTGGAACTTTGAAAATTTCTTTGGGTTCCATTCTAAAACATGGTCAACCATAGACTTTCAGAGACTTGGGTATTGTTGTGATGCTATATGTCGCATGTAGTTTGAAATCTCCATAGCCTAGGTCTTGGATCTTGACACTAGGTTCATCCTTAGGAAGTGTGGAAGATGATGGTGTGGTGGAAGACGTGGACGGAGTGGACATGGAAGATGATGCGAGTGTGGATGGGTCAATGTATTTGGAAGAAGAGGAGCCAAGAACTTCTCAGTTGATGGGCACTCAGTTTGCAGAAATACCCCTTAGGTTGGTACAATATTGAAAAGGGTTGGGGTCTCCATATATAGTGATTTATGTGCCGTCAAATGGGAATTTTAAGCATTGGTGATATGTGGATGGAACGGATTCTAAGGCATGAATCCATGGGTGGCCAAGCAAGATGTTGTAAGGTAATTCTAGATCCAGGACCTGGCAAGTTGTATCCGCAATGACTGGTCCCACTTTGATAGGAAGAGAAATAATGCCTCGTGAAGAGAATTCTTCGTCATCATATGCTTTTATGACTATACTCTTTGTAGGGTCCACACATACATCAAAAAATCCTAGAGCCTTAACCAGTTTCAAGGAGCATATATTCAATCATGCTTTGCCATCTACTAATTTTTACCTTGTGCTTATGGACAAAAGTTTCAATGTGTAATGCATCGTTATGGTTAGTCTTAGGTGATGAGTAATCTTGATCAGAAAAGGTGACGTGGTGAGGCATAGTGAGGTATCCCACCATGGTCTCAAATTGGTTGACATCAATATCTTTAGGGACTGACGACTCTTGCAGGGTTTTATCCAATATAGCCTTATGCATGGAAGAGATGCGAAGCAACTCAAGTATGGAAATCTGCATGGGAGTTTTGCCAAGCTGGTCAATAAGGTTAAACTGACTCTTAGGTTGCCATTGCTTTGTGGTCAAGGCGGGTTGTGATTGCCTGGGAGATGGACCAGGTATGGTAATCTTAGGTTTCCTAGTGGGAGGTAGACCAGCTATGGTGACCTTGCCACTTCAAGTAGTGGCATTGCATTGGGGTGCTCATTTGATTGTGATGGTGTTGATGTATTCATCGCCAATTCGGACATTGTTTATAGTAGGTCCACTGGAATAGTCATACTTGGTGCGGGCAAAATTGGCTTGATTATTGTTTGTCTTAGGACCTGACCTGGAAGCATTATTAGAACCATGGTCTTGCAATGGGTTCTTATGAATGGTATGATCAGAATTTGATGGGAATTGTGGCCCACCTAATTTGATTATTCGACTCTTGATAAGGTCTTGTACAATATTTTTGAGTTGTCGATAGGACGATGTCTTGTGTCATTTAGCCTGGTGGTAAGCACATAAGGCATTATCATCCCACCATGATGGTTTAAATTTCCCTGGGTCATATGATTTTGGTTCTTCAAGTGTGATGAGACCATTTTGAAGGCATTTCTTGAGGACTTCCTCCATGGGTTCACCCAAGGGAGTGTATGTGCGACCTCTGGGGAATTGTCTCGTCTGACGGTATTGTCCTTGATTTTGACTGTTTTGACCATTTTGGTTGTTTGGGATGGCATTGGTGGGGGGTGTTAGTATCATCGTTGGCTTGTTTTGCAGTTGAACCCCTTTCAAAGCTAGTATAGGACCCATAGTGTTTACAGCCTTGGAATCAATGACACCGTTGTTGGTAACATGTTTATTTTTGACCTAGTACTGATTTTTGTCAGTGGGAGGATTTGCGTTTGTGTTTTTAAGATCGTATCTTAGCTCTCCCTTTGCGATAAGGGCTTTCTCAACCTAGACACCTTTTTTGACTAGGTCCGTGAAGGTTGTCCAATAATGTACTTGTAATGCATATTTTAAGGGTCCTAGAAGTGTTTGAACGAACATGTCCACCTTTTCCTTTTCGGGTATGTCGATGTGACAACGACTAGCTAGACTTCTCCATTTTTTAAAGAATGGGATAAATGTTTCACCAGCATCCTCTTGCGTGAGATTGCATAAGCTAGTAATAGAGGTTTCCATGTCAATGTTGTATGCGTAATTTTTTATGAATTTTTGTTTAAGTTCATCCCATGTTTGGATATCCTTTTGAGTGGAGAACCATTCAAGGGTAGGACCTGCAAGACTTTTAGAAAAAAGTCTCATCAAGTATGTTTGTTCATAGGCGACAACCATACAGTTGGTTGAAAATTCTCGGACATGTTCGATAGGGTTTGTCTTTCCTCTATATTTGGTAAAATTAGGTGACACATATCCTAAAGGAAATGGTGGCATGTGTAAGTTCATGTCGAAGGGATATACAGATAGATCATATGACACTTTTGATTTCTTGCCGGATATTTGTATGTTTTCTATGGTCTTCTCTAGACTCATCAGTTTTTCTTGTAAGGCATCAATTATAGGGTCATTTGTGGTCCCATACATAGGATTGATTGGTACACCATAGGTCCCCATTTGTTGTGAGTGGATGTTGGCATGTTGTTGAGGTACATGTTGTGGCATGTATGATGTGTTCTGATTTGCATGTTGTTGGTATTGAAAGTTTGGATTGGGGGTATGTTGGTGGGTATGAATATGGGATGAGTATGTTGGGATGTGTCCCCCAACCATTTGGGTTGATATTTGGGGAATATGGCGACCATAATTATTTTGATGTGTGAATGATGTCATAGGTTGTGTGTGTTGACTACCTTGTCCAAATTGTTGGGTTTGTACAAAGGGGAATGGTTGTCTTTTGTCCTTGGGAGGTGATGGCATTTGACTATGTTGACATGTTAACATTTTGTTGTTGTCCTTGAATAAAGATACGTCGTTTGCCTCCACCTAAAGGATTTTGTGAGATATCAATGAGAGGATATGATGAAGATGTACTCATGGTACTAGATGTAGTTGTCAATGGAGGATTTGTCTAGCTTGATGATGACCCCATGGCATTTACTATAGTGGTAAAGAGAGGATTGGAATAACTCGCCCACACTGCTGAGGACCCAAAGGTGGTTCCAGCCGATTGTGACAGTGTTGTGGATATGGTGGGCACTGTGATAGATTGTGATCCTCCAATGGATGTAGCGTTTATTGAATTGGAGTTGTTTGGAATGTTGGAGGTAGCACTCATGGTTGTTGTGACATTTTGTGAGGTAGCATCAAAGAAGGTATTGCTTGTGGTGTTTGGAGGTTGACCACTATTTGACATGTTATGCGTATTGTTTACATTATTGGTAGGAGATGTCGATCTCAAGGTATCAATGTCGAACCCATGAGGTAATTTAGCACCTTGACTTAAGAGTATGGCCAAATATCTGTCTCTATCATATAAGACCATTTGTTCTACAAAGTAGGCCACCTTTGGATCTTGTGCTGCTACCTCTAGGTTTTCCTCAAGTATTTGTCCATATTCATCCTTACGTAAGAATGGTTCAAAGGGGTTGTTTGATGAGGATGGTACGGTCGTGAGAGGTTGAGTATTCATGTTGCTAAATGGGCCATCAAAAGTCCAATTTGGGTCATAAGTGGGATTGGTGACATTGGAATTAGAATCTTTTCCAAAGTTTTCCATTTGTCTTTTCTTTCTTTGGAGTCTAGTTTCCACCATAAAAGGAAATTGCTCAAATGAGGTAATGAAAATGATGACGAAATGCAAGGATGATACTAGCCTATGTTTTTTTTGTATTTTTGTATTTTTGAGGGATGACAATGCAAGGTGATGACTAAGGAAACAATTGATGCAAAATGAAAAGGTTGTCAAAGCCAAAGTGTCGAATGAGGACTAAGATGGTAATGTTGACGAAGGACTAAGGAGATTTAATGCAAAGTCTAGGTTCAAAATGAGGACTAGAGGTGGACAATGCAAAGTCTAAGTTAAAAAAAAAATGACCAAGTTTGGACAATGTTTGGAGAAAGGTTTGTCTAACCACTTTAAGCTTGACATATGTCTCAATTTAGGTTATCAAAAGGACTTGGTAAAGGGACTAAATGACAAGGTCAAAATGACGAGTGAGTTTTCCTAACTAGACTGTTGAGTTGGAGGTTCTCACGAAATGACAATGACCGAAAAGAGGAATAATGATTATGTCCCAAGATACCCTAATTTTGAAAACAATGGTTTTTGCACAGTGAGGAGATTTGGCCTAATCCAAAGTTTTCCAAGATGAATCCTAAGGGAAAAATGACAATTATCATGCCTAGGGAATGCAACTAAAATATGGAAATTTTAAACCTATGGTTAAAGTGCAAGCAAATGAATGCAAATGATGGATGTTTTGAGCAATTTCGATTCTGGTTTCTGACAAAGACTTTTGAAAAAGATGTTTAACAATAGGCCAAGATGTCTGGACTAAGATTCTGGTCTGAAACAGGGTTTACTTTGTTGATAGGCAAATGTGTTGTTACAGGTAGCAAATGTGTTGCAGAGATTGAATGCAACTCTCGGAATGGCAAATGCGATTCAGTTTTGCAAATGCGGCTTTACACAAGTCAAATGCGGTTCATTATTTTGAATGCGGCTTTAGAAAATGCAAATGTAGTTTAAGATAGGAAAATGTGGTGTTTGGAGAAGCAAATGCAGTTTATCAGAGTAGATGTGTTGCGAAGTTTGGTGAATGCGGTGCGACAGAGTGAATACAATTTGAAAGATGTGTCTTAGGATGTTAAAAAGTCAATTTTCTGATGTTGTGGTTAAAAACCCGAATTGTTGAAAGTTTGACTATCTATTTTGAGATGTTGGAGTATTGTTTGTTTTATTTGAGTAACCAGAAAACACTTGGCAAGCATGATATTTTGAAAAGTAAACAAACACACAAGAGAACAAGTACGATCCTAGGTTAGGCCATGATAGTATTTGCTAGACTCCACATGGGTTTCCCCAGCCGCATATCAGTAGCGTGTGAATCCAGAAGCTTGGTTGCACGGGCTCCCCCTTATAGTGCACTCTCTTCTTAGGCCAACCAAGCTTCCAACCCCCATGAAACTCCCATGGCATATTGATCACCTCTACTAAAGACTGCAAAGACGTGGAAGGCTTAACACCGACCGGTGTTGTACTAGCAAATAGAAGGTTTTGGGCTTACTACACAAGAGTTTTTAATTTGGGACCCCTGTTCGAGTGGCCATACATGGGGAAAGAGATTAATCACCGATTAGGTGGCACTCCAGCCTAAAGAAGTTAAGCTCAATAGGGTTCATGGGAGTACTACTCTGTACGTATGACACATCCGCACTCGTAATCTTAGGTTTTCCCTTAAGATTCACATTTATATACCAGTCGGGGGTAGCTTGGCTTTACTCTGTTCCCAAATTCTAGAGGCAATAATCGTGTCTCTTACACCCAGGATTGCATTACTGTGCAAGGGGAGAGGATACTCTGGTTATTGCATCAGAGTTACACAAGGATAAAGTGGGTCTGGTTTTTTTATCACCTAGTTTGCACAAGGTGAGAGCATATTCACCTACCACTTTCAAACACAATCAGAAATGAAAGACACGTTTATTTTAAGTGCACTAAAAAGAAATGTGTTGTAATCTAAAAAAAACAAGCACAATGTTTAATATTGAGTCTTCGACACTCGAACTTGCAAAACCACAAGTTAGTAGTTTGCTTAAATCATCTTGGGCTCCCGAAATGTAACCACCACATGCTACAAACAAAAAATAGTAATAAGAAAAATCTATGCTAGAACAAAAAAATAGAATTCCAAATAGAAAATAAAAGAAAACAGAGAAAACAATGGAATGCAAATTAGAGAATGATAGAAAACAGAAAAACTAGAATGTAAAAAGGAAGATTTTTTTTTACTAGGCGAATGTGTTGCTGTTTGACAGGAAGATGTGGCTCGTTTATGTCGAATGCAGTGTTTTGTACTGCATATACGTCACCTTAGAGAGATTGCATCGTATTATCCGTCGAATGCGTCGCGATGCATCAGATGTAGCGCGAAAAAAAAAAATGCGGCCCGTCTGTACCTATACTTGCAAAAACAACAGAAAAAAAAAAAACCATACAGAATAGAAAACCAAGTAGTCGGGTTCACCAATGTATCTAAGGGTTATTTTCCTAAGGTTAGATTATCAAATATCAAAGCATGCAAAACCCAAAGAAAGTAATGAAGTGCAAATGAAATATAAATTAAAAACACAAAATGGAGCAAGCTCACCAAGTGTCTTCAATCTCCATGGATGACCTCCATTACACCTTCTAACTTGCTGAAAGATGTGTTGCCCTTAGATTCAATGTACGAGCAACTTGACAACAAAGACTATGTCCTACACAAGCTTTGAAAGATTTTGGAATATGAATGTCCAAAATGAACTAAAGTGTATATGCCAAAATGACTCTAATGCCTAAGACAATTATGCCAAAATCATAAAATGAAAATGCAAGCATCTATGTATTGTTGTGATGCGCAAGTGTCTAAGTGTAATCGAAATTGTGAGCAAAATTGACATTTTATAGAAAATGCAATTTTGGACAGACGGATGAGATTGAAAGTTGACGGAAGCCTAAAATCTGTGGACGATATTTCATGTGACAAATCCTAATCAGGGTTAGGGCAAAATTATTAAATGAGTAGTCGAGATGTCATATGAGAAAATTGAATCGGCGGTGGAGAATAAATGAGATAATTAGTCAGAAAAATAAAGATTTTCAAAAATCAAGAAGATAAAGACTGCCTGATTTGTGAGATTCAAAAAATCAAAAAGATAAGAGTTGAATTGAAAAGTGGATTTGGAAAATCAAGAATCTCCTCGATTGCTTGATTTTTGGAAGATTATTACCATTTTGAATTAAATTAATTCAAACTATGGATTTTGTGTGATAATAAATAATCGATTTTCAGATTATTTACTAAAATGAACTGACAGTCAAGAATGTGAGATCATTTTAAATAAGTTCATTTATTTAAAATGAGGGAAATGTTAATTTTGACAATTAAATAATTAAAGATAATTATTTAATTTAGAGGATATGATTAATAATTAAGTAAATTAATAAATTCATTTAATTATGAGAATTAGTGACATATTAAATAAATAAATAAAATTTATTTATTTAATAATCAGGAAGAATAAATGAAGAAAGGTAATTAAATAGATTAAGAAATTTATTTAATTGTAAGAGGATAATAGACCATTAGTGATGTATTGAATAAATAAATAAAATTTATTTACTTAATAATCATGAAGAATAAACATACATGAATTAATTAAATAATTATGAATTATTTAATTAATAGTGGAATGTGGACCAAGACATAATTAAATGTCATAATTATGCTAGGACGAAAGTGGTAAAAAATAGAGCTTGTAGGCCTAGGTCATTTTTATGTGTCTACAGCTTCTATGTTGGACCTTCTTGTTAGAGCTATGTTGAAGATGGTTTTGATATGCCTGTAAATGTGTTAAAACGTTGCCTCTTTTCATCCAATAACTCTAGCTCATGTAGAAAATATACATGGCATTTTTCTTGATCGATAAATCCTTGCATTGATACCCTTAGAGATGGTAAATCGACCTCAATAGGAAATATGGCCTTAGATCCAAAGAAGAGGGAATATAGAGTGGCTCTTTTGGGAGTGTGAACACTAGTATGGTAGGCCCATAAAGCAGGATTGAGTTGGAGATGCCAGTCACGACCAACATCATCGAAATCTTTTATAAGATTTTAAGGATAGCCTTATTAGATTCCCCAGCTTGACTATGACCCTAGGGGTAATACGAGGTAGCGAAATGGTGTTGGATATGAAACTTATCACAAAGTTCATAGACATCCCAATTCTTGAAAGGGCAACCATTGTCTGTAATGATAGGTTGTGGGATACCATAATGACAGATAATGTAATTCAAAATAAATTTGGATATCTACCTACCAGTATTGTAGGTCATTGGGATGGCTTCGATCCATTTGGTAAAGTATTCTATAGCAACAAGGATAAACTTATTCCCATTTACGGAAGTGGGATGGATCTTTCCTACAAGGTTGAGTCCCCATTGAGAGAATGGCCATGGTGATGTAAGTGGCTGCAGTTCCTAAGTTGGTGCATATATTAGATCTCCATGAATTTGACATTGATGAAACCTCTTCACGAAGTAATAGGCATCATGTTCCATTGTAGGCAAATAATATCTCATCCTCATAATATTTTTAGCTAAGGTAGGACCAGTAGAGTGAGCTCCACATATACCATGGAAAAACTCTTGTAAGGATGTTTGTGCTTCATTTGAATCAATAAATTAGAGGAGGATGTTGTCTAGGTTGCGGTGGTAAAGGGTATCTCTGATGATGGTATATTTAGAGGCTTGTTGGATAAAGGTTTTGTGTTGGTTGGGAAACAAGTCGGGAGGGATAATCTAGTCATGCAAATAATTGTAAATGTCCTTGTACTAGGGAGATTTGAGACCAAAAAGTTTGCACACAAGTTCAGTT
This sequence comes from Sequoia sempervirens, assembly GCA_007258455.2. Lineage (NCBI taxonomy): Eukaryota > Viridiplantae > Streptophyta > Pinopsida > Cupressales > Cupressaceae > Sequoia > Sequoia sempervirens. The sequence continues at coordinate 221,115,076 of VDFB02281492.1, read as the reverse complement.
TTGGGGACATCAAACGCAAGGATCAACAACTATTCCACCAAGAACTCATATTGTGATGCATTGTTAGGGATGTCCAAGAGAGATCCAATTATTGCCATCACATTGGCTACCTTTTTCTAGATTCTCGGTATTTTATCAAAGGTAATAGCTTCAAAGTATAGTCTAAAACTATCAACCATGTGCTTGTAGGGCATAATATTTTCTTCCTTGGTATCATAATCATCATTGACTTGCTTAATCACTAGCTGGGAATCACCATAAACTTGAAGATCCTTGATTGTCCATTTAATTTCCATTCAAAGTCCTATTAGTAATGCTTCATACTCATCTATATTGTTGTTACATAGAAATGCTATTCAAAATGATTTAGGAATGGAATCCCCTTGAGGTGTGATGAATAAAATTCGAGCTCCTGAACCATGACTTGTGTAGGATCCATCGAAGTACAACTTCCATGTTGTTGTTGTATCTATGACAAAGATTGATTCATCTAGAAAGTCAAATATTAGAGAATGGTCTGCTTTCATTGGTGCATCTACATCTTGATCAGTTATCACCTATCCTTTTATTAATTTTTTATCAACATATTCAATGCCATATTCACTTAAGATCATAACCCACTTAGCTAATCGCCTTGTGAGAGCTTCTTTACTAAGAAGGTACTTCAAAGGATCAATTTTTCCTATCAGTTTTGTCTTATGATTTAGCATGTAATGTCTCAATTTATGGGTCGTGAATACAACTGCCAGGCATGCTTGTTCAATAGGGTTGTAGTTTAACTCATATCCAACCAAGGTATGAATGATGTAGTAGATTGCTCGTTCATTGCCATCATTATCATTTTGTTCCAATAATCCCCCCAGTGTTGATGTAGTTGCTATTACATACAACATCAAATGTCTACCATCAATCAAAGCCATAAGAATTGGTGGAGTCAATAGATAATGTTTAATTTTATCAAACGTTTCTTAACATTTGTCTGTCCAAATGAAGGGAATTCCTTTTCATAACAAATGTTGAAATGGGTGAATCTTATCTGCTAGCTGGGCAATGAATCTATGAATTGATTGCAATCTTCCTTGTAAAGTCCTTAGCTAACTGATGTTGGTGGGTGGTGGAATGTCCAAGATAGCTTTTACTTTTGTTGGACCAACCTCTATTCCTCTACGGGATACGATGTATCCTAAGAGTTTTCCTGATTGAACCTCGAAAACACATTTCTTTGGATTTAACCTGAGTTTGTACTTTTCAAGTCGTGTGAAAATCTTATCCAAGATTTCTAGGTGACCACTTCTTTCTAGATATTTTGAGAGAATATCATCAACATAATCCTCCATAAGTACGTGCAGATAATCATGAAAAATGGTAATCATGGCTCTTTGATATGTAGCTCCAACATTCTTAAGTCCAAATGGCATAACATTCCAACAGAAAGTTCCCCAAGCACATGTGAAGGTTGTCTTTGATTGATCTTTGGGAGTGATCATTGTTAGAAACCAAGATCAGATTTGCAAACTAGAATATCCTTCCATAGAAGAGAAAAATAGAAAAAGCAGAGAGGTTGCAAAAGGATGTGCAACATAATATTATTCAGGAATTGATAATTACAAGATATGATTTTCTTTATAAAAGAAAAGATGCATAACCCTAATCTTATCTTGAGCAACAAGATAGCTCAATAAGATAATGATGAGAATTAATTAACCTAGGAATTAAATATTACCTAAGTAAAGTTATGCAAGTGTAATTAAATATTAATTACACTAACACCCCCCATAAGTGCAACTTAGGGAGACTAACAAAGCATGCACCTAAAAACTAAGATGAATGCAATAAAGCATGAAAGGGTCCCAACAACAAGGCCTGATCAGGTACCCAAGTACAAATGCAATAATGAGGTAGAGAAGGAAAACCCAGTAGGACAAAACCCCCCTACAATGAGATGACTGTTGCAAAGAAGCACTGGAAGAAAACTATGGAGTAACACCAGAACCGCAATCTGACAAGCAAGGAAAGATACTTCTGTCTACAATTGAAACCAAAAATAGAATCATGATAATGTGACAGCAGACTAGATGCCACGGAACACTGGAAAACTCACAAACTGGAACAACCCTGGAATCTGTGAAGCAATAGTAGATGAGATGATGAAAAAATATGTAAACCGTGTATCTCAATGCCGATGCCAAATTGTGACTAAAAATCTTCCATGGGAAGGAGTACCAAAAAGATTCTAGAACATTAACCATAAAAACATGGCCCTCAAACTAAGAAGAATCTGAACCAATGCGGATCAAGAAACATAATCTCTTAACTGAAGTGTGAACCGATGAATCCGATATGTGTCAAGCTAGAGCAAGAATGTGGCCAAAAGAAACTAGGAAATCAGATAACCCATGCAAGTTGCCAACAAATCAAGATGAAGATGGAGATCAAAGTGAAAAACTACACTCTAATCAAATTATTATGCAAGAAACCCCCCTAATGGAACTTTATCTCAGTTCATTTATTACAGTAACCCAATGATTGTAAAAGGAGAGTATGCTAATGTGCATAAACAAAAAATAAGATGATGTGGTACTGAAATGAAGTACAAATATTCAAGTTTCACCTTTCCAACTGCCAAAACATCCAAGTAATCTCCAAAACACCCATCAGGAAAAATCTGGAATAACGATAAAATTGGGATAGATACAGAAAAAAGTGCATGGACAACAAGATAGAGCTCCTCAATACCTTTCCAACACCGTAAAGAAGACGAAAATTGGAGATCGTGGCAAAAAGTTATGAGCTCGGAAGCCCAAAATGAACATCTGACTTCAAACAGAAAAAAAATAAGATAAATAGAAAAATAATGAAAAATAAACTACACCACTGGAAAGTGCTCGGAACCAGCTTTTTGACAATATCTCGTTTGCCCGATTTTGATACCGTATGCCCAAGTTATGACCAAAAGAAAAAAAATTGCTCCTTGAAAGCAAACTAGGGTTAGGAGGGGGCTTGGAGTGCCGTATGGCCGCTGACGTTAGCATTTCACGTGAAAAAATTTCACGGCCATCTGGTCGTCAGAGAAAAAAAATGCCCCTGCAAAAAATTGACGGTCGTCTGGCAGTTTTGCATGTTGCCAGAAATTTTTTTTGGCGACTGGACTATTCGCTGACCGCCCGGAATATTCCTTCGTCGGCGGGTTGGGCTGCATGTCTGGTCCGCCATACGACCATTGCAGGGCTGAGCTTGGCTCCCGGTCATACATATGACCTCTGGCGAAGTCTGAAGAAGCTGGCAGGGGCTGAAGGGTCGGCGGTGTCGCTCGGCTGAGCAGCCGGCGGGTGGCCACCTGATGGTGGAAACCATTTGAACTGGTAGCGCCTACATAGAAACCGAGAAAGCCCTTTTTTTTTCATTTTTCGTGCCTCAAAGTAAGTGCTCGGGAGGCCATACGACCCCTCGGCAATTTTTTTTTGCTTCAGAAACAAATTTCTCCAAAATTAACGAAATGAAATGCAATCTTAGGGTTTTTGGCCGCTGCGAACACGATGGTGACCTCCATTTCTGCTCAAACTGCTCTGAAAAATAGGTTACCCCCAGAGCTTGCAAAAAAACTTTGATCTTGAAACCCTCACAGATTTGGCAAACGATGGCCAAAATTAGCAAAACAAAGGCCAATCCTGACTTTTTCCAGTGCTCTGAATCCAATGGTGAAGCCCAATCTGAACCAAAATGCCTCATAGATGAACTCAAGGCATGATACCCTCGAGGAATCCCGAATGAACCCTACAATGATTTTCTCAAAAATCTAAGAAGGGGCTGCAAATCAAGGCTCTGATACCGTGTTAGAAACCAAGATCTGATTTGCAAACCAGAATATCCTTCCACAGAAGAGAAAAATAGAAAAAGCAGAGAGGTTGCAAAAGGATGTGCAACTAAAATTATTCAGGAATTGATAATTACAAGATATGATTTGCTTTATAAAAGGAAAAATGCATAACCCTAATCTTATCTTGAGCAACAAGATAGCTCAATAAGATAATGATGAGAATTAATTAACCTAGGAATTAAATATTACCTAAGTAAAGTTATGCAAGTGTAATTAAATATTAATTACACTAACAATCATTATCTGATTATAGCTTGGAAATCCGTCCATAAGTGATAGCATTTCATATCTAGCGGTGAGGTCCACTATGATGTCAATATTTGGTAAAGGGAAATCGTCTTTAGGAAAAGCCTCGTTAAGATCCCTAAAATCTATGCATACTCTGATTTGACCATTCAGTTTTGTGACAATAACAAGGTTAGATATCCAATCTGTATAATCAATAAAGTGTATGAATCCAACATCCAATATTTTCTTTAGTTCGACCTTGACCAGGAGTGCAATCTGTGGGTGAATTTTCCTTAGCTTTTGTTTATATGGTTTGGTGTAGTATCAATGGAAAGTGATGTAAAACAAGCTCGAGGTCCAACCCAAGCATATCAACCTATGACCATGCGAAATTAATTTGTCTCTCTGAAAAGAATGTTGTAAACTTAGGTTTTTGCTCAATGGTCAAAGATGTTGCAAGCTCTATGATTTGAGAGTTGTCTTATGTCCCAATGTTCACTTTTGTCTCTTCTATGAGAAATGGTGATCTCTCTTGGTCTATAAGGAGACTATCCAATCCTCCATCCTTAGGCACCTCAAAGAGGTTTTTGTCTTCAGATACGTCCTTTATTTTTACTTTTTCATGATTAGCAGACACCTTTTAGTTTTCACCTAAAGGCCTATTCTTTTTATTTTGACTTTTTTTCATTTTCACTTTTGTGACTTGAGGAAAGGACAACTTCACCAAAGTATGTTGCACTATTGAGTTCTACAAATCCAACCTTATGATCCCCACTTGGTATTCCTTCACGAACGTGTCTAAACTCGATGGTCCTTGTTGGTCCCAATCTATTAACTTTGGGTAAATGAGGCGCAGGCCATCATCAATGTTGTCAAGGGTCATGGTATAGGTAGATAAGGTAAAGACAAAGGTAGAGTCATCGAGTTCCCAGAAGATTTCAATCCAAGCTTCCATTTGCAAGGCGATCTTTTGTTCATAATTTGACAAGTTCTGTGGGGGACCAATTTTAAACATTTGATTGAATCTTTCCTCAAAGGTAGGCTCACCAGGTTCTCTAAATGTTTCGTCAAGGTCATAGTTGCCAAATGATTTTTTCATATCCCCATTCCCACAGATTGGAATCGAAGTCGGTATAATAGTCCTCAGATGTCTCAATTTCATTTGAAGCATTAATAGTATCACTCGAAGATGACCCGATACCCTGGATAGTCACTTTTACTAGTACAAATCCTAACCCACTATACTTTGGTAATTTAGGAGGCAATAATGGTTCCAACATCCCATGTTTGTTTAAACCAAGGCTGTTATGTTCATCATATCCTTGTTGCTTCATCAAGAGGAACCCTTTTGGATACTATTCAATTGACAACTACTTAGGTTCTATGTCCTCCTCTTTATATAGCCATGTATAAATGTGTTCATCCAAAGATTCTTTGGCTAACTCTCCCCATGTAGTGAAGGTGGTAGGGGGATTGTGAATGATAGCCTTAGGATGCATAGAATGTGGCTTGCCATAAGACTTTGGTGATTTGGCTAACTTTTCAATGCAAAATAGGCTCTTCATGTTGTATTCTTTGCATCCTTTGTCCTGAATCTAGATTTTAGGTTGGGATGGTGAGGTGAATGGAGTGGATGATTTGATGAAGTTAGATGGATCAATGTAGTGGGATGAGGTGAAAGATGAAACCTCTCAATTTATGGGCACTTGATGCTCAACAATTCCTCTAAGGTTTGTGCAATACTAATAGGGGTCAAGATCGCTAGAAAGTAATTTCAGTGCCATTATGTGGAAACTTGAGGTATTGGTGGTATGTGGATGGTATGGCTTTCATGGCATGAATCCATGGGCATCCAAGGAGAAGGTTGTAGTGTAAATCCAGATCCAAGATGTGAAAAACTATATTTTGCATAGCTAGACCAACTTTTATGGGAAGCAAAATTACTCCTTCAAATGGGAATTTAGTATCATCATCATCATAGGCTTTGATAACGATTTTCTTAGCTTGATCTATGCAATTCTCAGAGTATCCCAATGATTTTACCAATTTTAGAGAGAAAATGTTCAAACCTACTTTGTCATCTACTGGGACTCATTTGATCTTATGTTTGTTTATGTAGACTTCTAGGTGTAGGGGATCATTATGATTAGAATTTTATGTAGAAAAGTCTTGTTCAAAGAAGGTGACATGATGCAGCATAGCTAGGGATCCAACCATGGCCTGAAATTCATTGAAATCTATATTTGTGGGTATGGACGATTCCTACAAGGCTTTATCAAGGATAGCTCTGTGCTGAGGGGATATGCGAAGGATTTCTAGAATAGAAATATGTGTGGGAGTCTTCCCTAACTAGTCTAGGAGATTGTACTGGCTTTTTGGTGGTGGATTGGAAGTAACCCCTTGGAGAGTTACCTTGGCTCTGCGAGTGGTGACAACACACTTTGAACTTTTTTTATTTATGGTAATGTAGACATGGAAAATATACCAATTGACATTGCACATTTGATCCCGACTACTAACATCGCTTCATCCTGAATTATCCCTCTGTCTAACCATTTAATTGAATATCCTTATTTGATTAAAGTCATCATAATTCTCCTTTTAATTAAATAAATCCCTCGATTTAATTAAATATTTGTCTGTGTAATTAGCTAGGTCATTTCATCTTCCTATCTTTATTTAATTAAATAATCCATATTATTTGATTAAATCTCTAAAGTTCATCTAATTAACTTAAATAAATCAAACATTTATCTAATTTAAGCTAACACCATCCTCTTTAATTAAATAAATAAAATCTTATTTAATTAAGTCTAAAATCATTATTCCTCTCATTTTTATTTATTTAAATCCAAAAATCTAAATCAAATGGTCAAATCAGCTAATCTCATTTAAATTAATCAAATCCTGATTAATCTTAGTCTTAATCTATCAAATCCTCTAGATTTTGCAAGTTACACATGAAAATCAATTTAATTGTTTTATAAACCATCTATTTTCATTAAAAAAAGGCATCAAAGATGGAATATTCCTCAAATTTGAAATCTCCCCCCAAAAGGACTTGTCCCTTCCAACAAAGCATTTAACATCTCTTACATGTCTTTGCCTTGAGCCAAGTGGCATTTAATTCTCTTCTTTCATCCCCCCAAAACATGTCACTTCTTCAAATTCAAATTTCAACTTGCACATCCTCCATCCATTCACATGTTGACAAGTGGCACCTTGCCATTTGTTCATTCTTAGTCCCACATTGCTTCATGTTGGACATCTCTTCAACTTGACATTCTATAAATAAGAGGCTTCATTCCTCATTTGATCATCCACAACTTGAGTAAACTTACTATGCTCAAATCTTTAGCAATCTTCATCGATACTTTTGAATGTGTAGCTAGATTATGCAGGTTTTTATCTTGGAGCATTCATCACTCTTCATCAAAGTGGATCACAATATTCATCAAATCATCAAAGCTAGCATTGGAGTTGGGAAAAGGCCAATTTTCACATCAAATTGGCACCAACTCCCTCAAGAGATTTAGAGTTTTCCTTTCTTTAGAATAGGATTTGATATGTTTTAAGTTTTGTTGTGTTCTTCGTCTCATTTCCTTTTTCTTTTGCAACTTAAATGAATTTCTTGAGGAATCTACGTTCTTACTTGCATTCGATGTAATTTGTTGATTGTTTCTTGTGCTCTTGTAGGTATAGGATCTAGGTTCACAGGTAATAGTGGAAACACGATCATCAAAGGCTCATATGTTTTGGACAATGGTGCTATAATCATGCACGATGTGGGTATAATTGGAATTATTGTTATTCCTTGAACTAGAGGCTTTTTCCTTTGTCATGATCTTGTAAGGGAGTTTTAAAAATGGTGTGATCAATATTTGTCTTGCCTTGTGAATTTTCTATTGAAATGATTCCTTGATCGATAATATCTTGAATGACATTTTTGAGTGTCTAGCATGAAGATGTCTTATGTCCTTTTTCGTGGTGATATTCACAATATTCATTTTCCTTCCACAAGTCGGGTTTGTTTAATGAGGGCTCATAGTTTTTGATGTCTGGTAGTTGGATGACATTGAATTGTAGGAGTTTCTTTAGGACTGATTCAATAGTTTTACCCAATGGGGTGTATGTTCTCTTGGCATGTGGAGGACCTCTGCATTGTTGGTTGTTTTGGACTGCGTTCAATATTTGATCTTGACCTCATGTTTGAGAATTTGATACATTTGAAGTGGATGGACCTTTGAGATGAATGGTAGGGCATTTTTTGATCACTTTAGCATCAACAACTTCATCATTAGTGACATTCTTGTTTCGGGACCAAAATTTTCTTTTTTTCATTATTTGGCTTGGGGGTTCTTTGTGTACTTTAACTAGTCTCTTTTGTAAGGAAGCTAAGGTAGCAGAACAACTTCCTACACTAACCTTGAGAGGAGAATAATGCAAAATTTTAGAGATATTTAACAATTAGAAAAACTTAAACAAAAATAAACACAAATATCATGCATGCCACAACACAATGATTTATGTGGGGAAAAACCTTCCGGGAGAAAAACCCCACTCCAAAATCCGCCCAATATATTATTTAGAAATCACAAAGATTACAATATACTTGCAGAGCAAGATTTTCACTGGAGTATTACCACTCAGAGATCCATAGGCAACACAACCGCTATCAAACTCTTAAAATACATCGCAATACATAGCCATAATACAATACCCTCATAAAATAGGGTTGCCTTCTAGGGAGGGACAAGCTAATTAAATATCGACCGTTAGATATGAGACATAATGATGAATGGTCCAGATTTACAATAATAAAAAAATAAAAAAATATAAATAAAATTTTCCTTTCGAGGGTGCTGCCCGTGAGCCCCACTAAGGTGCACTGCCTCTGGACCCTAGCTGGGGGATGATCGCCCCCACGCTCCCCCCCATCATCAGTGGTTGAACAATACTTTGTGTATCAACATTACCTTATATAATTGCAAGGTTGAGACTCCCCCCACACTCCCCCCCATCATTAGTGGCTGAACAATACTTTGTGTATCAACATTACCTTATGTAATTGCAAGGTTGAGACACATTTTCTCAACAAATCTCCCACTTTTTGAACACATTGTAAGGACAACAGAAGGGTGTCATCATCATCTCTTAATTATTAGGGCCTGAAAGTCCCATAATATCTGAACACCATCTGAACTTCTCTATGCTCACAAGTTTAGTTAAAGAATCAACAACATTCATCAAAGTCTCTACCTTAACCAAATTCACCCTACCATCTTCGACCATATCTCTAACAAAATGATACTGTACATCAATGTGCTTGGTCCTGGCATGAAAAGTTGGGTTCTTGGCTAGACATATCACACTCTGACTGTCATAATAAATTGTCACTGTACCTTGTTTTATCCTAATATCTGAACATGGTATCTTAAGCCAAATGGCTTCTTTACAAGCATTAGTAACTACCATATATTATTTTTTAGTAGTGGACAAAGAAACCATAGCCTATCACTTACTCATCCAACTAATTTCACTACCAAATAAAGTAAACACATAAGCACTGGTGGATTTTCTACTATCAACATCACCTACCCAGTCTGAATCCACATAACCATGAATATCAAGGGAAATTTCATCTTCAATAATATTACTATGATAACACAAAGAATAATCTGAGGTACCTCACAAATATCTAAACACCCTTTTAACTGCATCCTAATGAACTCTATTAGGATTAGAAATATATTTGGAAAGAACTCCCACTCCTTGGGAAATATATGGTGCATACATCAAACTTCCAACTACACTCTGGTAAGGCACTCTACTCATGTCTTCCATCTCTAATGGAGATGTTGGACAATCTGAAATAGATAACTTTGTTCCAACTAAAATAAGAACACACAATGATCTACAATCCTACATATCAAACCTCTGTAAAATTGAATTGACATACTTACTTTGGCCAAGACATAGCTTTCTGTTCACTTTATCTCATCTAATTTTGATCCCAAGAATGTGTTTAGCTACACCAAGATCTTTCATTTCAAACTTAGCAGCAAGTTGAGATTTTTGTTCTGAAATCATACATTTCCCTTTACCAATGAATAAAATATCATCAACATATAACGCAATAAATAGGAAACAATCACCATTAGTTTTATAATAAACACAATGATCTGATTTAGAATGCTCAAATCTCAAACTCAACACATATGTATCAAATTTTTGGTACCACATCTTAGGACTCTATTTTAAACCATACAAAGATTTCTTCAATTTGCAAACCAATTTACTTTTTCCTTTCACCATGTAGTCCTCTAGTTGTTTCATATAAATATCCTCCTCGAAATCACCATGAAGGTGTTGGAAGAATGAAGAAGAATGATTATCTCTATAGTTTTGTGTTGTCATTGATGTCACCATGTTATGGTTGCAAGTCTAAGTCAGTACCTGATCTAGTATTTTGGTTTGGTATCTGAACCGGTATTCAAGTTGTACCCTCCAGTATTCTAGTTCGCAATCCTCCACAGTTGGTAGTTTATGCTTGCGGTTTTGGGAAACTATTTATGGTTACTGAAGGCATATTTGATCAAAATTTCATGTGCTCTGGCACTCGTACGATGTATTGGCATTATTCTGTTGATTACTTTTTGCAATGAAGTCTATTTCAGGCCGACTTGGATTAGTTGTAATATGGTGAATTAATTTTGCTATGCGGATATATGTGCGACCTATCATAGGTCTATGCCGACATGATGAAGCATATTAAGCATTTGGATTTCCTTTTGGGAAGATTTTGTCGATATTTGAAATCGACAAGTTGGTATTTTTGGTAAGCAAAGAAATGCATCTAATTAGGCTGACCTAATTGATGCTTGTGGGTAGATTGAGTATATATGTGTGTGTGTGTGTGTGTGTGTGTGTGTTGAACATGTTTTGAAGTGTGTGGTGTGTGTGTGGTGTGTGACAGTGTGTGTGATCAATCAAGCAGTAGTGATTGTGAAAGTAAAGAAGAGTGAAAATGATGAAGTGTGTCAATTCTGTCTATTGAGCATCACCAAAATTGCATCAACACTTGTTAGGTGCACTATTCTCAGTTCACTTTAGCTGAAAAGCCCAATTTTGTTTTTTGAATCTTTTGTAGGCAATGATCCTCCCTTGTAAGTAGTGAGCTTTTGTATCTGGACAGTGAGTCCTTTCAGGGCAGTGAGCCCTTAGCAGTGAGCCTTATATATTCAGTTTTAAACTACTTTATATTGTGAGTTAATCCTCACCGTGGTTTTTCCACGTAAAAAACTGGTGTTCATTGTGTTGATTTTATTTTCAGTTATTTGTGTTTCATTCTCATACTTAATAAAAAAATAGTGTGACTATGGTATTGATAAGTGTTGAAGTTTTAATTTTGAATTTTGTGACAACTGATTCATCCCCCCTCTCAGTTGTCATGTGCCTTTTAACAGAAGGAAAGCAATTTTCACATCCATTTGCTCAACCTCTAAATCATAAGTAGCAGCAATAGAAACCAAAAATCTAATGGATGCCATTTGTGCAATAGGAGAAAATGTCTCACCATAATCAACACCCTCAACTTGAGAGTAACCTTTTGCAACCAACCTTGCTTTGTACTTTTCAATACCTCCATATGAAACAATATTTTTCTTGAACACCAATTTGCAACCAATAGGTTTTTGTCCTTCAAGAAATGGTACAAGATCCCATGTATCATTCTTTTTCAAAGATTCCATTTCTTCATCAATAGCCATCTTCTAGGATTCTACACCATTCATACCTAGGATTCTACACCATTCATACCTAGTGCCTCTTCTATAGATCTAGGTTCATCCATGTTAGTAATCAAAGAAAAAATACATCTCCAATCATTAGGTGAGTACCTTCCATGTGGTTGTCTATGTTTTGTAGACCTACGAACAAGTTGAGTTGGAGGTTCTTCCTCCTCTTCTAAAGATCCAGAGCTAGATGAGCTCTCCTCAACTTCTTGTCTATCCTTGGGACTCGATTCAACTTTCTCAGGTGTAGAAAGAAATTGAATCACATCTTTCTTTTTACTTTGTTCTTGATTCAATTTAATAGAAGAAGACTTAGTTTCTCTAAAAATAACACTTCTACTATGTATTACCTTCTGTGCAACAGTATCCCAAAGCTTGTATCCTTTCACACCATAACTATATCCGATGAAGATACATTTCACAGCCTTGTTCTCAAACTTTTTTTGCTTCTCCTTTGGCACATGTGCATATTCCTTGCAACCAAAAAATCTAAGATGTCTTAATGAAGGCTTGTGACATGACCATGCCTCTATAGGTGTCTTATCAATAAGAGATAATGTAGGAGACCTATTAATCAAGTAACAGGAAGTGGCAACAACTTCATCCCAAAACCTTTGTTCTAGACCAACACTACTCAACATACTCCTAGCCTTCTCCATCAGTGTCTTGTTCATTCTTTCTAAAACTCCATTCTATTGTGGAGAATACAGAGTTGTCTTTTGTCCATGAATACAACAATCTTTACAAAATCTACCAAAATCATTAGAGAAAAATTCACCACCATTATCAGTCCTGAAACATTTTATTTTCTTTCTAGTTTGCAACTCAACCATTGCTTTAAATTCTTTAAAGTGACTGAAAACTTCAAATTTACTCTTTAGAAAATATACCCATGTCCTACTATAATCATCAATAAATAAAACATAATATGTGGATTTACCAATTGAAGGAACATCTATAGGACCAAACACATCAGAATGAATACGATCCAATACACCACAAGATTTATGAGAACTCGAGTAAAACTGAACACAATTTTGTTTTCCATAAATGCAATACTCATAGAAATCAAATTCAAGATTACAATCAGATAGACCTTCAAAAATGTTTTTATTTTTCAAGGTCCTTAGACCCTTTTCTCTAATGTGGTCAAGTCTCTAGTGCCATAACATGGTTTTCTCTATAGGTAACTTTGTCTCAAAAGAAAGAGAACCCTTGTGTACCTAAAATCCATGACCATCTGCTGAAGGTGAAACCCTCACTTCTTCCACAAACTTTCTTTTCACAGAAGCACTATTGCACTCAATAGTGCATGCATCAATCTTATACAATGTGCCATATCTTACACCTCTAGCAATCACCATAGCATCTTTGACCATCTTGCATCCTGCATCAAAAAATACTACCTGCACACTTGCATCTATTATTTTGCACACAAATAAAAAATTTAATGCTAAACTAGGGATATGCAACACACCATGAATCCTTCTTATTCTACCATTAGGAAACTTGATTTTAAATTTAACATGGCCAACAATGTCTAAATGAGAATCATCACCCAAGTACACCTTACCTCCATCAAATTCTTCATATTTAAAAAACTTATCTCTATCAAAGGTCATATGGAAAGATGCACTTGATTCAATTAACAATGCATCATTACCTACATGAGTTGCCAAAGTTGCAATGAATGTGTCACCATCTTCCTTCTTGGACTCAAAATCAAAATCAAATTTCTTCTTTTCTTCTTTGCAGTCCTTATGAGCATGCCCATGCTTACCGCAGTTCCAGCAAATAACTTTGGCCTTTCCAAGAGACTTAGATCTCCCCTTGGACTTAGATTTGTCACACTTCTCATTCTTCTTGCATTTTTCCTTAGGTATTCCACAAAAATTCAAGGCCTCGTTGGCACTGATGAATACCTTCATCTCTTTAGAAAGCAAAGAACCCACCACATCTTCAGTATTCAATATAATAGAAGTACTCCCAATAGCCATAATAAGAGAATCCCATGAATCAGGAAAAGAACAAAGCAAGATCTAACATTTCTCTTCCTCATCCATTTTGACACCAACTGATGCCAATTGAGCCACCAACATATTGAATGCTTCCAAGTTTTCTTTAATTCATCCACTCTCTTCCATTCTCAAGGAATACAATTTCTTCCTCAAGAAAATCTTGTTCACTAAAGATTTGGCTTGATACATCTCACCAAGCTTCTTCCATAGTTTATGTGTAGAGGTCTCTTCATGGACATTGCTTAAAACAGAGTCTTCCAAGCATAATCTAATTAGACCCTTGGATTTATGGTCCATAACATCATATTGAGAAGCCTAAGTAGGATTTGTAGGCCTTGAAACATTCTCATCAATAGCATCCCACGGATCTCGATCTATCAACAAATCCTCTATCTTCAACTTCCACATTTCAAAATTATTTCTAGAAAATTTATCCACCTCTATTCTCCCTGATGAACTTTCCATCTAAAAATTATTGCAACAAGATCACAAAGTTTCTTCTACACAAGCTCCCACTCAAATTTGAATTAGTTCAAAAAACCCAACAACCCACTACTGAAACCAAAGGTGATCATGCTCTGATACCACTTGTAAGGAAGCTAAGGTAGCAAAACAACTTCCTACACTAACCTTGAGAGGAGAATAATGTAAACTTTTATAGTTCTTTAACAGTTACAAAAACTTAAATAAAAATAAACACAAATATCATGCATACCACAACATTATGATTTACATGGGAAAAACCCTTTCAGGAGAAAAACCCCACACTCCAAAATCCACCCAATATATTATTTAGAAATCACAAAGATTACAATATACTTGCAGAGAAAGCTTCTCGTAGGAGTATCACCACTCAGAGATCCAAAGGCAACACAACCACTATCAAATCTCAAAATACATCACAATACACAACCATAATACAATGCCCTCATTAAATAGGGTTGCCTTCTAGGGAAAGTCAAGCTAATAAAATACTGGTCATTAGATATGAGACATAATGATGAACGGTCCAAATTTACAATAATAAAATATAAATAAATTTTTTCTTTCATGGGTGCTGCCCCCAAGCCCCTGCCAAGGCATGCTACCCCTAGACCCCAGCCAAGGGGATGATCCCCCAGACCCCTCGTGGTGGTGATCCCCCTATGCCCCCCCGTCGTCATTGGCTAAACAGTACCTTGTGTATCAATAGTACCTTATGTAATTGCAAGGTTGAGACACATTTTCTCAACACCTTTGCGATAGAGCTTTTCCAATAAGGACACCTTTCTCCATGATTTCCTCAAAAGTTGTGCAACACTAGATTTGGAGACCACTCATCAGTTTTGCATTAAGTTTTTCTAGAAACATGGGGACTAATTGTTTCTTTGGAATGTGACAAGGACACTTGCTAGCCATACTTCTCTGTCTTTAGTAAAATGAGGTAAGTGAATCCCCTTCTTCTTGTCGGTAGTGCATAATTTTGCAAGGGTCACATCACTTTCAATGTTAAAGGAAAAGTGATTAATGAATTTGTCGGCCAAATCACCTCATGTTCTAATCCTAGGAGGAAGATGTGCAAACTAATTTAGGGCTGGCCCTGTGAGACTTCGTGGGAATAATCTCATCAAGTAGGTAGGATCATATGAAATTTCCATACATTCCATATTAAATTCTCATATGTGTTCCACTAGATCTCCTTTCCCTTTATATTTGGGTAAAATTGGTGTTGTGAAGTGAAGCAGAAAGGGTGGCATGTATATATTTATGTCGAATGGATAGGGGCACAATTCCTCCATGGAATAAGTTTTTTTATTGGTCCCCAATTGTATGTTTGTCATTTGTTGTTCTATGGCTTATATTTTTGCATCAAGGTGTCTGAAAGAGATGGTGTTGTGTTGCTTTGATTTTGAATTATGGTATTGGTGTTGAGATCATATGTTGGATTTGGACTTGGATTGGAATTTTGTGGCATGGGACCTTGGTTACCTTATTGATGTGTAAATTTCGTATTAGTGTTGGTCTAGTTTCGAGTGAAATTGGAGTTTAGATTTGTCCCAAAATTCATGTTGGTATTTGGTATGGTGTTTTGAAATTGTGGTGTGGGTCCTTGATTCCTTGATTCATACTTTGGATTTGAAATTTTGGTCCTTGATTTGTGTTCTGGAAAGATGGGGTAAGCCCTTGATTGGTATTTGAAAGTGTAGGTCCTTGATTGAAATTTTGGAATAATGGGGTAGGTCCTTGATTGGTGTTTGAAAATGTAGGTCCTTAGTTGATGTTTTGGTATGATGGGGTAGGTCCTTGATTGGTATTTTGACTTGGCACTCTTTGTGGAACAACATGAATCCTCCTAGATTTTTTTGATTGATTTTGATTTGATGAGGGAGTGTTTTGAAATTGAAATGTGGGACCTTGATTCATGTTTTGAAGCGTAGGCGTGGGACCTTGGTTGGTATTTTGAAGTAAAGGTGTGGGACCTTGGTTCGTGTGTTGAAATATAGGTGTGGGATGTTGAGTCATGGGACCTTGGTTTGTATTTTGAAATAGAGGATTTGTAAAGGTCTTACCCATGGAATTTGATGAGCTACCAAATGTAAAATTTTGTCCTTGTGTTGTTGCATGAGTTCTCTTGTTTCCAAATGTTGGGGTATTGGGAATGTGTGTGGTAGTTGTGGCCAAGTGTGTTGTTGTCCCAAGTGGTAATGTAGTAGAAATTTGTTGTGAAGATGGTATCCCTAATGTAAATGAGTTTTGATTAAGTCCTTGGTTTGGTGTTTGAGTAGCTCCTTCCACAATCGTGGAGACATCAAAGCCTTGAGGGAATTTAGCACCTTTTTTGGCTAGTGTATAAAAGTATCTATTAGGATTAGCACTAATGAGCACATAAACAATGCGTTAAATTCTTGGATCTTGGTAAGCTCTTTCAACCTCTTCAGGAGTCAATTTCTTGTTGAATTCTTCTAAGCCTAGATTGTCAAATGTGTTGATTAGGTCTCTTTGTGGTGTAGATTGATTTGAATGTGATCCAAGGTTGGTGTCATGGTATGGAGTATAAAAGGGGTCACTTGATGAATCTATGTCTTTTCTTTTAGTTTGTGACTTTTTTTCAACCATGTAAGACTTGCAAGTTTGGGAGGTAATGCAAGGTGATATGAAACTAAACTATGTTTTTGGGATTTTTTGGTTAGGTATAAGGATGCAAGATGATCATGCAAGTAGATGGGAATAAATGAAACTAATGGAGGTTAAATGATACTAATCTATGACCAAGGATAATGATATAGAGGCTAGGTAATGCTAAATTAATGACCAAAGGCTATGATGCAATCTAAGTCTAAGATAAAGTTTAAGCTATGCTTTTGTAATTTTTGGGACATATAAGGATGATAATGCAACCAAGGAATGATAGGATGATAGTGGAGTTATGATCAAAGGATATGACACTAGAAAAAGGACTCTAAGGATATGGACCTTAAGATTTAAGAAAAAGGATGGTAAGCAAGCTATTGTAGGTCCAAGATAACAAACTCAAGTGTCATTGACCTTTGTGATGACCAAGGTGACAAATTTGACAAGATGAGTCTAAACTAGGACACAAGTTTGATACCCAAATTTTGACCAAGATGACAAGGACAAGGATCGATGAATTAAAAGATAAAGGTCAATGAAAAGTTGGATAGGTAACCATGGTTTTTACAAAGGTTTGATAGGTCTCCTATGTCTGAAATCTAAAAGGTATGTACAACTTAAAACCTAGGATTAATTAAGGTGCAATCTAAAAGGTAATGCAATCCAAAATGAGGGTGATGGAATGGACTGGTAAAACTCTGCAAGTCTAAGGTTCAGAAGTCAAGATCACTATCAAGATGAATTGGATCAATTTTGGACAAGGATTTTGTGAAATTCTGATAATTAGGCAATTGCGGCACTGTTTTTGTCAAAATGTGTCATTTTAGCTGTGGTTTTCTAATAAGTAGTTGCAGTTCACTATAGCAGTTGTGGCTCTATTTTAAGCAATTGTGGCTCATAGAGAGTTGTTTTACAAATTTGATGGTTTTGCACTGGTTTTCTGATTGATTTTTTATTGGTTTAGGTATTGATTTTATGAATTTATCTTTGGCAAACATAGAAAAAAATCAACAAACACTTGTTTGGTCTGATTTTGAGTGTGAAAATTTGTAACATGTAAAAATACACTCGTAGACAATGCACAACCTAGGATAGAAAAGATACTACCTGATGGGCCCCTATTTGGATTGCTCCATACACTTAGACAAAGTAGACAACTAGAGACCTTGGTGGTGTTGGCTCCCCCTTACACGACATAGGCTCACCAAGATCTCTTACCCCATAAGATCCAAAAACCTTGATGGATTCCCTATCTCTACAATGAATAGTGGAACATAGGGTGGCTTCAGAACGATCGTTCCTGCACCAACAAGTAAAATGGTTTTTGGCCACTACAACAATTCGTTTTTAATTTGTGTTTCAGGGAAATACTGGTGCCTATGCATGAGGAAAGATTAGCTCAATTAAGAGGCCTCCTAGTCCCATCCTAAGAAAGGATTTTGATGTATCACGTGGATACTAGGGGTGGTACTTTTTTGCATAGGACATCCTCACTAGGTGATCAAAGACTTTCCCAATGATCACAACAATTTATATAGTGGACCGGAACAAAGTTCCTCTTTGGTCGTTCCCTCTCACAAGATGAGAGGCAAGCCCTCTAAAGGAAACAAAAGTGAGAAAGTACATTGTTTTTGATCTCCCAGATCACACGAAGCACAAAGAGAGAGCATACACAATGCCTTTTTCTCACACTCGCAAGGGGTTCATTTTAAAAAGAAAATCCCAAATTGAAATGTGTGGGTCGTTATACAAAGTGCTAAAGGAATTATTTTGATTCTCAAGATTGCCAAGTGGTGTGAGATAAGAGCATATGCATCCAAAGACAAGATGTAAACCATAAGATAATACAAGCACTATTTTATTTTAACCTCGCTTATAATGTCAAACAAACACTTGTGTTCTTTTTAAACCGATGATGTGTGATGCAAGTTCATTTTATTTTCCATGAGTGAAGATATGCATTTTTTTGTTCATTTTAGCCTTTATGAATGAAAATGCATGTTCATTTTAACCTTTGTGAGTGTGATGCAAATTTGTAGTTATAGACAAGCAAAGAAAAACTTCTTAACTTTAAAGTAAATGATAGAAAGATCGATTGTTTCTAAAGAAACAGTTTTAAAAGTTCTCAAATCCAACACCACATGCTAAAAATGGATGATTAGCAAACCAAAAACCCTATCCTAAAGAAAACCCAAAAGGAAAAATGAAAAAAAAACAAAAAACATAAAAGTTCTACCTAAGCAGGAAGTTGCATCATTTTGGATAACAATTGCAGTACTATAATGCGTTGTTTGGGCCTGCAATTATGGCATTTCTGAATTTGAAAGACTGCATTCAGTTGCATCGATCTCCTTAATAGTTACATCATTTTTTCAAATTTCAGGTTTGTGCCTTCAGTTGCGTTGCTGCCTCTCTTAGTTGCGTCATATTTTTGAATTCTAGAAGCGTGCCTTTAGTTGTGTCGTTGCGCTTTGCATTTGCATCTCACAAACTTGTTACACATCAAAAGAAAAAAGAAACATGGATTTTTTTGCAAATTTCATCCATTTCACATTGGGTTCACCAATGTAAGATAGGAAAATCAAGTAGCATAGATTAAGTGACAACCAAAACACTAATCTAAGCTAAAAATCCAATTTAAAACAAGAGAGAACAATCAATTGGAAGGAGTAAAATGAAAGAAATAAGAAAAACACTCCCCATGTTTGAAGTTGAATTACCTCCCTTGTGTCTCCTCAAACAACCTTTGCAAGTTTTTCCTTAGTTCGTTGTGTGTGTATGAAAGTACCTGCAAACAATAAGCATGAAAGTCAGAGATATGTGGTTGTTAAATCGAAAAGGGAGGAGAAGAGCTTCTTTTATAGACAACCATTCAAATGGATGGATGAGATCAAGCTTCTAGAAAGATTCCAAGATCAACGGTTGAGGATACATTTACCATGGAGTA
The DNA here is from genome assembly GCA_007258455.2 of Sequoia sempervirens. Classification (NCBI taxonomy): domain Eukaryota; kingdom Viridiplantae; phylum Streptophyta; class Pinopsida; order Cupressales; family Cupressaceae; genus Sequoia; species Sequoia sempervirens. Next base: position 221,095,102 of record VDFB02281492.1, on the reverse strand, counting down.
GTAGGATAAGGACGACTATGAAATGGATAGATGAGATCAAAAAGAGACCAGAGACAATCAATGACTGAGATTCGAAAATGAGATAGTGGAGGGAGATAATGGAGGAATTAAATAGATAACAATATTTAATTCATGGGAAAGGAATCTTTGATGAAGTAGAGGATAAATAATTTATTTGAATCATTTATTTGTGGAAGAAATAGAAAATGGTCATTTAATTCAAATGATTTATGCAACCAATTTAATTAAATAAGAGGAAATAGAAAAGATGAATTAAATAATTAATTTAGATTAATTATTTGATAGTGGAGAAATGACGAGAGATAATTAAATAATTTTAATAATTATTTAACTATAGAAGAATTGAGAGATTTTAAAAGAATAGATAAGTAATTAATAATTATTATTTAACCATAGACAAACGATGAAAGGTAAATAATTAAATAAATGATAATTTATTTAATTATTGAAGAAAAGAATGTTAGTGACATAATTAAATTTATTTAATTGATCACAGTAGAATAAAAGTCAAGAGATGAATTAATTAAATAATTGAAATTATTTAATTAATAGAGGAACATGATCAAAGATAATTAAATAATTAAAATTATTTAATTAAGCATTGAAGAGGACCAAGAAAAATGATGCTCACAGATCAAAACATTTTTCAATGTCTACAGAAAGCTCTTAAGTTTTATAGTATCTCACAAAGGCATTGAGGTGGCTACGAAGAAAATTGATGCTATCATTAACATGCCACCTCCTAAAAACATCTCTTAGTTACATACCCTACAAGGGATAATTCAAGCTATTTGTCATTTTGTAGCATCCTTAGTAGACCGAACATTACCCTTTACACAACTTCTTAAGAAAGAAGTTGAGTTTAAGTGGAATGAGGATTGTTAATAGGCATTTGAAAGTTTTAAAGATTATCTCGCTACTCCATCAATTTTACAACCCACTCATTTATCCTTTATACAACAACATCAACCCATGCTCTAGCAGTATTGTTGGCTCAACAAGATGACAATGGTAGATAAAATATCATTTATTACATTAGTTGAACTATGATTGATTACAAGAAACGATATACAATGATAGAAAAACAATGTTTGGCTCTTGTATTCACTACTAGTAAATTGATACATTACTTATTAAATGTGGAAATTCATGTGATGAAAAAGTTCAATCCTTTAAAACATCTCTTTGCTAAAACTAATTTACTGAGACACTTAGCTAAATGGGTTATGTTGTTAACTGAGTTTGATCTTAAATTTTTCTCTCAAAAGGAAATCAAAGGACAAGCCTTAATCAACCATTTAGTTGATGCTCCTTCTCTCTTAGCGTTACCTAATACAAACTCATTCTCTGATGAAATTGTGTTGACTATCGAAAAAGAAAAAGAAACGCGGGAATCGTGTTTTGATGGTTCTAAGTGTTAAACTGGCTCCAGAACTAGGGTTATAATAGTTCCTCCTTCAAGAAAGTCTATTCCCTTATCCTACTATCTAAACTTCCTATGTACAAATAACATTGAAGAGTTTGAAACTTTAATTGTTGGTATACATGCAGAGTTAGCCTTAGGTGTTCAACACATTTATATATTCAGTGATTCTCAATTAGTCATTAAAAAAATAAATGGTTCATATCAAGCAAAACATGATAAACTCATTCAATATAAAGACCTCACGATGATATTATTAAACAAATTTGAATCATACATCATTGATAACATACTACAAAAGGATAATCGACATGCAAATGCAATAGAAAGTGTTGCTTCCCTTGTATCTCCTAAAGATCCTTTTTTTGATTTCACATTTACAATTCAAATGATCCTAAAACCTCGATAGATGAAAAAGTTGAAGAAGTGTTAGTAATCAATGTCAAAAACTCTAGCGAATGGTACACAACGATATTCAATTACTTAAAAGAAGGTACCTTTTCCACTAGACATACATTTATAATTACCGCAACATATTACTTCACAAAATGGGTGGAAGTTATCCCTCTTCACTCCATGATAGTTGATGCAATATGTCATTTCATATTGGAACATATTATTGCTCTTTGGTCTTCTTTTCATATTAGTTTTAGACAATGGAACTCTATTTAATAACAATGACATGAAGAAATTCTTGGAAACATATCATATTCAACATCACTTTTCTACACCATATTACCCACAATCAAATCGTCAAGTGGAATCAACTAACAAAACTCTTGAAAAAATCTTAAGAAAAATGGTAAGAAATCATAATAAAGATTGACACACTTTGTTAACTTATGCATTGTGGGATTATCATACAAGTATTAGAACATCTACAAGAAACATTCCCTACAACCATGTTTATGGTGTCAAACAATAATGCCCTTAGAGTTAGAAATTCATTCATTGAAAATTGCTCTCAAGGGACTTATCGATGATACTACCTATAAAGAGCAACGATTGCATCAACTTGAAATGCTTGATGAACACCACATTAATGCTCTCGAGCATCTCCAAGTTTATTCTAAACAAATGCAACGTAATTATAATGATCATGTCATCCCTCATGCATTTAATAAAGGTGACTTGGTGTTATATGAGAATGAACGTAATGTAAATGCCCCTTTGAATGATAAAGGAAAATTCAACTCTAATTGGCTAGGACTTTATGTAATTGAAGAAAATTATGGGTCTAGTGCCTACACATTAACGGATATGGATGGTACACCTCTAAAGGAACCTATCAATGTTGTGCATTTGTGTCGGTACTACACCTAGCATCTTCTTTGAATAGTATGTTTAGTAGAGCAGTGTTGTTAGATTAAGTAGATAGTGTTCTATTTTTATCTCATATTGCTTCATTCTTGGACAAACAATCTTGGTGTGTCTTAGAGTCTAAGGTGATTATTCAAGTTAGTTTGAATTCTTAATTTAGTTTGCATACTATTCAAATTTCATCTTTTGTGTTGTGTTAGATTAGATCCTTATATGCATTTAAGGTTCTGAAATTAAATCATAAAGTGCATTTAATTTAACATAGCATACTCAATCACAATGTTGTATTTAATGTAAACTTAAGAGTTATTAATTAGATCACATAAACATTAGATCATGGAGACATTTATTAAATATTCTAAGGATTATTTAATAAATCACATCGAAATCTAATTTGACATAAGCTCATAAGAAAAAAACATAAATGCTCATATATTATGCATAAAGAGTTCAAGTACATATAATCAGAAATACAATGCTAGTAGGGCCTATGACTGCTAGACCCCTCGGGGCATGGTGTTGGCACCCATTGAGGTATAGTAGAATGTGACCCTGATTTACTCATGGACGTCCATAGGCCCCACACCTCTCCAGCTACCGCAATCTCCCATATAAGTGCCTCGATGTGCTCCCACTCTATGCGGTCTTTGTCTGCATGCACCCTAGAAAGCTCCTCATGTAGCCTCAAGATATCTTCTCATAGGGTGGTCTTCGTCTCTCTGTTAGTCAGAGCTCGATAGGCTCAAAGCTCATTGTATGTTGCATGTAGTGCTAAAAGCTCTGCTAGAGCTTGGTCAACATGTTTGGCGGCACTCTCATATGCAACACTCAATCTCACTACTAGCTTGAAGAGGTTTACATGTTGCCCCGGGAAGGTGGGGGTATGCACTTTGAAGGTATATCATCCTTTGCATGCAATGGAGGCACCATCTTTATAGTCACTTGTTGGTAGAGCTCATGCCACTCTCGTGTGGACCTTGCAAGATGGAAATTATAGAAGATATCAGTACACATCATGATATATCTATAAATCATATACATAAAGCTAAAAATATAATGAAAGTACAGACAAGTGTTGCAAGAATGAAGGTGTTGTCATTGATCAACTAGTCAATTGGTTATCAACTAGTTGTTGTTGTCATTGATTTCATGGATGCAGGTTATTGGCTATATATGTCGAGGATATTGAAAAAATTGTAATGAAGAGAGGTTGCAGGTATTCAGTGGTTGCTCCATATTTTGCTCTGAGATTTGCTTCTATGTTTGTGTGGTTTAGATATGTTGATCATGGTTGTTGAAAGCTGATATATCTAGATTTTTGGCTTCTAATTCATTGTATAGTGTGAGTTATGTTCACCAGTTGCAAACTGTGGTTTCTGTGCTTCTGGATGAGGTCTGAGATAAATGTTGTTGGTCTGTATTTCTCTTTGGTTAAGTCTTATGACTTGTGATTCTAGAGTTGAGTTGTTATGATCATGATGAAGATAACTTTGGTGTCTAGAAGGATTTGATCATGCTAAGGATTGCATGTGCTTAATTGTTCTATGTGATTTACACTGGTTTGGTCAACCTTGTGTTGAACACTACCTTCAAATTTGATGAAGCATGTTGGGACCTACTTGGGTCTTCATCAAGCCTATGTTTGGCTCACCCTCATTCTAATTCCACCCTAGGACATTTTGGTGCCAGCCTAATTTGAATTTTATGATGGATGGCTAACTTTGGATATGTTTCAAAGTTGAAGATGGTATAAATATAGGATGAGTTAGTGGTGAAAGATGGACAAAGAGATAAGTGCAAAGAAATAGAGCAAATAGATGCAAAATAGATATGAATCCATGTGTGTGTGATGTGAGTGTGGTAGATCAGTGTGAATTCTAAATGCTAAGTTTTAGGATGTAGTGAGCTAAATGTGTACTATATCATTCATGTATGTCTACAAGTGGTTGATTAAATTGTGGTGGAAATATTTCTTGCATTAAGATTGTCTTCTCTCTGTAACATCTTTTCTATCTTCTTTGTATCTCTGTGGTTGTGAGCCCTTCGGGTGGTTAGCCTTGTTAGATAGTGAGTCCTTGTTTTGGCAGTGAGCCTTTTCTTAGGCAATGATCCTTTGTAATTAGTTTTGATATTCTCTATAGTGTGAGTTAATCCTCACTATGGTTTTTCCCTAATTGGGTTTTCTATGTAAATCTGGTGTTATTTTTTTTGTGTGATGGTTTTCAGTTTCTACACTTGCACTTAATGTTTAATCGTTTTAGCAGAGTTCAAGATTTGTGATTGATCTAAGTTCTAGTGAATTTTTTAAAGTTTAAATTTACTACAACTAATTCACCCCCCCTCTCAGTTGTCTTGTTCAAAAATTGGTATCAAATATTGGTTCCTTGTAAAAGATCTTAACTGCTTAAAGAAGGTCTGAGATGGCTGGAAAAGTTACTCATGATTATCCGATGTTCGATGGAACTAATTATGCTATCTAGAAAATATTGATGGAAGAATATTTGGAGTTTTATGGGTATGATGTGGAGAAAGCTTACAAGAATACTTACACTCCTCTTGCTAATGGTTCGATTATGGTTGATGAGATCAAGGAACATGAAGTGAACAATAAGGAAAAGTATATTTTGAAGAATAATCTTGTACATTTTAAGTTGATTAAAGTTTAAAATTTGAAGACTGCTAAGGAATTCTAGGATGCTTTGGAAAAGGCACATGAAGGAGATGAAAGGGTCAAAGAGGAAAATTTTTAGAACTTGGAGACACAGTTTGAACTCCTACATATGTATGAAGATGAGAATTTTAAAGCTTATATATAGAGATTGGATGAGTTAGTAACTAGAATGCAAGGACTTGGTGCTACAATAGATAAATCTAGGATTCTAAAGAAGAGTCTTAGAACTCTCCTTGATGTTTACAACAAAAAGGTATGTGCTATTGAAGAACATATAGATTGCAAGACTTACACTAAAGATTAGTTATTAGGAACTCTGACATCTTATGAGATGAGAAAGCCGAATTTGAGAAGTGGATCCAAATCAAAAATTGCTTTTAAAACTACAAAAGCTGAAGATCCGGATGAAGAAAATCTTGATGAAGTAGAAGCTAACTTTGTGAGAAGGATGAAGAAAAGATCCAACAAGTATGAAGGTAATTTTCCCTTTAAATGCTTTAGTTGGGGAGGAATAGGAAATTATGCTTTGAGGTGTCTGAAAAGAGATAAGAGGAATAAACAAAGATATGAGAAAGAAAAGAAAGGTATGAAGATCAACAAAGCATATTATATGAATGATGATGCTAGTATATCTGATGAGGAATCTGATTATGGAGATCTTGATGGTCCAATGAATGCTTGTTCTTGTCCATAAAGGATGAACCTACTTTTGCTAATTCTAAAAAACAGGTGAAGGAATTCCCTCCAGAGAAGGAGAAAAATGAAGGTACTATAATTTTTGTCCTACATGCTAAACATGAAAAGAACTATTGGGTTGTTGACAGTGGTTATTCACATCACATGACTGGTGATAAGAGTAAGTTTGTTAAACTTGAAAAATATGATGGAGGCTTAGTTATGTTTGGAGATGAGACTCATGTTAAGATTTGTGGGATAGGTTCAGTAAGTTTTGATGGCAAGCATAATACTGATGATGTCTACTATGTTAAGGGTTTAAGGAATAATCTCTTGAGTGTTGGACAGATTGTAGTAAAGGATATAATCTTGTATTTAATGATGAAAAATGTAAGATCGGGAAATATTCCAGAATAGTGATTGCTGCAGGAAAGAAATCGTAAGGAAATATCTATCAACTCAAGGGTGTTGATGGACGATGCTTTATGACTCAAATTAATGACAGCTGGTTATGGCATAAGAGAATTTGTTATATGAATTTTGATAACTTGGCGAGGATTAGTGCAGTAAAGGTTGCAAGAGATTTACCAAGGAATACAAAGCTTGTTAATGCTATTTGCTGGAATTGTTAGTTTGGAAAGCAAGCAAAAAACCATTATAGATTAGAGGAACAATCTACTACTGGACTACTAGATTTAATTCATATAGATCTCTATGGTCCTACAAGAGTGAGAAGTCTACAAGGTGAAAGGTACTTTATTCTTTTGATTGATGATTATTCTAGGTATGCATGGGTTACATTTTTTAAAGATAAATTAGATGCTTTAGATAGATTCAAGAATTCAAAGCTATGGTTGAGAATGAAGTAAATTTGAGGATAAAACACTTAAGATCTGACAAAGGTGGTGAATTCACCTCCCATGATTTTAATATATTTTGTGAAGTTCATGGAATAAAAAGATAGTTATCTGCTCCGAGAAATCCTCAACAGAATGGAGTTGTTGAAAGAAAGAATAAAACAATTCAAGAGGCTGCTAAATCAATGATTACTGAGGCTAGTCTATCAGAAGTTTATTGGAGAGAAGCTACTATTTATGTATTCAATCAAGTTCAAGCAAGAGAAAACAATACAAAGACCCCCTATGAGCTATGGTGTGGAAGAATTCTTACTGTTAAGTATTTCAAGGTATTTGGAAGCAAATGTTATATCAGAAGGGATAAAGAAAATTTAGGAAAGTTTGATGAAAGAAGTCATGAAGGAATTTTTCTTGGATACTCTACTAAAATAAAAGCCTACAGATGTTTCAATAAAATACTAAGGAAGATTGTAGAAAGCTCAAATGTCAAGGTTGATGAAGTAATGAATAATTCAATTGATGTTGATGGATATGTATCTAATGAACCTGATTGCGTAAGGATTGAAGAAATTATGGAAGAACAGGAGAAGGATGAGCAAGAGAAGTAGAATGGAGAAGAGGAAGAAGAAGATTCAGTGGAGTCCCCTAAGACACCTAGATATGTGTAGAAGAATCTTTCAGAAAGTCAGATTATTGGAGACAAGACAAAAGGAGTACTAACAAGAAGCAGAGTTGCTACTGGTGAGGTAAATCTATGTTTACTTTTTGAGATTGAACCGAAGACTATAAGTGAAGCATGTAAAGATGATCATTGGATGAAAGCTATGAAAGAAGAACTTATGCAGATTGAGAAGAATCAAACTTGGGAATTGGTCCCAAGACTGACAGACAAACATTATTGAATCAAATTGGGTATTCAAAAATAAGTTGAATGAGAATGGAGAAATAGTCAAAAACAAAGCAAGGCTTGTGTGTAAGGGTTACTCACAAATAGAAGGCATAGATTTTCAGGAGACTTTTGCTCTGGTGGCAAGAATGGAGCTATCGGGATGTTCTTAGCATTTGTTGCTCATAAAGATTTCAAAGTCTATCAGATGGATGTCAAGTCTACATTTTTGAATGGTGAGATAGAAGAAGAGGTCTACATGGAACAACTAGAAGGATTTCAGTTGTTAGATCAACCGAACATGGTTGGTAGATTGAAGAAATATTTATATGGATTGAAGCAATCTCCTAGAGCTTGGTATGCAAGGTTAGACATGCACTTGATTCAACAAGCTTACAAAAAAGGTACAATAGATAGTAATTTGTATTTTAAAATTGAAAATGATAAAATATTGAGTGTGGTTGTATATGTTGATGACATTATTTTTGGAGGAAATGAAACTTTGTGTAAGATGTTTGAGGAAGAAATGCAAAAAAAAATGATGTTTATGAATTTCTTTCTTGGGCTACAAATTAATCAAACAGAGAAAGAAATTTTTATTTTACAGTCTATGTATGTGAAAAAGATGTTAAAGACATTTGGGATGGATGGTTCCAAACTAGTATGCACTCCAATGGTGATTGGTTGCAAATTAGGTAAAGATGATTATTCACCTAAGGCTGATAAGAGCAAATATAGATCTATGATTGGAGGTTTGTTGTATTTGATTGCTACTAGATCAAATATTATGCATGTTGTTTGTCTTGTGGCTAGATTTCAAGGAGATCCTAAGGAAACAATGTTGCTACTATTAAAATAATATTCAAATATTTGAATGGCACTCCAAATTATGGCTTATGGTATCCTAGGGATACTGACTTTACATTAAGTGCTTATATAGATGCAGATTGGGCTGAATGTGTAAATGATAGAAAAAGTACAAGTGGTGGTGCATTATTTCTTGGTTGCAGATCCGTGGCATGGTTGAGTAAAAAAGAAAGATTCAGTTTCCTTATCTATTGTTGAAGCTAAGTATATTGTTGTTGTATCCTGTTGTACACAAGTTCTATGGATGAAACAAACATTGAAAGATATCATAGTTGTGTATGATGATCCTATTTCTATATTTTGTGATAACACATGTGCAATTAACATTTCAAAGAATCCAGTGATGCACTTGAGGACAAAAAATATATCTATTAGGTATCATTTCTTGAGAGAGAATATTGTTGAGAATGAAGAAAAGCTTGAGTATGTCCCTACGAAGGATCAAACTGCTGATATATTTACGAAGGCTCTTCTTAAAGATACTTTTGAGTATCTCCAAGAGAAGTTAGGGGTCCTTTCCCTTCATTTCTTAAACTAGATGCATATGGAGATGCATCATTATGGTGGGTCTATGGATCTATCTTTATTTTGAATTGATGTTTTGGTGACTACCTCTCAGGGGGAGTAGGTAGTGTCATGTGTTATCATTGAAATAGTGTTTTATTCTTAATGTCAAAGGGGAAATCAATGTAAAAAATCTTTTTCCTTTTTCATTGATTTAAAAGGGGGAGATGACAGATGAGAGATGTGAAAAAAAGAGATTATCTATTAAAGGGGAGAAACAAAAAGAAAAATCATGAGAAGTGTGTTTAGAGCTGGTATGTTGTCTTGATGGTTTTTCACATCATGTGTTGCCATCAATGACAAAGGGGAAGATTGTTGCAAGAATGAAGGTGTTGTCATTGATTTCAATTGGTCAATTGGTTATCAACTAGTTGCTATTGTTATTGATGTCATGAATGTAGGTTATTGGTTGTATATGTTGAGGATATTGAGAAAATTGAAATGAAGAAAGGTTGTAGGTGTTCAGTGGTTGTTCTAGATTTTTCTCTAGGATTTTCTTCTATGTTTGTGTGGTTCATATATGTTGATCATGGTTGTTGGAAGCTTCTATATCCAAATATTTGGCTTTTGGTTCATTGTACAATGCGGGTTATGTTCACCAGTTGTGAACTATGGTTTTTTGTGCTTCTGGATGAGGTCTAGGATAAATGTTGTTCGTCTGACTTTCTTTTTGGTTAAGTAGTATGACTTGTAGTTCTAGAGTTGAGTTGTTATGATTATGTTGAAGATAAATTTGGTGTATGGAAGGATTTGATCATGCTAAGGATTGCATGTGCTTAATTGTTTTATGTGCTTTACACTGGTTTGGCCAACCTTGTGTTGAACACTACCTTCCAAGTTGATGAAGTGTGTTGGGACCTACTTGGGTCCTCATCAAGCATGTGTTTGGGTGCCCTCATTCTAATTCCACCCTAGGATGTTTTTGTGCCAACCTAATTTGAATTTTATGATGGATGGTTGAATTTGGATATGTTTCAAAGTTGAAGATGGTATAAATAGAGGATGAGTTAGTGGTGAAAGATGGACAAAGAGATAAGTACAAAGAAATAAAGTAGATAGATGCAAAATAGATGAGAATGTGTGTGTGTGTGTGTGATGTGAGTGTGGCAGATTAGTGCAAAGTTGTAGTGAGCTGAAGGTGTACTCTATCATTCATTCATGTCTACAAGTGGTTGAGTAAATTATGGTGGAAATATATGTTGCATTGAGATTGTTTTCTCTCTATAACATATATCTTCTATCTTCTTTTTATCTCTGTGGAAGTGAGCCCTCTAGGTGGTTAACCTTGTTGGATAGTGAGTCTTGATCTAGACAGTGAGTCCTTGTTTTGGCAATGAGCCTTTTCTCAGGCAGTGAGCCTTTGTAATCGGTTTTGATATTCTCTATAGTGCGAGTTAATCCTCATCATGGTTTTTCCCTCATTTGGTTTTCCATGCAAATCTAGTGTTACTATGTTTGTGTGATGGTTTTTAGTTTCTGCACTTGCACTTAATGTTTAATCATTTTAGCAGAGTTAAAGATTTGCGATTGATCTAAGCTCTAGTGAATTTTTTAAAGTTTAAATTTGCTACAACTGATTCACCCCCCCTCTTAGTTGTATTATTCAACAACAAGCACATCATCACTTGGATCTCTAGTCCGCCAAGCAGGGTATAACCGTGTAACAACGGTCCCCTCCTATGTGGGAAGTGTGATATGCTCGAAACACCAAACTTGTAAGAGTGTACAGTGCACTATACTATCTAGCTCCTAGTAAACAAACTACCCTAGATCATAATACAAATGTTCCAACATACTATGAACCCAAGCATAGATGGTCCTATGCTAATCCATGTTCTGAATAATGTGAACCAGTCCTCCATCTAAGTGAGCCCCTCGTCTATTAGGAACCACTGTGAGTGTTGTAGTAATGATCATAATGCATCAGAGTAGTGGTGTTCACGCATGTAGTAGCCATCTGAACTCAACGCGATGCATGATGCTCGACTCTCAGATGGGGCGCCCTAGACAGTACAAGATATCATCCTGCATATCCTCATATGTACACTCATTGACCAAATACACAACCTTGCCCCATATGGGTAGTCGTAGGATGCAGTGTATGTCCTCTAAGGTAATCGTCATCTCCTCAATATGTAGATGAAAGGTACATGTATTTACATCCCATCTCTCTACTAGGTCCATCAACATAGCGTCATGATATCTCATCGGTGGCATGGAATACACCTAGAATAGTCATGTATCCTGTAGAATACTAATCTCATCCTCTGATAGTCATGTGATGAGTTGTTGGAGGAAACAAAATTGCTTGCCTCTGAGATGCTACCAGGCTCATGGAGGGATCTAAATAATGAAATAAGCAAAGTAAATCCTAAATATATTTAATTAAAAAAGTACACTAAATTTTCTCTAGGACACTTTATGACCAACTTGGACATATGGGCCATTTTTGGATAGGGGGTCCTCGACACTTTAGCCATTTTTGGACACTTTATGCCAAGGTGGGACACTTTGCGCCAACAAGGGATGCTTTTCAAAAAAGATGGACACTTTGCGACTCTCTTTTCCAAGGTTATAAAAATACTAAAAAATAAACTAAAAAATACTATAAATGCACGAAAAACAAAGACAAAATAGAGAAGAATCCACTCCCCGTAGGCCGAATCGTGCCCCGTGACACTTCGTCACAAATAATGTCAAGTCCAGGAGGCCTATAAGTTCGTCTACTCGACATCTTGACCCACTCTACACCAAAGAAAAATACAAAGAGGTAAATGTCAAAATGATAGGTAAAAGTGTCATTTTCATTCATATATACCTAATTTCATTAAAAAGATGCATATTTTACCTTAGGTATATTTCATTAAAATTAACATATTGGGGGCTAGAGAACTACGTTTCCGATGCTCTTTGTTACGTTGGATTCGTAATTCCATCCGCGGTCTGATCCACTATCTATCACTATGTGGTATTACACTTTGAAATACCCTATGATAAGACTTAAGTAATTTTATGTGGTTTCATGGCTACCATGATTCCACCCTCATAAAGCAAGTGAAATCAGGGGGTATACATCTACCCTCAAATTTTATTCTCAGTAGAAGTTTGATTAGAAGATTTTTGAACGACTAATGAATCTATATTGTAGGATGTGGTTCCTAACATTGTGGTTTTGCAGATAACTACAGTGGGGGGCTTCATTATCCCTAATGAATCAATGAGTAACCTTATTATAAATTTTATTGTTTGAATTCATTTAGCTTGCATATGCACGTACTATCATATGGTCGCTAGAGTGGGGGCTAAATGTAGTGTAGAAAACTATACCCCTTTCTAGGAGAAAGTACAATTTCACACTTATTTGGATCTATTTTAGTGACCTTTTTCATTTATGCATTTTAAAACCTCATTAATAGGCCCCTAACACCCTTTATTATGTATCCCAAGGCCTATTTTATTTATTTCTCGACACCAAAACCTGCATTGAATAAATGTTATTAATTAAATTAATGCCCCAACATTTATGAAGTCCTAAAGTTTTAGGTCAGGACCCATTCGCCCATGGGTGAATGGGTCCTCATTAAGTGCCTTAAACTCAACTTTGAGCATATTTTTGGCAGAATTTCAAGGTCTCAAATTCAAATTTCAAATGTCAGCTTTCAAGATCTGATAATTGGAAAATTAGAAAGGAAGCCTATAAAACTAAGTTTCACATTCATTTTACACTATCAAGGAAGATAAATTCACATGAGATCACAAATATTAAAGGAGAAGTTAATCAAGCATTCAAAAGTGAAGTCTTTGAGCAACATTTTAGTTGTTTTTGTAGGTCTTCAAGTTGATTTTGATATCAAGATCAAGCATTTCCAAGGATTGATGATAGATTCCTATAGAGGATCATGATGGATTCTAGGTTTTGGGAGATGTACTAAGACATTCAACTGGGCCTAATGACTTTTTTCCTAAATGATTTCATCTTCTATTGTTATTCTAGTTTCTACCTAAAGGAAGGCATATTCATATTTGTGACTTATTAGGGTGATTTGAGATCTTCCAAAGTAGGTCTTCATCATTGTTCATTTTCATTTAGGGATCCTATTCTAACACACTTGAGTAGGTTTTATTTGCATTATTAGTTTTCCTAATCTTAGATACACTTAAGGTTAGGATTTTCACACACATTTTATGTTTTAGATCTATTTTTTTCATCAAGGTTTAATTACCAAACTTGGGGTTTGACTGAGGAAAACCCCTATCCACCAACAAAAAAAAATTGTTTTACAAATTTTTCATAGATTTGGATCTAGGAGTGAAGGTACAGAGTTACAAGGAAGAAGCGTAGGTCTCAGACTCAAATCTCAAATTTAGATTTTTCTAGAAAAGTCTGAGGACCCATTCACCCTAGGGCGAATGAGTCCCTGTTAGGCTTGCAAAAACAATGTTTTGTGAAAGGTGCACAACATTTATTCCTCTCAGATTTTCCAAAAACTTTGTCGGTTTCTTCATTTTTATACTTAATCTACTAGATCCAAGTGATAGATTGCAATTTGGAGTTGATTTTCTATTTTTAATCTTTCTCCTCAAAGTGTTGTTTTACCCAAACCCTCGTACTGACAAAAAACAAAAAAATCTAAAGATTCCTCCATAGAATTGATTCTCTTAAGGGTAGTTAGTCAATTCTTTGTGGGGATCTCATTTCCTAATAAAATTAAAAAAGTAGGACCCCTTTTCCCTCTTTGGATCCACTTTTCATTTTGGGAAACCCTAGGAGCACCCTATTTTTCTATGTTTCAGTATTAACCAAGTAGCCATATAGGCATACATCAATATATGTCAATATAAGTATAACATACATACAAAATAACCATATAGGCTTACAAGAATGCCATATGAGAATACAATTTCATGTATATACAATGCAAAATATATGTCCAAAAATGCCATATAGGCATTATAATAAAGCACCCTAATAAATATTCATTCCCTTGCAAGTGAAGAAAATAGATCATGGGCAACCTTTGATCATTGAGGGGATGGAGATGCATATGATGGTGGTCTACGTCAAACTCAAGGGTCGAACCTCCTATTTAATTCTTCATGGAGCCGCACCTATTACAATAAAAAGTATAAACATTAATATATAGAAATTACATTATAAAACAAAATATTTAACAAAATAATCATTTACCGCCACCAAATGATCTCTCTCCTCATTCACAATAGTGGCATGCTCATTTTTTGGTGTTGCAAAGCCCTATAACAACCATCTAGATAGAAATTAAACTATAAATCAATTATCATTTTATTTTTCAATAATAAACAGCTAAAACAATGAATGTAATTTGAAATTTACTAATCTACCTCATACCCCCTATCAAAGGCATTGAGCTCTCTATTGCACTAACTTAGAGACTCCATGCTCCATTTCCCTATCAATATATAGAGGAGTCTTTGCTTGTGAAATCTGAAAATAAAACAACATTATTCAATTATGAAAATTAAAAGAGTGATGCAGGTCATGGCTTATAATGTATGAGATGCTCAAAAAAAAATTGAGTAGTTATTGAACTATATATTTCTGCAAGGGTTTGCATGTTTCATGAGGAGAATTCCAAAGTAAAGGATAGTCACAAGATGACAGTCCCATGGATAATTATATCATGCAAGCAAGGGACAATATCATGATTACATAAAGAAGTCATGAAAACCTTTGCTGATGTGAAGTGTGAAGAATTTTTGAAGTGGGGATAAGATTTATGGAAATAATGTAATGCATGATAGTGAGATGCATGAAAAGAAGTGATAATGAGCACTATCAACTAAGAAAAAAATGGTGTAGTGATAGTGAGTAATGAGGGGATTGTGGTCCTAAGATCTTGATAACAATTCACACCTATAAAGACACTCCATGATTTTCATAAGACCTCAACATTCTATTCATATTCATGGGTAAATCACAAAGAAGAGATAGCTAAGAAATGGAGTGATATATCTTCATTACAGTGGATAATGTAATATTCACATAGGTAGAGTAATGATCACAAGGAGAAATAATGAATAAAAGAAAACAAATGAACAATAAAGGATATAGCATAAATAAATAACTGTAATAGAACAATTACATAAGATTGAATATGATGGTCTAAAGTCACAAGATGTAATAGGACAATTAGATGTATTTCAATACCAAAGAACGCTTCAAGGGATAATTGTGAAAGATGATTTTTATGAGGTGATACTTTATAGGTTTTCAACCAAGATACCTCAAGGTAAAGAGTGCATAACAGCCATGAATGTTGTGGTAATCATATGAAATCCAATGCTACAAGATAGTCTCATAGGAGAAGCAACAAATTTAGTACAATGGTATAAGAGGACCATGCATAGTTTATTATTAAAGGATAGTTTAGAGTGGCAGTTCCCTTTCAATGATCATATTCATAGAGGATAGTCCTTGTGAAGGGATAGAAAGAGGGCATATATTTCTAAATGATAAGTGGGCAGTACCTTGTTTATGGAGTAGATACCATTGAAGATAATTGATAGAAGATAATATTATACAGTCATGAAAGCAAGAGAGTAGTCCCTATGATGTCAAGAACTTCAAAGGTATAAATGAAAGTTTATAGCCATAATGTATGAATGCAATAACATAGTCATCATAATAAGTATAGTCAACATAGGACAAGGGTAGTAATAAGATCAATATCCCGAGCAACATTCATGAGCCCAATAGTGGGCAAAGAGATGGTATGCTACAAGCTAGTGATGACAGTTAGGAGGATAAAAGTGAAATGGTATTCTACAAGCTAGTGATGCCACTAGACTATATTTTTGGAGGTCAACAACATGAACAAAGGAAATTCATAGATTATGAAGTGCATAACAACCTAAAATTAAATTAATTAAAAATTACAAAGCATACTTACAAACTATCTAGAACCTTCAAGTCATTAAACATCATTCAATTACTAAATACATTTTTTTATATTAAAATTATAAATAGTTTGTATTACCTAAGTGAAACTTTGATGACCACCTCCACTGGTAGGTGTTACCGTCGAAATTCCAAAATTAATCTATTCAACATCCAAAATGAGATACAAGAATATCATTCATATAATGTTTAGCTATTCACATGTAATATTTATAATTCTTTACTAGTTACATACCTTCTTAGTACATGTAGTCCTCTAATAGGGAGGTGGGGGACCACTAAAAATAGAGTGAACGCTATGACTCTGAAATTTCACTATAATCATTCAACTAATTTAGTTAGTCTTGCATTTCAAAAATGAAATTTAATAAAATAAATTCAATGAACTTGCTAACATTTACTTACCTAACAAGGTCGAATGTCTCATTAAGGAGGGCATTTTTCATCACCATCTAATCACTTGTAGATGTAACCTAGGCACCTGCATCCTAACTATGCATCAGATCATAAGTGACCTGCAAGCCTAACAATAATGAGGTGGAACTCTACTCTTTGAGGACTCGCCCAACTCACCCTATGCTAGAGGACTAGTATGTTGTATGAGGCTCTAGGTGAGGGAACTAATCAACTGCAATGTATCGACCTCAACACTCTCCTTCACAACAAAAGGGATAGTCACATGCTCATATGTTGGTCTAGCGAGTGCTCGTCTCGCTGGTCATTGTGCATCGATACGTGCCCGGATTCTATTCTATGTGGAGCCCCCACCTCTATCTTGGAAGTCCTGCATGTCAAAATTGTTTTGGATTTTATTGAGGACAAACTCACACAAGAGTTTCCTCAAAAAATATTGTAGCACCTCGTTGTTGTTGCATGGAGGATGATAAAAAACCATCCACCACCTCCTCCAAAAATTGTTCTTTATCCCTTGGTGGTTGCACCAATGGGTAGGGAACCTCTTGCTTGAAGGATGTAAAGGTTGATTAGTTCTAGGGTTTGTGAATAGTGCACACAAGTCAAATTTTATAATTTTTTCATCTTTAACTTGTTTATAGGAAAATTTATCTGCATAAAGTTCTCTAAACTCTTGTCTCTTCTCCGACCAACTACTTATTTGCTTGCTAATTAAATCTACATGTGATATTATCAATTCAAGTGATTGAGCAAGTGTGGTTCTATGCGAGGTTGAGCTTGCAGGATATTTCAGCGTTGCAATTAACTCAATTATTTTTTTTGTTATTTTCAATTTTCCCCATTAAATTTTCTTGAGTTCCTAGAGCATGTTGAGAAATTGTTGGTGTTTGTTGGATTTGTTCTTTAGTAGGAATTTGGGAATGAGGTGAATCAAGATTTTGAGGAGGAATTTGAGTAGGGTTTGAAGGTGCATTATCATTTCCTAAAAAAAAAAAATTATATCAAAAAAATATCTTAAATCTACATATTTGATGCCAAATTCACACAAAAAATAGAAATTACTTACCTCTTCGACCTCCTCAATGTTGTGGCGATATTTTCACAAAGATTCGATGAAGAATTCAAGCGGTTTTGGAATTCCAAAAGCACGAGCGTGTTATGCAAGGGTTTCAAGCCACGAAGGAGAATAGTAAATGAGAGAACTCCAAAACCACGAGCGTGTTATGGATTTAAAAAAAAATTCAAAGGGGTGCAACTTTTTGGCCCCCATCTTTCTACACCTACCCATGTGGTAAATGAGAGAACCATTTTATTTCTTTTCCTCCTAAACTTTGAGGAAAGAGGCACATTAAGTATGTGTTGTTGTATGCAATCTATAAACATGCTATGTAAAACTCTCATATGTGTTCTTGTGGATCACCTCTTCCCTTATATTTTTCAAACTTAGGCATTTTGAAGTTGTGAGGGAAAAGTATCATAGCTATATTTTGTCAAGTGGATATGGACAAATGTCCTCAAGAGTATAGTTTTTCTTCATTTGTCCCAATTGCATGTCAATAATCTTTTGGTTCAAGCTTTGAATTTGCAAGGCCAATTCATCGTTTTGATTGTTTTTTGGTTGGTTAGATGGATTGTATGTTTGGTGTTGAGGAATGGATAAAGAGTTATATGATGAATTTTGGTTTTGTGGGATGTTTTGAGGGATGTTATATGGGTTGTATTAGATTTTTTGAAGTCGGGGAGTGTTTTTTTGTTGAAGTTTTATGTTTGAATAGTGATATATGGGTTGTATGAGGTGTTTTGATTTTGTGGGATGAAGTGTTGTTGTGAAATGACTTATGGTTTGTGATGAATTGTTGTTGGTGTATGTTTTGAGAGATGTTATGTAGATAGTTTTGAGTTTGTGTAAAAAAAAATTGTGTAGGTATAGTGAAGGGAATGGATTGAGATTGTTTTTGTAAAGTGAATTGTTTTGGGGGGACGCTTGTGTTTGTGGGTATGTTATATGTGAGGTTTTGTGAAGAATGTGGAATGTTGTAAGTTTTGGGTATGCTGGACATTTTGGGTAAGTTGAATGTGGAATCTTGTTTTGAAATGGTAGGTGATGGAATTTGTGAAATGGGAGGTTGATATGAATTGTTGGGATTATACATGATCCTCATTATGTTGGGTTCTTGTGAAGCATATGGAATATTAGGAGGCACATAATGTGTGGAAGTCTGGACTATGAAAGGATTGTTTAAGTAGTTTGCAATGTTTTGTGGTGATGAATGAGGAATGCTAGTGCTTGGAGGATTCAATACATTTGTGTTTGTTTTATTGGATATGTATGGGGATGAATGAGGAATGTTTGTATTTGGAGGATTTAGTAGAAGAGTGTTTGTTTGATTGGGTATGTATTATATGATGATGAATGAGGAATGTTTGTGTTTGGTGGATTTGGGATGTGTAAGATTGTTTCATCAACCATGTTTGGATTTTGATACAAATGATCTACAATTTTTTTGGAAAATGGTATTGAATCCATGTCATATGATGGTATAGTTGGTTGACTAAGTGTGGTTGGCATTGATGGTTATGTTATAGCTTCATTGATAGCTTGAACTATAGCCATGCTCTCATGTGAGGGAATGTTAGGTGACATGACTTGTGTAAGGGATTGATCCCTAAGTGTAGCAATGTTGAAATTAGAAGGTAGCTTAGCACCACTTTGTGTAGTTCTAAGAAAGCATGTGTTGGGGTCTGAAGTAATGAGTGCATCAAGTGCTCTAGCTAAGGAAGGATCTTGTTTCATTTCTAAAAAAAAATCCTCAATAAATTTCTTAGATTTTATAAATCCATTTGTGATATCTTTTATGATGATGGATGGATATTAAGTTTGTTGTTGTGGGGTTTGGTATTCACTAGGATTGAATAAATGAGGAGGCATTCCAAACTTTGATTCAGTAATACCCATATGTGTTGTGATGTTTGAACTACTAGGATTAGACTCCATGATTTTACTGTTTTGTGAACTTGTAATATCCATAAAAGTATGATGACCTTATGGAATATGAGATGTAAGTGAAGTTTGGTGATGTGATATGGATGAGTCTTGTTTCAAGATGGACTATGAGAATGTTGCATAGATTTGGATAAAATCGCATTGAGGTTGTTTGATTGATGGAAGATATGAAAACCTCTAAAAGTCAAAGTTAACCTAGATTTCCATTTTGATAAGTGTTAATGATGATCTTTTCTTGTATTAGACTAATAAGTGAAAGCAAAAGGGTGATGGTGAGTTCACCAACTTAGAATTAGACAAGACCACTAAGCTAGTTTTCTCATAGATATTGAAGCTAATCAAACTATTTACTTGAAAAGGTTGACTTCCAAGAAAAATATAAACTAGGAGATAAGATGGGAGATCTAAATGAGCTTAAGATTGATATTGGTTGTTGGTGGATTGATGTTTTTTATTGATGATGATGGTGTTGTTGTGTGAATGATGGATGTTGGTTGTAGGTTTGTTGTACCACAGGTCTAAAATCCTAGGTTGGTTTTCTATTGAATTCTAAAAACTAAAAATTTGGGGATGCTAGAAAATTGTTTTGATAGTCAAAAGTGTCATTATAGATTTCAAAAGTGTCATTATGTTTTTCAATTGCATTGGGGTAAGTTTTAGATGCATCAAAGTAAATCAAAGGTGTCACTATGTTAATGAAAAGCATCACTATGTTTTTCAAAGGTGTCACTATGTTTTTAAAAGGTGTCACTATGTTTATCAAATGTGACAAAATAGGATCAGATGCATCAATATATGTCAAAGAGAAAATTTCCTTTATCAAAAGTGTCAATATAATATTAGATGTGTCATTGCATGAAAACTAGGATTTTAGATTGACAAAGCATAGTTTTGATTAGATGTGTTGAAATAGTCAAAAGTATTGATCTATAGATTAGATGCATCACTGCATTTTAGAAAATGTGATAAAAGATGATCATAAACGTTGCAAAATAATCAAATGCATCACTGTGAAAACAAATGTGTCACTATAGCATTATATGCACAATTTTGAGACTGTGCCTAAATTTTTTCTAGGGTTTGACTAATTTGACTAATTTGAAAGACTGATTTTGACATGTTTTGATTGGAAAGAGATAAAAAATAATAGATAATAGCAGTAAATTGACTCCAAGGTATGGTATGATTGGTATTCTATTGCAAGTATGTTGCAGGTGTTGTCATTGATGTTAACAGTATGGATATTGTTGGAGTTGTTGAAGAAGTGTTGCACTATGTTGTCATATGTATTATGGTTTGATCTCAACCTCTAGCGTAGTCATGCTGTGGTCATGTTTGTGAGCAGGTGTTGTGTGGTTGTGATAAGGAAATTTTTATGGTGTTGTTGATGCAGCTGGTTCACTTGGTTTCCAAGTGCTTTTGAGAAAATTTGAATATAAAAATGTGCTGTGTGATAGAGGTGTGTTCAGTTTTGTGTTGCGTATTTCTTCCTAGTTGAAGATATGCTTGTGTGGTTTGGACGTGATTATCAAAGGTGCTCTGAGGTTCTATATCCAAAGTTTCAAGTTCTGGATCATGTGATAGTGGAAGATGTGTTTGCCTCTGAAGAAGGTTGTCTGAGAGAACTGGAATTGCTCTGCATTTCTCCGTGTTATTGTTTCTTGTCTTGAAAATTTGGGAACATGATTATATTATCTATATTTATCTTCCCTTGGTGTTTTTGGGGTTAAGTTGCTCTGCAATTTTAGTTCCTATGTTGGAGTTCTACAGTAGTGCATCATGATGTGCAGGATGAAAGTAATATTTGTTTCAAGTGGTTGCAGTTGTGGTGTGATGTAGTATGTTGATGCTAGAATATTCTTGGATGTCATGTGTTGTTTCTATGTGGTTCACATGGTTTTCTAAAACTTGGAGATGCATGTATGTGGTCGCTTGTTAGTGTTAGTGTTGGTTTGGCCGACTTGGCATGCTAGTGCTGATTGTGAAGAATGTTTGTTGTTTGTGGATGTGATGAGTAGCGTGTTGACATAGATTTAGGTCCTAGTTAACCCTTGGCATTGTTTTCCTTCACCTCGTTCCACCACAGAAGTGTTTGGTGCCGACCTATTTGGTGTTGCACATTTGAGGTGCATACGTTTCATTAAGGTTGACCTAATTGAGATTATTTAGGTCGTGGATGGTATAAATGCAAGATAGATTTTGTGTTGAGGTGTGTGGCAAGTGATAGATGTGAATGTGATCAAGTGTGGTGATTTGAGTGTGAGCTTAATGCCTATGACTATATGCAGTGAGTAGAAGGTGTCTACATTTTCAATGTGCTTGAAGTTGTTGGAGGAAGTGAGCCAAAGGTTGTGGATGTCATATAGTTGTAGTGGTGGATCTTTCATGTTGGTCTGAGATAGTGAATCTCTCTATAATAGTTCCTTCTATTCTTCTTTCTTCTGGGCAGTGAGACCTTGGAAGTTTTCCACTCGATAGTGAGCCTTCTTTTCTGGGCAGTGAGCCCTTGGAAGTTTGCCAACCGACAGTGAGCCTTCTTTTCTGGGCAGTGAGCCTTCTTTTTTGTGTATTTAGTGTTGTTATTCATATATATGTGAGCTAATCCACATTGTGGTTTTTCCCTGCTTAGGGTTTTCCACATAAATTTGGTGTTCTCTTGTGTATGGTTTTGTTTTCCTTGGTGTTTCACATGTTTACATTCTGGGCGATCCCACAATATTGGTTTACACTTTCTCAGAGATCCTAATTTTTGCTGAAATCACATATTTTTAGAAAATATAATGATTTAAGCCTTAAAAAGTTTCATTTAAATGATTTCAATTGAAAAGGGTTTGATCAAACCACCTTAGATCGAACCCCCTTGGATAGAACCCTACTAGTTTTAAACCATACCTATAATGGAGTCTCCTTTACACCCATCAAAATGCTGATAAAAAACCACTTTTGATTTATCTTTTGGGGATCAAATGAATTCATTTAATTTTTTATTTTTTGCATGTAGTCCTTATTATAAGCTTCCCAAAAAGTATAATTTTAAACAAATTTAATTTGATTATTATATTTATTTTTTATTTCTTGTGAATGTAGGTTTTTCACCAAAAATTAAGCTCTCTGTTTTGCACATATGGAAAAATAGAATATTATCAATTTTTCTTTTGAAAAATATTAGTGCACTAGATATTGAAGTCCTTGATCTAACAAAAAAAATTTGAATTTTGATGCATACAAAAAAAGTTTTGTATACGGTCCACCTATGTTTGAATTGTAATTAGTTTGACTTCAAACTTGATTAAGAAAAAAATATTCAATAAAACACTATGAAACCAAATGAAAGTGCTAGATATCATAGTTAAAAATATAAATTCAAAAAATTATAATTTTATCCCTTTATGGAAAAAAAGTTATGTTGTATACGGTGAGCATCACTCCTTAAAAATGGTGTTTACTGAAAAAAAACTAGTTTTTGAAGGAGATGGAAAAAGAAAATGCAATCTGATTCCAAAAATTTTGAAAAAAATATATTTAGAATCTATAGACAAAATTTTACAAATCACTAGTTTGCATCATCTTCAAATTCCTCATGGTTTAGCCGCTATAGGTGCCCGACAGTGAATATTTAGTTAGAAAAAATCATTTTAGTGTCTAGTTTGGCCAAAAATTATAAACTAGTATTGTGGGATTACCCTTTTGCTAATGCTTAATGAGGGTTTAGAGTTTGATAAGGGTTTGAAAGTTAATGAGAGATTGAATGTTTTAATGTACAACTGATTCACCCCCCTCTTAGTTGTCCTATGCATCTAATAATTGGTATCAGAGTTGTGGTTCCTTGAAGAAATCGTAACCGCTTGAGGTAGATCTAGATGGCACATAGGAAGGGTGTCAAAGCTCCTATGTTCGATGGAATAAATTATGCTTACTGGAAAGCCAAGATGGAATCCTTTCTGGTCTCTCTTGGATTTGGAGTCTAACAATCAATTGAAAAAGGATATACTATTCTTGTTGTTAGTCTAACAAGTGATGATGAAATCAAGGATTATGAGAACAATGGAAAAGCAAGGAATGCTATCCTGAGTGGTCTTTCTAATTCTGAAATTGGAAAGGTGATAAATTTGAAAACTACAAAAGAGATCTAGACAAAGTTGGAGAGTATTTATGAAGGAGATGATAAAGTCAAGCAAGTAAAGATGTTGAATTACAAAGCCAAATTTGAAACTCTAAGGATGTCTAAAGATGAAGATATTACAACCTACATGCTCATAGTGGATGAAGTTGTTAATGCCATCAATGGTCTTGGCGGTAAGCTATAACAAAGAAAAGTTGTGAAAAAGGTACAAAGAACACTTCCTAAAACTTATAGGTCCAAAGTTTCTGCTATTGAGGATGCTCAAAATTTAGATCAAAATTATAGAGATTGGATGTTTGGTGCTTATATTTCTTATGCATTAAGAGAGTTTGGTCAAGATGCTATAAAGAAAGAAACTATTTTTAAAG
The DNA here is from genome assembly GCA_007258455.2 of Sequoia sempervirens. Classification (NCBI taxonomy): domain Eukaryota; kingdom Viridiplantae; phylum Streptophyta; class Pinopsida; order Cupressales; family Cupressaceae; genus Sequoia; species Sequoia sempervirens. The sequence goes on along the minus strand of VDFB02281492.1, from coordinate 221,070,972 downwards.
TTAGCAAGACAAAGAAGGATTATGAATCAGATCCGGATGATCTTGATGAGGTGAAGCAAATTTTGTAAGGAGATTTTAAAAGGCCACTAGAAAATACAAAGGTAAGTTACCCTTTAAATGTTTCAATTACGGAAAGATAGGTCATTATGCTTCTAAATGTCCAATCAAAGTTGCAAATGACAAACATAAGGATTATAAATGTAAATCTGACAAGAAGATTTATTATGTTGAAAAAGGAAATGGTGTATCTGATGATGAGGAATCAGATTAATTTGATGAAGATAGTGATGAATGCATGTTCATGGCTCTAAATTTTGGAACTAATTCTACTAATTATGAAAGAGGTATGAAGCAAAATGCTCCAAAAATAGGTCACAACATTGAAGGAACTATGGTGACTACTTTCAATGCAAGAGAGGAAATAAGTTACTAGATAATTGATAGTGGATGCTCAAATCATATGATAGGTGACAAGAGTAAGTTTGTTAAACTTTAGAAGTATGATGGCAGTCTTGTTAGGTTTGGTGATGATACATCTACTAAGATCTGTGGAAAAGGTTCAATTAGTGTTGATGGCAAGCATAAAAAAATGATGTTATTTATGCCAAGGGTCTTCGACATATCTTTTCAGTGTATGATAGATGTTTAGTAGAGGATACAATTTGGTGTTTCAGGATGATGGTTGTGAATGAAAAAAGGAATATCCAAAACTTTGGTTGCTGTAAGAACAAGGATAGAAGGTAATGTTTATCAGCTCAAAGGTGGTGGTGTTAAGTGTTTTATGTCTCAAATCAATGAAAGTTGGATATGGCATAGAAGAATGGGTCACATCAATTTTGATAGCCTAGTGAAGATCAGTTCTATTAATGCTATGAGAGATCTACCAAATATTACAAAGTCTATCAATGCAATTTACAAGGAATGCCAGTTTGGAAAAAAAATAAAGAAGAGGTTCAAGACTAAAGAATATTCTATTGCAATTCCTTTGGAGTTGGTGCATACAGACCTATGTGGACCTACCAGAATAAGAATATCTCAAGGTGACAAGTATTTTATGTTGTTGATTGATGATCATTCTAGAATGACTTGAGTGACATTTCTCAAAGAAAAATCAGAAGCTCTAGATAAGTTTAAAGCATTTAAATCTATGGTTGAGAACGAAATGAATTTGAAAATCAAGTACTTGAGGTCTGATAGGGTGGTGAGTTCACCTCCAATGAGTTTAACAACTTTTGTGAAAATCATGGAATAAAGAGACATTTGTCAGCTCCTAGGACTTCTCAGCAGAATGGATTTGTGGAGAGAAAGAACAAAATAGTTCAAGAAGTAGCAAGAACTACGATGAAGGAAGCAAGTCTACCAGATATCGATTGGAGAGAAGCAATTCATACTGTAGTTTACATACTTAACAAAGGTCAAGAAAATGGCGTTGAGTGGGAAGGAGCGGGGTAGTTCTAGTTTGAATTTTGTTGGAGGAACAGGCAAAGGAGAGGAGGATTCAAGGGATTCAGACAATGGAGATGCTGACTGGGAGGCCACTTTTTTCATCTTGGATGGATTTGCTGAGCAGGCTTGCCTCTCCTCCTTGCAATGGCATTTGTTGCCTGTTTATTCCTTTACAGACCATTTTGGGGTCACAACATGGAGGATTTCTAGATCTGGTTGCTTTTGATGCCCTTGTTTGTGTTCTTGGTTGTGTTCTCGGTGGTCCTCTATGCTTGTTTCATTTTCTAAAGATTTCCTCTAGTGGTGACCCCTTTGGGGCAATTTCATTCTCGGTAGGGATGTTGATTTCTCGTTGCTAGTTTGGCATGTGTGGGATCCTATTCTTTGTTGGCGGCTTGTTTTTGGAGGCTTTCTGCCATGGCCTCTTTTGGCTTCTTTCAGCATTGGTGGCCTTCTTTTTTGGTGGGTACATGGTGGTTGTGGTTTTCTTTGGTCCTGGCTCGTGTTTTCTATGATCCTAATCGAAGAGTTGTGTGTTTGTGTGTTTCTTGGAGTTTCTCTCACAATTGATATGTGGAGGCTTTTGCTTCTTGGGAAGTTTATTTGGCTTACCTACGATGGCTTACCCTTGTTGTTGTTGGTTGTTGGTGTGTGTGCCTTTGAGTTGGCTCTTGTGGTGGTTTGCGGTTTGGTGGTTGTTGTCTCTGTTCTACATCTTGTGGAGGCACTTCTAAGTGATGGATTTGTGTCTCCATTAGCTTGCATGGGGGTTTGGGTTTCTGAGAAGCTTCTCTCCTACTTTGTTGTTGACAGTTTGCTTCTTGCAACTCAGGTGTCTCTCTGGGTTGGTTGTGGTGGGCAGTTGGTTGTCTAGTTCTCTCTTTCCAACCCTTTACTATGTTTCTTCTTGTTTGTGTGGGTTACGTGTGTTTGGTTCCTAGTGGTGTTTGTGATTGGGGGTGTTTCAAAGGCATTGCTTCTTTGTATTTCTCCCTTTCTATGTTTGTGGTTGGCTATCCTTTGTGGATCCCTCTTGTGGCTTGTTGGGTTTGGTGGCAGGCTTTGGTGCTTGGGAAGTTATGCCTTTGTTGGCTCCACTTGGTTGGTTTCATTCTTGAGGGACGTTTCTATTGCCCTATTCATTGGTGCTTCTTCCCTCTTCCTTCCCTCTTAGGTTCATGTTGAGGTGGATATCCCTCTTGTTGTGGTGGAGGTGGTGTTTGAGAGTGTGGTTAAGGGTTTTTTGCTTGAGTTGCTCTCTTTCTTGATGGGATCTGGTTTGAACCCCTTATGGGGAACGGTGTTCTGTTGCCTTCGGGGTAGGCTTGTGAAAGATACTAGCTACATGATAGCTTAGTTGAAGATTCTCAATAAAGCGGTGATCTTGTTTGTTGCTTTTCTCTCAATAACTTTCCTCTTGTTGTTGGGGTTGAAGGTTTGTGAGACCATCTCTTGCCCACTTTTGGAGAAATGGGGGTTTGTTGCTAGTGTGGTGCATAATGGTCTGTGTTGGAGGATTTTTGTTGCTAGTTCCTTGTTGTAGGCATGTTCGATGGGGTTTGATTTTAGAGCTCCTTTGGAAGTCTTATTTAATCGCCCCTTTGTTTCTTCTATCTGGATGCCTTGGGAAGAGGTGTTTTTCTGTTCTACTAGAGTTCTTGCTTGCTACCATGTTCTACAAACGCTATATTCAATAGAGGTGAATATTGCTCCTATTAAGGTGGAGCCATCTCCTATTGAGGTGGAGCTAGAGGTTGTAGATATGGTGGGAAGTGCTTCTCTCCTTTGTTGGTTCTTATCCAGGTGGAGTGTGCTTACTCTGGAAGGAGGTTTCTTTGGTAGTTTTGGTCACCACTTCTTCCTCTCCTATAGAAGGGAGCCCCATCTTTTTGAGGTGGTTTTGGGGTTGGTGTCAGGATGGTTGGTGCTTTTTGAAGAACACATCTCAACGATTTTTTTTTATTCTTACCCCTCTTTTGGTACAAATGTGTTAGGCTTAGTTTTGTCTAACTTGACCGAAAGGTATGCTACAGTCCAACTACTGCAAGTGGTTTGTGGCCTAGTTGTTTCAGATAGTCTTCAGGGCTTGCTATGTGGTGGGTTGTTCTTTGGGTTTGAATGTTTCTCTACAACTTGTGATTCTTACCCCTCTTTTGGTAAGAAACTGTTAGGATCTTTTTTTGTCTAAATTGAGCAGAAAGTTTGTTGTAGTCCAACTGTTGTAGGTGATTGGTGGTCTGGTGGTTTCATGAAGTCTTTTGGGTCTGTCGTATTGTGGGTTGTTTCTTGGTTCAATAGGACTGGTTTTTATTCTAAGTGTTCAGTTTCTCCTGGTTGTGGTGCCAAGTTTGGGTTTTTAGTCTGTCTTTGAATCATAACTATTGTTTCAACTGGGTGTTCTGTTACTCCTGGTTTTTGCTGACTAGGTGTTGTTTGTGTTTCTGTTGTGCTACTATGGTGTCTCCATTGTTATTGTTTCATTGGAAAAGTTTGAGACTTTGCTATTTGGAAGTGTCCTTCTCTTAGTTCTATAAAAGGTTTTTGAACCTTGCTTACCTTATCAAAAAAAATGGTCAAGAAAGAGTGAATAGTTCAAAGAATCCCTATGAGCTATGGTATGGTAAACCTTATATTATGAAATATTTTAGAGTGTTTGAAAGTAAATGCTATATGAAAAGAGATGAAGAAAACTTAGGAACATTTGATGCAATATTTGATGAAGGAATCTTTCTTGGATACTCTACTAGAAGCAAAGCATACCAGTGCTATAATAAAAGGTTGAAAAAGATTGTTGAAAGTGCAAATGTCAAAGTGGATGAAAAACCACATTAGAGTTTTGTATTATTAGAAGGATATGAATCCGATGAATCCCCTTGCAATGAAGAAGAAAAATATGAAGAGAAAGAAAAGGTCATGAATTTTGAAGAGGAAGAAGCTCTGAAAAAGATACCTAAGATTCCTAAGTATGTGTAGAAGAATCATTCTAAAGATCAAATTATTGGAGATAAGAGAAAAGGTGTACTGACAAGAAGAAGAGTTGCTATGACAAAGGAATAGGTAAACTTTTGTTTACTTTTAGAGGTGGAACCTAAAATTGTAACTGAGGCATGCAAAGATGAGAATTGGATCAAGGCTATGAAAGAAGAGTTGGAATAGATTGAGAAGAATCAGACTTGGGAATTGGTCCCAAGACTAGCAAATAAGAATGTGATAGGAACTAAGTGGGTTTTCAAGAACAAGTTGAATGAGGATGGAAAAGTTGTTAGAAATAAGGCTAGACTTTTGTGTAAAGGCTACTTACAAGTGGAAGGACTATATTTTGAAGAGACTTTTACTCTGATGACAAGGATGGAAGCCATTAGAATGTTTTTGGCTTTTGCAACACGTAAAGACTTCAAGGTATATTAGATGGATGTCAAGTTTACATTCTTGAATGGTGGGTTAGAAGAAGAAGTGTACATTGAAGAACTAACATGATTTTAGTTATTAGATGATGTTGATATGGTCTGTAGATTGAAGAAGGCATTGTATGGACTCAAACAAGCTCCTAGAGCTTGGTATGCAAGGTTGGATAAGTACTTATTGCAACAAGGATTCAAAAAAGGTACTGCACATAGCAACCTTTACTTCAAGGTTGAAGGAAAAAAAATCTTGATTGTGGTAGTGTAGGTTAATGACATAATATTTGGAGGAAATGAAGGCATGTGCAAGAAGTTTGCAGATGAGATACAAAAAGAGTTTGAGATCTCAATGTGTGGAGAAATGAATTTCTTCCTTGGATTACAAATCAGTCAATCAGAAAAAAGGTGTTTTCATCTCACAGTCAAAGTATGTCAAGGAAATGTTGAAGTTTGGAATGGAGGATTCTACACTAGTGTGTACTCCTATAGTTATTGGTTGTAAGTTGAGAAAAAATAATGAGTATCTTAAGGTTGATCAGAGCAAGTACAAATCAATGGTTGGTGGAGTGCCATATCTAACTGTTACTAGACTAGATATCATGCATGTAGTTTTTCTTGTGGAAAGGTTTTAAGAAGATCCTAGAGAGTCACATGTTGCAACAATTAAAAGGATATTTAGATACTTTAAGGGCACTCTAGACTTTGGTTTATGGTATCCTAGGGATATTGATTTCTCCTTGAGTGCATATACCAATGTAGATTGGGCAAGTTGTGCATATGACAAAAGAAGTACAAGTGGATGTGTTTTCTTTCTTGGAAGTAAGTTGGTTTCTTGGTTGAGTAAGAAGCAGGATTTAGTGTCATTATCTACTGCAGAGGCATAATATATTGCAATAGCATCATGTTGTACACAGGTGTTATGGATGAAGCAAAAATTAAAGGATATCAAAGTATCATATTGTAAGAGAGGGGGACTAACCATGTCAAGGATCTAGGTCACAGAGAGCTAAGTGTGGAGGGCTGCCTTAACTTAACTTGCTCTAAAGGATGTCTTAGGATAAGGATCGAGAATGATGAGCACTATAATGTACTTCTATCATTCTATGGACCCTGAACTTAGGTTTGGGCTAGGCAAGTTGGTTTTTGGAGTTGGTACTATGTCTCTGACAACACTTTGTTTGAGGACGACAGTGCGGTTATGGGACGACAGGGTGGTGCGCTGGCGTTCGTATGGTCAGAAAACAGTAAGCACAACAAAAACTACCAAAAAACCTACTTACAGCCTAGCTACTTGATTGTGATGGGAAAAACAAAATAAAAAATCACAAGAAATAGAGACGGAGATGATGAAGCAAGTATATAAAGCCTAGTGTGATGAAGATGATCTCACGGAAGCGTCGATTCACCAGCTAGCTCCACACGTACATTCACCTACACAAAAGCAAGAGGAAAAATTGTTGGGGCTGTATAGGGGTTTGCCTCAGTCAGACCCTTGTTTTGGTGTTTCCACCTCCACAGACAACTAGAAAACAACAAAGTATACTATGTGATAAAGGAAAGAAGAGAGAAAAAAAACACTACAAGTAGTATTATGCTACTTCTATCAAATCACAAAGGAGAGGAGTGAAACGTTACCACCTCCACCCAAAAAATCACTAGCAGATGGAGGAGTCATGGACTTGGCAAAGTCACCACAGCTGTAACTGTGATGAAGGGAGGTCTCTCAAGACTCCAAGCCCACGCTTCTATGGCTTGTTTTACACTTGCAATGTGGAGTTGATGGAGTGATGTTGCTACAAAGGAGTGCTTGAAATGTTGCTTGAGAGATGAAGTGGAAAAATGCTAAGAGAATGTGAACTTGTTGCTTAGAGAATGAAATGAGATGAGAATGGATGTTTTTGAAGGTGGGATGGGAAGAATCTACCATTTTCGGGGTCAATTGGTCAAAGAGGGATGTTACAATTCATCCGCAATCGAGAGTGTAACGTCTCTACCAACTTCAAACGTAGGAATCCATCAGGGACAAAAGCACGCCACGTGGACGTCTACATATCGTGAGTACATCCTTGACAAATATTCTCTCACCGACACAAAGGACAAATGCCAAGTGGAAGGAAGGAAGTTGGGTGATGTGGAATTTCGCATTTAGATTTGATTTTCTAAGGTAAGGGTGTGTGAAAGGGGAATTTGTGTAAGGGGTACAAATTCGCTCCTATATATTTTTCCCCCACTTTAGCGAGTACGAGTATTGATGAGTGCTTCGGTAAAGTAGATCAAAGAGTTAGTAGGGTTAAAAATTTATACCTGAACCATCGAGGAAGCAGACCACGATTTGGCGAGCTTGAAAATGCAGGACATGCAAATGACTCCATAGGTACTCTCCTTGAGGAGTTTCAAACAGAAGACTCCATAGCCCTGTAGAACTATGAAGTTGCCCAAAGTACATTGAAGTCCCTCAGACCAACGATGTACAAATCCCATAGGATGAAAGCATATTATAGGCCCATAGACTTGCAAGAAGGCAACCCCCCAGATCTCTCACAAAAAGGAAGCCCCGTGAAGCGTCTTACAGGCCCGTAGACCTACAAGGAGGCATCCCCCAAGATCTCTCTCATGAGGGAAATCTAATGAAGTAAGCACCTTATAGGCCCGCAGACCTGCAAGGAAGCAACCCCCAAGATCTCTCGCATGAGGAAGCCCAGAGGTGTAAGTGCCTCACAAGCTCGCAGACCTGCAAGGAGGCGTCCCCCAAGATCTCTCACATGGAGGAAGCCCAAATATGGAGAATCCGCAGAGTTGGATTAGAAAGCAGATTTACAGGCACACCTGCAACGTGACATGTTTACCTGCAGATAAAACATGTCTGAAAACAAAGCAGCCACATAGGCAATCAAGCGGATAGTCACGCAGACTATCAACAAATTAGAAGGCTTTCAAAGGGGTCCCTCGAGAACCCGACGTGAAGAGGGTTCCACTCAAAGGACACGTTGATTGGAAGTATAACATAGAATTTTTTTCTCAAATCGATTCATCATCAAGGAATTCTTTTGAAAGATGTTCACTTCATCAAGGAATTTGAAAGGAAGAAAATGCCCCCTTGTGAGGGGAAGCCTAAAGTTACTCCCACCTCAGAAGAAAGTTATCAAGTTCTTTCTTTGTGAACCCATGATGAAGGAAACACATTCCATTAGGGGTCTAAGTCGAGAATGCAATTCTTACAAAGGTTTGCAAAGATTCTCAAGAAATGATTCATTAGCAACAAATGCATTTCTTATAAATCGAAGTGTCATAGAAATGGCGTTGTCACACATGAGAGGGACAACTCAAGCAAAGAAGAGAGAAAGATAAGAAAAGAGCAAAAAAGAAATAAACAGAGGACATAGGGGGATTTGGTTTCACAGGGTCAGATCTACTCATGCTTATATAAATAATAGGTAACCGCAGTGCAAGGCGAAAGATCATCAATCCCCACCAGATCAGGAAAAATGCACATAAAACAAAGTAAAAATAAAAAATTGGGTCAACATGGAAGGGAAGCCTAAATGCCCCCAACACTTTGCATCATCCCCAATTTACTGAAAATCAAACACAAACATGGAAGAATGATGATACAAATAGAAGAAGGTTCATGACACAAAATCACTTGTGTATCCAAGTACTAACAAGGGTGATGAGGGTCATCCAAGAACACATAGCACAAGCACGGGGGAACACATCACAACACACACACATCTAATCTAAAAATAAAGAAGAGGCCTCCCCCTAACACTCGTTGACAAAGAGGTTGTTTGCTTCCTAATCTAGATCATTATAAGGGGAAGAAGGACAAGCCTGCAGTGGTGGAATATTAAGGGGAGGAGCTTCCAACCCTTCTGCAATAAGGGCTAAGGAAGAAGGCCCTGCAAGGTCTTCTTTGTTAGGCTCTTGTTGAGCTATGGTCAACGACTTTGCGAAGATCGCTGACAAGGACATAACTTCATCCAAAGAGTTAAACATGCACTTTATTGGAGTGTCATGTAGTACCTCAATGGATGGAGAGGGTTGTACCTGAGATTCACCACTTGGCTCGCCGAGTGACTCGAGAGCAGTGACAAACTCAGGAAAAGTCGAGACTTGTTCTGTCACTAAGACAGAACAAGCTAGTGCAGGACCACCCTTTGGAGAAGGTGGGATCCTCTTATTCCTTCCATTGCTGGAAGGGCCAATCTTTATCTTCTGCTTCATTGGGAAATGTGAACTCCCCACAGACGAGGCAAGGGGCATTGAGGAAAAGGAGGAGAAAATCACGACAAACACCACCAAGGTATTCAGCATGTCCACGGATTTAGGGAATAGCCGGATGTTCGGGAGGGACATCAATAAGGGCGGTTCAACCGAAGGAGCGATGAACACCTGCACCTTTTTGGGGTCAAGCGCATTCACACTTAGAGGGAGTCAGAAGTGAGACTAAACTAGATTGAACGAAAGTAGAGGGGAGGAGAGAGGAGGACACATCAAGAGGCCCTAATACAGGGGCAGTCATCTCCTCTTCCTTCTTCTGTAAAGCATCTTGCTCAACTACCAGAGCCTTTCGTCGACGCTTTCCCTCACGCGCAAGGTAGTTCCTACAACTCTTTGAGGTAGAGGCTAGGAGCTGCAAAGGGACAAAAGATTCCTGCTCAGTCATAGGAGTTTCCACTACAATTGTTTTTGACGGAGGGACAGGCTCCTAAATAGGACCAGGAGAGGCAGATTGACAAACAATAAGGAGAGTTAGCTCTAGTTCCTCGGCAACAGGCCTCTTGTTTACTGCTTTGGGAGCAGAAGCGGTAGGAGGCCATGGAGACCAAGACATAGAGGATTCCCCATGGGAACCCTTTCTCCTTCCATATTGAACGAGCCTAGGCTTTGTGGGTAGAACAGGAAGCTCGAACATGGGATGCTTGGGCTTTCACCAAGTGGGCACCATAAGATTCTCACACAACCGCGGAATAGAATCTGATGGCGCCACAGTAGGGTGAGAGGAAGTGTTAGGTTGGACAGCAGAAGAGGAAGAAGAGGGATCTCAATAATGCTTCTCTTTCCCTTCTACATGTCTTGGTAGAATCATTGTCATCTTTCAAACAGGCCCTATGTGAAACAACATAAGGTGATCGAGGGTATCTCACTTTAGGCGTTAAGCGCCCTTTCTTGTACTTTTGATATGTCCAGTACAAAAGGTCCTTCCTAGGCAGGAGCAGACCAACAGGTGTAGGCTAAAAGTGATGTAAAGAATAACTACCATGCACAACTGGTGGTCTATAACCGGTGTCATGGATAACATGCACGAAACCCTCATGAATAAATTTCAAACATTTGTGCACAATTCAGGGAATTGCATTCATAACTACTAGCTAGGGGATACCCAACTTCACTATGAAGAGTTTGGACCCAGGGATTATGTCAAACAACAGGCTTACAAATTTAGGTCCGACAAGGACTAACAAAATGATGCTACCAAGGGGAGGTACGGAAAGTCTGTTATGCATACGGATGGTGCTCATAGGTGCGTCGTACCCATCTTTATGCAAGAAGTTAATTAACATAATCTCCTCAGTTATGATATTCACCTAAGACGTCGGGTCAACAAGAACACCTGCTACAGTGTTCCTATTGATCCGCGCAGGCATATAAAGAGGAGATGGTTCTCTATTAAAACCCATTGACAGATTTTGCAAGGTGAAGGTTATACCTGGACTACTGCTCGTAGGATGCGCATAGGGGATCTGAAGATGCAAAAAAGAGGCCATCACGCACACTAAACGATACTCTCACAAAGCCCCCCAAAGGTTTACAATCAGACTGTGACCCAACTAAGGCTTTGTTATGTAACACTTACAGAACCTTCTAGCTACACCTACTAGGGGTCACAGGTTGGGTTGTAAGGCTAAGGCCTCACAACACTCACACCTACAATGCTCCTAGAACACGAGGAAAGGAGTTTTTGGTATCGCAGGATGAAACCAAAATGGTTCATGTCGGGTTCACCAAAAATGTAAGAGAGGGGGACTAACCACGTCAAGGCTCCAGGTCACAAAGAGCCGAGAGCGGATGGATGCCCTAACTTACCTCACTCTAAAGGATGTCTTGGGATAAGGATTGAGAATGATGAGCACTATAACATATTTTTATCACTTTGCGGACCCTGAACTTAGGTTTGGGCTACATGAGCTAGTTTTTGGAGTCGGTAATGTCTCAAACAACTCTATGTTCAAGGACGACAGTGCGGTTTTGGGATGACAACACGACGTACTGGTGTCTCTCTGGCGTGCTAGCATCCGTACAGTCAGAAAACAGTAAGCACAACAAAAACTACTAAAAAACCTACTTATAGCCTATCTACTTGATTGTGATGGGAAAAACAAAACAAGAAAGTATGAGAAATAGAGACATAGATGATGAAACAAGTATATAAAGGCTAGGGTGACAAAGATGATCTCACAAAAGCACCAATTCTCCAGCCAACTCCACACGTACACCTACACACAAGCAAGAGGGAAAATTGTTGGGGTTGTATAGGGGCCTGCCTCAGTCAGACCCCCATTTTGGTGTTTCCACCTCCACGGACAGCCAAAAATCAATGAAGTAGAATATGCAATAAAAGAAAGAAGAGAACAAAAACACTACAAGCAGTATTATGCTACTTCTATCAAATCACAAAGGAGAGGAGTAAAATGTTACCACCTCCACCCAAAAGCTCACTAGCCAATAGAGGAGTTATGGACTTGGCAAAGTCACCACAGCCGCAATTGTGATGAAGGGGGGTCTCGTAAGACTCCAAGCCCATGCTTCTATGGCTTGCTTCACACTTGCAATGTGGAGTTGATGGAGTGTTGTTGCTGCAATGGAGTGCTTGAAATGTTGTTTGAGAGATGAAGTGGAAAAATGCTAAGAGAATGTGAACCTGTTGCTTAGAGAATTAAATGAAATGAGATTGGATGTTTTTGTAGGTGGGATGGGAAGAATCTACCATTTTTCGGGGTCGGTTGGTTGAAGAGGGATGTTACAATTCGTCCCCAATCAGGAGTGTAATTCCTTTGCCAACTTCAAACACAGGAATCCGCCAGGGACAACAACACGCTGCGTAGACGTTTGTGTGTCGCGTGTGTGTCGCGTATAAATTTTCTCTCACTGACACAAAAGATAGATGCCAAGTGAAAGGAAGACAATTGGGTGATGTGGAATTTCTCCTTTAGATTTGATTTTCTAAGGTGAGGGTGTGTGAAAGGGGAATTTGCGTAAGGGGTGGCAATTCACTCCTATACACATATGATGAACCTATTTTTATCTTGTCTGATAATACAAATTCTATCAATATTTCAAAGAACTTGGTAATGCATTCAAGAACAAAACATATCTCCATCCAGTATCACTTTCTAAGAGAGAAAGTTGCAAAGAATGAGGTAAAGTTGGAGTATGTGCCTACAAAGGATCAAGTTGCGGATATTTTCACCAAGGCTCTTCCAAAAGATACTTTTGAGTATCTTCGACAAAAGTTAGGGGTTATTTCCCCTCCTTTCAACTAGATGAATAAGTTGGTGCATCTGTCTAGGAAGCATTTTAAGATACATTCTTAGTCTTGGACTGATGATGAAGGCTACCTCTCAAGGGGAGCAGGTAGTGTGTTTTAGTTCCAGTGTAGTCAGGGGGAGCACATCTTGTATCCCTAAGGAAGAGAGCAATTGAGAATGAAATAAAGAGTAAGAAGAAGTGCAAGCAAAAGAGAGAACTGAAATATAAGAGCAGTGAAGGATGAGCAATACAGTGTGTGTAGTAGTGAGAATTTTATTTTGAAGAGTAGTGGAGAGAGAGTAATTGCTTGTTGATGTTGCCTAAAGAGAAGTGTGCAAATGTTGTCAAAGGGAGAATTTGTTTCCCTTTTCCATTGATGTCAAAGGGGGAGAGTATGATCTAAAAAACACAGGGGGAGAGTAATATTTGAAGACTCCTCGAGAAATGGGGAGAGAATGGTGTCTAAAGAATAAAGGTAAAGGGAGAAAGTGAAGTGTACCCCATTAAGGGAGAGTGTTGCTTAATGCAGAGTTGTTTTTGTTGTTGATTTTTCAGAGCTAGTGTTGCCATCAATGACAAAGGGGGAGATTGTTACAAGTATGTTGCAGGTGTTGGCATTGATGTCAATAGTTGGTCATTGATGTCAACAATATGGAGATTATTGGAGTTGTTGAAGAAGTGTTGCACTATGTTTTCATATGTATTGTGGTTTGATGTCAACCTCTAGTGTAGTCATGTTGTGGTCATGTTTGTGAGTAGGTGTTGAGTGGTTGTGATAAGGAAATTTTTATGGTGTTGTTGATGTAATTAGTTCACTTGGTTTCCAAGTGCTTTTGAGAAAATTTGAATAAAAGAGTGTGTAGTTTGACAGAGGTGTGTTCAATGTTGTGCTATGCATTTCTTCATGGTTGAAGATATGTTTATGTAGTTTGGGCGTGATGATCAGAGGTGATTAGAGGTTCTATATCCAAAGTTTCAAGTTATGGATTGTGCGGTAGTGGAAAATGTGTTTGACAGTGTGTTTTCCTGTGAAGAAAGTTGTCTAGGAGAAATGGAATTGCTCTGCATTTCTCCACATTGTTGTTTCTTGTCTTGTGGATTTGGGAACATGCTTATATTGTTTGTATTTATCTTCCCTTGGAGTTTTTGGAGTTGAGTTTCTCCACAAGTTTAGTTCCTATGTTGGAGTTTTATGGTAGTGCATTCTGATGCGTAGGATGAAAGTAATATTTGTTTTAGGTGGTTGCAGCAGTGGTTCTTGTAGTATGTTGATTGTGGAATATTCCTAGAGGTCATGTGGTGTTGCTATGTGGTTCACATGGTGTTTATGAACCTGGAGAGGTGTGGATTTGGTCGCTTGTTAGTTTTAATGTAGGTTTGGATGACCTAGCATGTTAGCACTAATTGCAGAGGATGTTTATTGTTTGTGGATGTGATGAGTAGCATGTTGATGTAGATTTGGGTCCTAGTTAACCCTTGGTGTGGTCTTCCTTCACTTCTTTCCATCGCAGAAGTGTTTGGTACTGACCTATTTGTTGTTGAACGTTTGAGTTGCATACATTTCATTGAGGTCGACCTAATTGAGATTGGTTAGGTCGTGCAAATCGTGGATGATATAGATGCAAGATGGAGTTTATGTTGAGGTGTGTGGCAAGTGAAATATGTGAATGTGATCAAGTGTGGTGATCTGAGTGTGAGCTTAATGCCTATGATTTAGGATGCAATGAGCAGAAGGTTTCTACATTTTTAGTGTGCTTGAAGTTGTTGGAGGCACTAAGCCAAAGGTTACAGATGGCATAGAGATGTAGTGGTGGATCTTTCCTATTGCTCTGAGATAGTGAATCTCTTTATAATTTTTCCTTCTATTCTTCTTTCTTATGGACAGTGAGCCACCCAATAGTGAGTCTTTCTTCTTTTCTGGGTAGTGAGCCTAATTGTATTTGGTGTTGTTATTCATATATATGTGAGCTAATCCTCACCGTGATTTTCCTTGCTAAGGGTTTCCATGTAAATCTGGTGTTCTCTTGTGTATGGTTGTGTTTGCATTATTGTCTCACATGTTTACATTCTTCTAATGCTTAATCAGAGCTTAAAGTTTGATAAGGGTTTGAAATTTAATGATGGATTGAATGTTTTAATGTACACCTGATTCACCCCCTCTTAGTTTTCTTGTGCATCTAACATATTCATGGGTCTTTACAATAAAAACACACCATGCAATACAACCTAGCTAGTATTAAAGGTGTGTCACACTAGTATGGGCCCAATCCAGAATAATGTAGGTTCATTCTAATGCACTCCCCACTCTCAAGAGAGAATAGCTAGGTCTCTAGTGGCACAAGGGCTCACCTTCCTCCTTCCCTTGTAGATTTTTATGCCTCAAAAAAAATTATCTTCTCAATATGGTAATTATTGAGCAACTTTAAACATGATATTGTACCTTTGCCACACTAGATTAATGACCGTTGGTCTTAGGTCTCTAATAAATAATGGGTACTAGTGGTTTTGAGAATAGTGAGCTTGTCTAAGGATTTCTGAGATAAGGGGGGTCCCCTCTTCTCCTCACCAAACAAGTCTCGACAGACCAAGGGTCTTGTGGCTTGGCTTTGACGACACTAGACACACCTAGAGGGACAACTTTCATTCTCCCCCCTTTATATACCTCATTGGTAAACATGGTTGAGGTTTCCATTGGGGTGATTAAATTATCGAGTAGACCTATTAAATTAAAAAGAAGATACTAGGGTTTCTGATTCTCAAGCTCGCGTGAAGTGCAAGAGAAGAGTGTATTTTGCTAGTACTCCTTGGGTATACAAAACATGTGTAATCTATACATGTTTCTGGTCTTTAGGATTGCATGAAGTACAAGGAGAGAGCATACACAGTAGAAGCCTACCAAACACGACAAAAAATTCATTAATTAGAGTCCAAACGAAGTGTGAACTAATCTAGAAATCAAAGCAATTAATTTTTTTTCCCTGCATCAGATTCGTTAGTAGTTTATCTTTGCCAGCCTTCTCCCAATGTTTTCCAAAGCTGCAAAGATATGTTAGTTCCAAAAAATTGAGCAAACATTAGGGTTAGAACCAAATTCAATAAATTGAATTAGATGTGTCACTATAAATCAAAGGCATCATTGTCAATTTCAAAAGTGTCGATATACCTTTCAAATGTGTCACTATACCTTCAACTATGTTATGCAAATCAAATGCATCTTATATTTTGTTGAAGCATCACTATAAAATCAAAAGTGTTGTGTTTTGTTAGATGTGTCACTATGGGTTTCAATTGTGTCACTATAAACCTGAAAACCTGTAAAACTAAGAGATCAAATGTGTTGATCTAGCTTCAATGACTTATGGGTTGTAATAGTATCATTGTACTATCAGGAGTGTCAATCTATATTTTAAAGGTGTTTATTTGGGTTCAACTACATCATTATAACCTATAAGCTCAAAACTCAATAAAAACTCAATTGAACATTAAATTAGGGACATGGGTCCCATTGGGCATGTCAGAATGTGAACAAGAATATTTCAAGATGATTAAAGCATTTAATGCAAATAGGAAATCAGAATCAATAACCTTAATCCAATAATTAAATAGACCTATTACCAATGAAATTTTAGTAATAATCAAATGAAAGCAATCAAGAAACAAGAACATAAATCAAATTAAGCTAATCTAACCTACTTTACCTCGCCCAAAAATGCCAATCCTTACTCCATTGTAAAAAGTATAAGATTATGCTTTTTTTATATATGATATGTGGATTGCACATAAATCTAGCATAACCTTGTGCAAAAGAAATATCGATGATGTGTTGTGAGGGCTTGAATGTCAATTTGAGGAGGATAAATGATCAAAGATGTTTGGTTTATAGATTTTCAGGATGTGATATAACGATGTGAAATGGAAGATCAGATCAACAGTTGACGATGGATGAAAGATCAAGAGGTTGTGCTTGTGCTTGCATGGAAAGAAGTGAAGTGCACTAAATTTTATTCACTAATTTTAGGAAGAGAATACTAAATTTAGGTTTTGGAGGAATCAAGAAAGGACATGCTAATATTAGGAAATAAATAAAATTATTTAATTATGAATTTATGAGGATAAGAAAGAATGCATGATATTTAAATAACTAATAAAAAGTTATTTAATTATGTGGATGAGAGGAATATTTGAAATTAATTAAATAATTAAAAATTATTTAATTAAAGTGGATGAGGGATAATGATTTAGTTAATTGAACAATAAAAAATTATTTAATTAAAGGCAATGGAGGGAAGATGATTTAATTAATTAAATAATTTAAAATTATCTAACTAATGGATGGAAATGGGTTAGTTTAGTTAAAATTATTTAATTAATAGTTATGAAAGGGGTGATGAGTGATAATGACTAAAAATGATGAATTAGAAGAAAGTGTGACATGTGATGATGATAGGAGATGATGAAGTAGAATAATATGTTAGACATTTTAAGGTGTCTACAGTATGAAAACACAATATAACTCAAAAATTCCTACAAGTAGCTATATCTAATTAAAAAATATAGTAATTTTCATTAGATTTTTGGAATAGTAATGAGCACAAAATAAAGTAACATCCTACATGAATTGAAGACCAATTGAATACACTATCAACTTTCCCATAAAGGAAAAATAAGTAGATAATTTCCATATAATGAATCATATTAGAACATGGTTAAATCAAAACACTATGAACAACTAAGTTCATAGTAGTAGTGTCATTTCATTCGTGCAAGTTCTTAAGATGCCAACACTACCCAAAAAGAAAAATGATAGAAATAGCAATAATATTAAAATAAACTTGAGGTGATCAAATAAACTATATAAATGGTTTCAAACCCTAGCAATGATGTCATTTTGTTTGTGCTCAAAATTGCATCCTATAATTTTAGAAGAAAAACATTGTTAACTAACATTGAGGAAAGAATGTCAAGCTATGCAATGCTAGATTCATGATCAACTACAAGTAGTTTTGGAAAATTATCAAGAATTAAATATCTCTTCTATACTTCTAGATCTACAAGGAAAAGGAGGGTGTTCCTGGAGATCTCTACAAGATAAATGAAAAAAAAAAAACTAGTTACATGGCTGACCATATCCTATGCATACAAATAATCCCTAAAATAATTGTCACTACATATTCCTTATGATGTCTTATTGGTCTTATAGACTACATATATCTAAATTATTGGTCTTATTTATCAACATATTAATAGTATGTTATAATAAAACTTAAAGATATAAAACCATATTTATAACCTAGATGGGTATGTGCATGGAAATTGAGGACTAAAAAGGCATCAAAAGTGAGAACTTTTTTTAATCAATAAAAATTGATCTTGGATGAGAAATTGAAGATAGAAACACTCAAAATTTGAAGATGCAACAAGAACAAGAGTCATAGTACTCATGATATACTTTATATACTACTATTTTTTATTAAAAAATGGAGATTAAGAGATTCAAATAGGGGGAGCACAAAAAATGCTCCTATTTTTGTAAGAAAAATATGACATAGAATCTGGTGTGCTCCCCCTAAAATGTTGACTTTTTTAAGTATTTCAAAAATCACTTAAATAGAAAAATAGCTAATATCAAGTAGTTTATGCTTGATTTTTTTGCTAATTTTTAAATCAATATATAATTTTTTATTAATTTTTGAAGTGGGCACATCTTGAAATATAAAATTTGACTATGTTCTCCCCCTTTTTTTGAAAACTAATTAAAATTTATTATTTTTAAATGTGTATATAATAGATTTTAGAATGTAAAAATGTAATTTGTTTCACATTTGGAGGAATGGATAAAAATGACACTAAAGATAATGATAAGGAGGTATTTTCCACACAGTGTCAAATTATGATATTGCTATCAAGATTCAACCGTGTAGTTTTTTGAGTCAAACTCATTGACCCATGTTTCATGAGTAGTGGTTCACAAGAAACCATCTCTCGTCATAATGAATGGTCCACTTAGCACTCATTACATCTAGGTGATACTCACAAAGGTGAAGCATTGGGCCTTTTGGGGAGGTCACCCATTCTAGATGTAATGAGTGCTAAGTGGACCATTCATTATTATGAGAGATGGGTTCTTGTGAACCACAACTCATGAAACATGGGTCAATGAGTTTGACTCAAAAAACTACACAGTTGAATCTGATAGAAATATCATAATTGGACATGTGGAAAATACCTCCTACTTATCAATTGATGAGCTAAAGGGGTTCTCTAATTCAAATGGTGCATAAGGTACAACACTTGCTGAAGGTTTTGTAAATGGGGTTGCAAACTAAGTGGGCTTAACCTTGTGGAAAAATCCATTTGAAAATGGGCTTGAGTTGTAGTACTAGGATGGGTGACCTCTTGGGAAGGCCCAATGCTTCACCTTTGTAAGCATCACCTAGATGCAATGAGTGCTAAGTAGATCATTCATTATCATGAGAGATGGGTTCTTGTGAACCACTACTCATGAAACATGGGTCAATGAGTTTGATTTGAAAAACTACACAGTTGAATCCTAATAGAAATATCATTACTAAAGATACTATACTTAGGTTTTTGGAAAAAAGAAGATAATTACAAAATAAATTCAAGATCAAAACCTTAATTTTTATTATAAATATAAAAAAATTATATGGTTAGAAAGGTAAGAGATAGCTTGACATTGTTGTGATATTTTTTACATGAAAATTGAAATACTGTAAAATTTTGATGGAGAGCACACTCAATATTTAGGTTCTTTTCTATATTTTGTAGAAAATACACCTTTGGACATTGAAAATGAAATTCAACCCTTGATTTGGATTCCTAAGAAAAATCCAACCCTAAGGGTTAGAAATATCCAAGGCAACACATAGCACAAGTGCATTATGATGCAAGTGTTTGGGTTTATTTGCAAGTTCAAAACACTAGATGGTCAAAAGGCATGTTCATCCCATGAATTTGGACCCGTGCTCTATATTACCTTGAAAACTACACTTTTTTGACATAGAATTACACTTTTAATAATTTAAAAAAATGCAATCATTGTTTAACAAATATATTACCTATTTTTCTTTCATTGACATAAAAGATTAAAATTACATGTTTTTGAAGAATTCGATAATTTGAATGATTCTTTTTCATGTTTTGAAGAACTTGAATAAATATTTTCATGTTTTATCTTTGATTTTAATAATTTCCAATTATTTTAACCAATCATATTAAAGTGATATATAATTCAACATCACATCAAGAAAATTGATGAAAAACTCAAGCATTGGAGGATTGTGACCTTTGAGAATGGACATAACAACCTTGTGTATTTAAGAAATTAAATCTAGGATTTGAAAGTATGTCCTTTTTTCCATCTCAATTTGATATTTGATAGCTTGAATGATTATGAAATTTCCTTGGTAAGAAGTCTAGGTCAAGCTTGGAAGATATTCTCTTGGTATCATGCTCATAGGACCTTAAATTAGGAGTGCTAAAAGTCTTTGATCTATACCCAATGTGTATTCTCTTTGGTGTCAATTCTCATAAGTCAAATAATTTACCTAAAAGTCTTTGATCTATACCTAATGTGTATTCTCTTCGGTGTCACAAAAATAATTTACACTTTAGGTTATAACTAATTATTTTCTACTTGTAGCTAGTGGGTAAATAAGTCAAATCATATGTTTTATTCTCAAATTACTATTGTTATCACCCTGCCTAGTCTTCACTATTGCTATTTCCCCATAATTCTAGCAATCCTTTATCATATCCCTTGCATTCCCTATGACTAGTAGCTTTCTTCTATCCACTTTCTCTATCCTATTTGTTAGGGACACATGTCAATTTTATGATGGTAGATCATAGTGAGAAATCATCTCCCACATAGTTTCTTTCATGTTCATTTTAGGCTACCTCATCCTTTCAACCAAGTTAACTCTTACCTCCACCATACAAAAACTTATCACTTATAGCTCTTCCTCACCACACATTTTAACCAATCATGAAGAGTATAGGACATGTGATGTGAATGACTTATTTTCTTAGGAACCTGCTATGATGTCTTCTTTTCCATATCCATGAGAGGATGAAATGTTTAGTTATTTTTGTGAGATCCTAAATATATTTACCATTCAACGCCCATCCCATTATTCCATTCCTACCATCACACACATTTTACCCATTTCATATCGCATTTCCCAGCCTTTGATACCTCCTTTTATATTATACCACCTGCCTCTATATTTCATCCTATACACATACTCTTATAAGAAACATTTCCTTCTACTCATTATTGACCAACTCTCTTCTATTTTACTACTACACACCTCAAGTGCCCACTTCATTTCCTATATTTAAACCCTATACACCTCCTAATTCAACCTATGTTTCATTATTCCCCACTAATCTCATCCCATTATCCTCTGCTAGTTCACCCTATGTTCCATCATCCCATTCAAACTATTGAATGGCTATGATGTTATTCTTTATTTTCTCTTTTCTTGATTAAAGTTCCCTCTAAAATAAATTTGGGTTGTTTTTCCCTAGATATTTTAGGTCTTCTTTCCTTATGTTCATGAAGTCTCCCTTTTTTACTTTTACAATCTACTTGTAAAAAATTGTTTTCTTTCCCTTTACTTGACTCTATAAGAATTAGATCCTTGCAATTTTGCAATCCTCATCGAATCAAACATTTGTTGAAAAATATTTCTTTCTTCTTATTTTTCTTTTTCCTTTTACGACTATCAACCACCTCTTGAATTATGCTCATTAGCTCGTGACTTTTGAGACCCAATGACCTTTTTTTTTTTACTCTACATTAATTGCTTTATTGTTTCCTTGAAGACATCACAATTTTATTTCCCTTTGTTGCAAGTTGGTGAATAGGTTGTCCTTTTAGGATATGCTATTTTTTTTGTCAAGATAACATTATACATAATGGGCTATGATCTTATTTTAAATTTCTAAAAGGATCTTCAACACAACCTTTGTTGTTGTTTCAATCAAGCTTTCTAAGCAAATTGCATAATCAGAAACACTTGCTTTATTGTTAAATTTGTGTATAATATCCATATTTCTTCCACCACCCATATCATTGCAAATAATCAAATCAAAAGTGCTACATAGAACAAACAAGTAATTATTTGCCAAAATGATTAATGTCCCTGTTATCTACTAAACATCTTGAACATTGATGATTTTCCTCTTTGATATAGAATTGTTATCCTCCTTGTGGCATAATATTCTAAGTTGTTCATTTGCTGTCCTCACATTGAAATCTCCCAATAGGACTTCCCAATAAGACAAAATATCCTTTTTTAAGGCTGCATATGGTATCTAGCCATCCAAAATAACAAGCTGCAATTCTTATGTGTCTTCCATTTTCTAATATTTTTAACTAAGTATATTGTTTATTTGTGTCTTCTTTTTCCAAATGAATTTTTATTCCTCAGATTTCAATTATGAAGACCATTATGCCACTATAACCTTTATCATTTCCTACTGCATCATTCCAGATTGCAAACTGCTTACATCCTTCCAAAATAAGAGCCTTGCAGCCATTGTTCTAGTTTCTTTGAAACATTACATCTTTTCCTTCTATGACAAGCCCCCAGGTCCCCTCCTCTAAGGGTATCCTCTAAATTCTTGCTATTTACTTTGGAGCCGAAGACAGAATCCTCACTCCTTTTTACCCATGTTTGTGTTATTACATTCCCTACTGCCATTGCTTTCTCTGATCTCCCTTTGCTGCCATCTTGCTGGGCTGATGCATTATGAGGCATTAGATTGCTAGTGATAGTTTTTCCATTTTGAAACCACGCCCTTTTTACCTTCATCCCTTGCGGCCTTTACTTCAGCAAATTTCCCCCTTCTCTCCTCTTCTTGCATTGAGGTTAGATCTTCATCTAGAAAGAAACCGGTTCTGAAATGCAACATTGGAAATCTATTTTCATTTAAGGAACAAGTATGTTTCTTGGTAACGCAGAAACCAGCTCTGAATCTTTTATAAGCTTTAGGAGTTCGCAGAACTGGGTCTCGTTTGTGTTTTTTGTTTTTTAAAGTGACCCAATACAAATAATCTAAGACGACGATTACACCAAAACATTAATCATGCCAATCCGTTTGATATTCATCCATTCGATCCTCGCGATGTGTACTTTGTACGTATTTTAGGCTGCACCAAACAATCTTTATGCACTGTGAATATTGTCTATTGCAGTGATTCTCATGACAGAACAAAAGGGTGTAATATATAACCATTTACAATTTTCATACTCTTTTCATTAACTTTCCAGAACTCATTTCAGTATCATTAGCAGGACGAAAGAGAAAAGTAGTTCAGAAAAGAAAAGAAAGTGCTGCAATCACTGAAGCGTGGGTGTTGTGGGCCTTTATCCTACCATTGAAACAAAAGTAGAAGTTTTATAAAGTCAAATGCCATTTCCCTACTACGATTAAAACAAAATCAGAGCCTATAATAAGGGGGGCCGACAAAAACAATACTAGCTCTATAACAAATAGTGGTTGTTGTGCTGTTATTATTATGTAATGGACATCTAAGTGACTCGTCTCTCAACTGTCATCTATAGACTTTTTTTAATTCAAGTGAAGTCCACAGATACAATGAATGGTCTGTGAAGAAAACATTGCAGAATAATGAATTACGTAATAGCCCTAACAATATTTGAACATGTACGATGTCACTGTAACCATCTATCGTTCCTAACGAGTTGTAACGGCACCTAAGAAAAATATGATGGTGCAGTTGCAAGTGAAGGCAAGCCTAATATGGTATGGGAAGGGCCAATCTGTTTTTTCCAAAGTAAAAAGAGTTTCTTTGCCGAATACGGGGGTAGAGGAATGTCGGTTTGTTGAAACAAAAATAGAAAGAGGGAGGCAAGTGGTGAAAAGGAAGAAACCATGGCTAGGCAATAATCCGGTTGAGTGGAATGGCTAAAAATGGTTGTCTGCACACATTTAGTAACTTTGTGTGGAATAGTATACTGTTTAATCACAGATTTATCTTGGGTTCATGCTCCATGTTTAACGTTTAACAGGTTTGTTTTTCATGGAGTCTGAGAAAATGGTTGTGATTGTTGTGGATGGGACAAATGTATTTTTGTCTTATAAACAGAAATAACAAAGCTACGGGTGGCCACCCATTAAGAAAACAAGACGACTCATCAACTACGTACCTACAATGCTTCCAAACATATTGTGGGATATTATTTTGTGCCAGTTGTCAAAAGCCAGACATAAATGAAGAGAGAAGAGAATGTACAGTCGCAATTATGATGGAGCGCAGGAGGCGCTGGAAATTTGCATAATTGAACCGGACGTCTGCCATATGACATCGAACTCCACAAAGCAGGCAAAACTGATTAGAGAGAAACCAAAAATTAGCAAGGAAAACGGTAGAACGGTAAAGTAATAATGATGTTTTTACCTGGAAAAGCCGGCCTAAGCAGTGGGAGAGAGAGAGAAGCGAGAGTAGCAGAAGAGGAGGAAGGGGATATTGACGCGGCTCAATCCGAGCACAGTGCTAGAATTCCTCTAACAATGTGTTCAAATTGAGGCACGTCAATATCGCCTTTGCTACCGAGTTGGCGTCCACTTTTCTGCACGCGGAAAACCCAGAAAGAAGCGCCTTCCTCCACGCCCGATAAACAATTCATCCGTTTAATTGCCAATTTCTCTGCACGCCATAAGGAAAGGAAAGGATTTCATATTCATAAACGCTAATATTAGGGCTACAAAATAAGTCTCGCACCACCAGCCAAATGGTGGAGATAGATAGATAGTACCTATATCCCATTTTCAAACAATCTACAGTCGCCCCAATATTGGAGGAGCGAGGTGGAGCGAGGAGCGAGGAGCGAGTTGGAGCGATGCCAGGTGCCCACCTGCCCGCCTGCCACCGACAGTGGACAGTGGACAGTGGACAGCACTAATGGGAAAAGGCATGCGAGTGCGCTAAACCCAAGTGGGTATCACCATCGTCACTGTGCACTGGGCAGTCTGCACGACCCACGGGCATTGGGCATTCATATTCATTTTTTTTCGAATCACAATCTCTTCCCTGGAAAGCCGTCAGATTTGCTCTTCAATCTTTTCTTTGAATTAGAAAAAAGCTTGATAAGACGTAAGCGAAAGTGCTCGGTGTGAGGTAATAACGAGAAATACAAGTGCAACCCAACCCCGGGATCTGTGTCAGACATGGAGATTCTTCAACGCCGCCGCTGCCATGCCAATCAGGAAAGCAAAGCTTGACAGAGCCATTGGCAATTGATTATTTCTCTTACAACGCGTGCGAATGATGACTGGAACCGCCTAAGCCCGTCCTGAATTTCTGTGAGATTGGTTTTCATGGCGTTGCTATACCTAACGCCAGTTGAATTTTGTGGGCGGAGTTTACCTAATACAGGCAACGGAATTGAAGGCACAGGTAGGAGCAGGTGAGCTTGCCGTGTGACTTGTGCACTCACTGCTCCTCTTTGCTAATCTATTGTTTTTGGAGTGCATGTTATCCTTGAATTTTCCCCTAAATTATTGATATTTAATTAGTCTATGTGAGGTAGACACGATGAAAAACGGGTGTGGAAGAGAGAGGAGTTCCGTTCCCTTTCAAGGATGGAGGATTGAATGGCATCACAGAATAATAAATGCATTGTTGGCCTTTTCGACCGTCTAATCCATCCATCATGCCTTACATCACCTTACGCTAATCTCTCTAAATAACTAGCCCACTGCCGACCTCACGTCTTTTTTCTCAACTTTTTGGTGATGTGATGTACTTCCAACTCCGCCTTCTCCTCTCATGAAAAGTCTGGTATCTTAAGATGCCTTTGACTAAACTAATCCATCTGCTGCTTTCTTTGCTCTCATTATTAGGGTTTTGAATGTAGGTATTCATATGTACTCATAACCTGCCCATCAATCTTGCATTTTAAGATCTTATCCCTTTCTTTAACTGCACATACCCTTCTATGAGTGGTATGTTAGGTTGGACTATCTAGTCAAGACCATGCCTTATCCCTTCAAACTTTATGGATTTTGAATCCTAAGCACATGAAGGATTTGACCTTTTCAAAAGTTGTGTATGAATGTGCCAATGCATTGATAAGTTGTTGTGAGGTCTTCTTATTTATGAATATCAATTTTATATAACTATTGAGTAAGTAATATAATTGAATAAATATAAGATGTTTATTTATTTAATTATTTATAATGGGTGGTAATTTTGATTGTTATTGATTAGTTGATGTATTGTGACAAATGATTAGAATTAAGAATTAGGCTAGAGAATATGAGGAGTATGTGCGAGAGTTTTGTTGGGATCTATGCTATCATATATAAGATCACATCATGTCTTATGTCAGTATTATGCTTTATTTATGTCAAAAAAAATGTATCTTAGTGATGAGACTTTGTTCATGTTTTGCAAGCTTGATAAGCTTTTGTTTTTTGATCCTTGAAAATCTTTGACTACTTAAAGTGTGCAAGCCTTACTTACACGACTATGTATTTTTCATTTATTTATTTTGAAGTTGACTTATAATCTATAGTCATATTTCACTTAAGTGTCTTTGCCTATAATATGTTTTCAAGTAACTATAATTTTTTTGGACATCCTTCTTTGCAAATCACAACTCTACTAGTCATCATTACTATTCCTACAATCTACAAAACACTTTAAACATTTGTTATAATCCTTCATAAACCACCCTTTGTTATGTTTTAACATTGACTTGTTATTGACAATAACCAAGTCACTTAAGTTGTTTTCTTTTTCTTGGAGATAAATTGTGGACATCAAAACTACAAGATGATTTCTTCTTTATAGGTAGCCACTATGCCAATCAATTTTTCAATGCTCATTAGGTGTAAAGTGCTTTAATGGTTTACAACAGTGCTTTATGTATTACTTTGATGTTGACTTGCTACAAGTAGTTATTGATTCACTTAAGTTGCATAGATCCTTCATTGTGGTTAACCATTCTATTGATCATTAATTATATGTTTGCAAGCCACGAAGCTTATTTAATTCAACTTTACACTTCAATTATTTACTAAGAAGGTACATGTTGTACGTATGTGGTATTCATTTATTGGTTAAGGAATCTTTTGTGGATCCCCATTGCATCAACATGTGTTTTACCAAATGATGTCTTTGTTCTTGCTTGTCAAAGTAATATCACATATAATGTGTTCTATTCATATTGACTATGAGGAGGGTCCTTTGTGGGCTTATTTACTTTCCTACATGTTAGACCACCACCACAATTACATGTCAATTTCAAACTCAATTGTTAATTCTATTTAAAAGTTCAAAAGGTTTAAGGTTCACAGGATGAATTTATGTATTTAATATAGTTCAATTAAGTGCAATTAATGAGTCATTATTTTATGAAGTCATCATTCTTTGGAAAGTCACTTGCTATATTAAGAATTATGAAGTTGCTCCCTACATGAATGTGCCCTAGCTTCTTTGGTGCCCTTGTTAAGTCGAGAGAAGAATTTCTAGAGCATTATGAGAAAAATTCACAAGTATGTAACTTGTTTATCTAAATTATCTTAAGTTGTAAGAAATTCTAGTGTTGTCAAGGGGTTCTTATAAATTATAAGGGCTGGAGTTTTTATGTAAATATTATAAAATTGAAGTCCCAAGGTATATTTGAATTAGTTTTTACTTTGTTTAAATTTATGCTCCCTATATATTGTGCACCCTAGTTTTTTGTTAAATCCTAGTTAAACCTTCATTGTTAAAATATAACCCTAAACCATAGAAATGGTCCCAAAATGACCCCCTTCCTCACACCATGAGGAAAGCTACGAGGTATTGATGTATGAGAAAGAAGTTTTATGTAGAAGTCTAGGATGTGTAATAGATAGTGGATTGTGTTATAATGCACAATGGTTGATAGACACATACATTGTATCAAAGAGATCAAGCATGATTTGTGTCACAGAGATTTGGTGGTGGATGGTTAGCATGACATCTATTTTCTAATCACATGTAAATGCTAGGTAGTCACTGGATAGTAGGATCAAATATTTAGTTGGTGCATGTTAGAGGATCATCTACTTTATATTAACTATGAGATTTTATTGGATTGACAAAAAAAAGTCTTTAATACATGAAGTAAAGTTAATACATTTGAGTTTTGGAGTGGGCTACATTAATGATAGTTGACGAATTTTATCAAAATATGATTGTTGTCTACATGTATAAATAATAGGACTATGTACGTAGTTGAGGTCTTTAGTTGGAAAGGATAAGAGTCTACATGTGTATAGTTTGCACATTTATTGCCTTAATTCAATCCTAGAATCTCTATATTTGATATTAATAAAATTCATTGTATCTTCCATTTTTTTGTGTTCTTCCTCATTCTAAGTGTCTTGTTTTCACTATGCATATATGTTGCATGACTAGACTTTCTTTATCTGGAACCTCCCATCACAACTACTATCACTTTGGAATCAAAGCAAAGGGTTTGACTTGTGGAGTGGTAAGAAGTATCACTTGGTATTGACATCTATTATATAGACATGCCCTTAATATGCTCTAGGTTTATCAACACCATTTTGTCACCAAATCAATATGATGAATTTGGCTAATTAATATTCATGGTCAATAACTAAATAAAAATTATTTATTTAATTATTTGAGCTAACAGTCGAATAATTAATACTATCCCTTGGTTAATTCAATATTTTATTTAATTAATCAAACTAGTCCCCACCATCATCAATAATTAAATACATTTTAATCAATTTAATTATTTGAGTTAACTCATGCTATTAATTAATTAATTAAGCCTTGTTTATTTAATTAACCTAGCCCAACATTTCTTCCAATTAATTATTTAAATAAAATTTTATCCATTTAATTAATTAAGCTAATCCATTCTTCTCATTTTTAATCAATTAAATCATTTTTCAATTAAATAAAACACATTTTTCAATTTTTAATCTCCACCATTCATAATCCTAGGAATATATACACCTTCCATTCTCACACATGTCATCATTACACAAATCTCTATTCTCACACATGTGGGATAGTCCTCACTTATCATTTCTCATAGATCTCCACTTTTCCTCATTATAGACACCTAATTTAACTAATGTATTTCTTCTGAAACATCATCATTTTCCATCATTAGGTCTCATCAATCTATCTTCTATATTTAGTTAAATAATTTAATTATCTAATTAAATTAACATTGTTTCCCCTTCATCCTGGATAATTAAATAATTTTTAATTATTTACTTATTTAAATTTTGAATTTTCCCTCCATTTCTACTTTAATTGAATAATTTACAAATTATTTAATTAATTTATTCAACATTAATCTTTTCCCAAATCATGTTTTTGATAAAGGGTAAAACGGGTTTTACAGGGACTCGAAACCACAAAGTTTACAACAGAAAAGAAAGGACAAAAAAGTCCAGCAGACAAAACCGGCTGCACAAAAGGAAAAAACCAGAACAAGCAGTAGCCACTCACAAAAGACCAGCAAGGTTAGACAAAAAAGGCTAGTAGAAAAGCATTAGTTAAAATAAAATTATTTATAATAATTTAATTAAAACTAATTATTTTTCTCGACATTATTCTTTTCTAAAATGAATAAAATTATATGTTTCATTTATTTCTCCCTTTTACACACGAAATTAGTAATTAACCTATTTAATTATTTATTAATTATTCATGTATTTCCACCTCACTAGTCAACTCCCACTCACTTCAATTCACTCCTCAATCAATTCAATCCTCTAATCAATCAATTATGTTTCGCTAATAGTCAGTCTCACTTATCTCTTCAATCAATTCTCTTAACTGACTCATTCGATCAGTTAGCTTCAATCAGGAAGTCAATTAACCCTTCATCAATTCTTTTCAAACAATCTTAGCCATTGATCTTTTAGTCTTACATTCAATCTCAACCGTTGATTGGTGTTACTTGAAATCTATAATTTTAACATCATATCATTTATTATTCCTCTCTCACTCATTGCAAGAAATCTATACACATATTAAGTGCTTTGTACTAAAAAAAAGAGAGAAACCACCATAACACCTTTCTCGAAGGTGTAAAATAGGAAAACAATGGAGATAAGTGAGGTTTTTGTGTAAGGAATTTTATGTGTGGGTTTGTAGTATTTCTTATTAACTTATGCTCTATTGGTGTGATTTATGAGTTTGATTGTGAGTTTTCTTTATTTGTTGTTATTATTCACTTTCATAATCAATTTTTAGGTCATACATTCTAGCATGCTCAGTGAGACCTTCAAGTCCCTAAGTTTTAATGAATTTTGTGAAGTTTGTGCATTTTTTAGTAGTTACAGGTCCAAACAACACATCTATAACATGCCCCATGCTCAACTAAGTAATTTTCCTATGTTTTACCTCAAGCGAATTTAATCTAATGGCTAAACACACACAATGATAATTTTTTCTTCTTTTCAAAACAAGATAAATTGCATGTAAGATAACAATAAATTATCCTTCTTATTTCATTTAACGAAATGTACAATATTTCCAAAGAAATGATTTCATAATCTAGAGACAAAATACATTTTCCATCTTTCAAAGAAATGGATACAAGAAACATGCATAGCTCATCTGAGCTTCATTGGCACTAGAAATATAATTGATCTAGGAAAACCCCTTTCAAATCTTGGATCATTGATTGAGAGGAGAAGCATCACTCAAGCGCTTTTCCACCATCCTCAGACTAATTGTGGTCCCTCGCACATTACCACATATGGTAAGATGGCCCTACCCTTCGATGAAGAGCTTTGGTTTGGAAACCATAAAATACTAGCCATTCCTGAGCTGGTGTTGTGTCCTACATAACTAGAACTTTACCATACAACTTATCCATATTCTACGTGTATGAAAATCTTGGACTAGCATGCTAAAAGGTAACACAATGAACTGATAGTGTAACCAATGGCAAATTACACCACTTTGACCAAATAATTCATCACCCCTAATTCAGAATGGATGTCACATGCCCATCAACCATTCTAGCTCGATTTGTTAAGACCAATCATATTCTATGCATAGGCAATTCCCTCCATTGGTTAATATTTAACCCCAGGAATAACCTATAGGCACTATGTTCATTATGACTCTTCTTATTAGGTTTAACATGTTTTCCATAACCTATCAATTCAAAGCTAGCTTTAGCTATATAGACTCCACTCAATTGAAGTAATAAATACTATATATAAAT
This sequence comes from Sequoia sempervirens, assembly GCA_007258455.2. Taxonomy (NCBI): domain Eukaryota; kingdom Viridiplantae; phylum Streptophyta; class Pinopsida; order Cupressales; family Cupressaceae; genus Sequoia; species Sequoia sempervirens. The sequence continues at coordinate 221,040,344 of VDFB02281492.1, read as the reverse complement.
ACACCCACTCCTTAATATAGAGTATGTACAAAAACTCAAGCAATAGATAATCCAAACTATAAACAACAAGTGACTTCAATTTCACATAGGTTGAACATAATCTTTCCCTAAAAACATAATATGTTTTCCAAACAAAACAAGCATCTCACATAACCATTATAAATTCAATCAAGCATAAAAGAGTAGGATTCAACATGCCTGTAAGTATAAAGCTCCAATTTGATCTAGCTAGTTTCCAATCCTAGCCTCCTTAATCAACTTGCAACTTGACAACAAATTACTTCAACTCTTCCCAAATACCCTCACAAATTCTCACAATAAGTCTCTTGTAAAACCACCCTCTAACTCTCTCACAAAACTTAGAAGAAAAAAAGAGCAACTCCCAGAAAATAACAACAAAGTGCAGATATGCATCCCTTTAAGGTAAAGAATGCCTCTATTTATACAAAAAAATTAGCATCTACATGCTAGAAACAAGGTAAATGAATTGACACTTCTCAGCTTATTTGATTCAACTTAGCATGGTAAATAAAAGGTGGAAGATTTCTAACTTAAGGCTTAGTAAAATAGCATAGCAGGTTGCTTCATTCATAGACAACAAGAATGCATTTCAGATATGTAAGGTAAATAATAAAATAGGTTGACATAATCCATGCCAGCTTCTACTTGACTTATTCTCCAATTCAATTTGGTTTCCATCACTAGATAGAGCTCATAAAGTAGACTTCTAAAGCAATGTAGTTATTCATAATTTGTCACCACATAAACTTATTATATGTTGTTTGGTGTTAACAGATAAAAGACTAATTCAAAGCTCCTAAATGTGTTTCATATTGCTTTCAATATTCTTGACTATGCCTTATAACTATTTCCACGCACCTCTTTATGTGTTGCATTCTTTTTACAAAGCATGGTAATGCATATCAAATATTTACAACGCTACCTTATTGTATGCTATTTATGGTTGTGCTTAACACTATATAAAATATGTGTGCCATACACTATATTATGTATAGTATGTGCTTAAGCATTTAAAACATCAGCTCTTAATATATAGTCAGAACTTATTCAAACATTATAATTTATCAACAATAATATATATATATATATATGCGCATTGTATATATATATACGTGTATATAACTTAACATATATGTATATATGTATATATTTATGTATATGTGTATATATATATTGATATATACATGTATGTATTGACATGAAGGAAACATCCATACAAGTAAATCATATATATATATATATATATATATATATATATATACAAATATACATATGTATGTATGTATATATATACATGCACGATATTAATCAGGATAGTAATGGATATAAGTTTATGCATTCAAATATCGAATGACGTATATTTATAATTGTATGATTTGATATATTTGTATATATATATATATATATATATATACATGTATATCAATATATATACACATATACATACATATATATGTATGTATGTATGTATATATATTTATATACATGTCGCCTTTTCCATTCGATGTTCCCATGCATATGGGTAATCCATCCATAAGTATGCGTAGATATGTAGATATCTACATATACTTGTGTACATCTTTACTCATGTGTATGAGTTCATCATAGACATGCATATATGTATGTGTATATACATCCTATGTATATATCTCATCAATTGTACTCTTAAAGTACTCATAAATACAAAGAAATTCAAACATCTTATTCAAGCAAGATCCCACAATCAAAACAAAACCTCTCCTTAACAAACAAACCAAGGTATCTTACCTTTTTCCCAAAACTATTGACTTGACTTGAACAATCTAAAAGTGAGTGTGTGAAAGCTCAATTGGACTCATTAAGGGTTACTAGACCAAAACTCTTCTCCTGAGTGATACTTCCCCTCCCTTTCGGAGGCATGAACCTATACCTACAACCAACTTGGCACATTTGCAAAGGTAGTCAATTGATCACAAAACAATCATTTGCAGTATATATTCTATAGTCAGATTTAAGACATATATATATATATATATATATATATTCCAATTGAATCAACCATTTATTCATTATATTTCTAATGATTCATACAAATATAGTACATTCACATTTATTTCCATCAAGTTTACAAACACACACACATATGTAAGTATTTCATCTAGCTAGGTAAAAGTAACTAGGTAAATACACAATGGGGTGTAACATATCCCTCCCCTTGTGAATCATTGTCCCCGATGATCTTATGTAGCAAACATAGATACAAAAACAACACATAATATTGTTTTCAAGAACTCTCAAAAGCATGTAAAACATGTGGAAACTTTTGCTCTATTTTAGTATAGTCTTCCCAAGTAGCAGAATCTTTTGAGTACTAGTCCCACTAGACTTTGCACTATAGAACCTCTTTATTACATAAGGGAAGCTTACGTGTTCCAAGCACCTTAATAGGTTCAATTGTCACTACTCTTGGGTCCTATACCTGTAAAGAATTCCAATCAATGACATGATTATCACCTGGTATATACTTCTTTAGGTATGAGACATTGAAAGACATTATGCATCTGGGCAAGAGTTGGTGGCAATGCAATTCGGTGAGCAACATGGTTTACTTCCTCTAGAACCTCAAATGGACCTACATATCACGGAGCAAGTTTGGATAACTTCCCAAACTTGATGGAACTCTTTTGAGGTTTTACTCTCAACAACACATTTTCCCCTACTTCAAAATTTCCAAGTACTCTTTTAGAATCTACATAGCTTTTCTACCTATCATTGGCTTAAGTTATCCTTTGCTTAATAATTCTAACTTGCTCTTCCATCTCTGACAACATCTCTGATCCAAGACTTATCATATCCTTTAGTTTATCCCAGCTTATAGGAGTCTGATATTTTCAACCATACAATGCTTCAAAAGGAGCCATCTTAATCGCAGAAAGATAGGAATTGTTATATGCAAACTCCACTAAAGGAAAGTAATCTTCCCACTTGTATTGTTGATCTATGTAATACATTCTCAGTAGGTCTTCTAATACTTGATTCATCCTTTCAATTTTCCCATCCGTCTCTGGATGATGTCAAAACATATTCAATTGAATTCTAAGTGAGGAAAACAAGGTTTTTCAAAACCTAGATGTCACATGAGCATCCCTATTAGAAATAATATTTTCAGGAATCCCATGTAATCTAAACACCTCTTGAACAAATTTTTGAGCTATGACGAGCTACATCCGTTAAATTTTTCAAGAATAAAATGAACTACTTTGGTAAGTCTTTCCACTACCACCAAAATGGCATTTTGCTTATTCCTTGACATAGGAAGACCCTGCATAAAGTCCATACTAATTACTTGCCACTTCTTCGTAGGAACATCATGAGGATACGAACGACCTACTGGGTGATGATGTTCAACTTTCACCCTTTGACACTCTAAGCATCTTGCTACAAATCTAACAACGTCTCCTTTCATCCCTTTCTAGAAATATAATGGCTTCACATCAACCAACATCTTATTCATACGTAGCTGTCCAGAATATGGTGCTTTATGCATTTCTTTCCAAACCATATGTCTTAACTCTTCAAGAATAGGCACATAAATTCTTCCTTTAAACCTTAACAATCCACTAGGTTCAAAATGAAATCCTTTGTACCTTGCATCTTGTGGATTATCCCTGAGTGCTTGGTTAACTTTCTCATATGTAGTACTTGTCACCCTTGGATTTTTGCAATACTTGACCCTTAAATTTGATTTAAATGAATACAATTGAGGTGATATTCCTTTTATGACTTAGGGCATTGACAACCCAATTCTCTTTTCCCTTAATGTAATTGATATTGAAGTCATAACCAAATATCAACTCTAACTATCTTTGTTGTCATGCATTCAAATTGGGTTGAGTAAACAAATAATTAAGACCATGATGATCAGTCTTTAGTTCAAATGGCTTCCCAAGAAAATAATGTCTCCACATCTGCAATGCATGAACAATTGTTGCTAACTCTAAATCATGCGATGCATAATTTTTCTCACAGGGCTTCAGCTTTCTTGATTCATAAGCTATGACCTTCCCTTCTTGCATCAACATTCCACCTATTCCCTCTCATGGCACATCCATGATGATAGTGAAGTTACCCTCTAGATCTAGTACCTTCAATATCAGAGTCGTAGTCAACTTCTCCTTGAGTAGATCAAGTGTCGCTTAACATTTTTCCGTCCACTCAAACTTCTTTCCTTTCCTTTGCAATGAAGAAATAGGAAAAGCTATCTTGAAAAATTTTGCAAAAAACTTTCGATCATAGCCAGCCAAACCCATGAAACTTCTAACCTCTAGTACATTCTTGGGTACTAGCCATTCTAACACCGCTTTTGTAAGATCCTTTCCGGGGAAGTAAGTACTTGTTAAATTTTTAGTTTTGTAAAATTCATTTCTTAGGCAAAGAGAGTGCAATGCACAAAGATAGTGTCATGTAAAACTGAATACTAATAGTATTCCACTTGATTTCATTGCATTTTGGTGACAACTCTAGATATTCTAGCATTGTGATGCAAACTAAAACTGAACAACATTAGTTTCTAAACTCTCACTGAGAACACATAGAATGACTACCCTTCCCAGCAAAGCAAATATTACAACAGTGGTTGATTTTACAATTTTTTGAGTTCAAAATGGACTTAAACACTTAATAACTCTAAACATAGTCACAACCCAAAAACTAATACAAGGACTCTATTGAGTTCAACTAGTCGACTCAAACTCAGTGAGAAAGTTCATATTACAATAGTCACTTACAGGTGTTCCCAATATAAAGATGATTGCAAAATGTGACTAGGAAAATGTTTGCTCAGACTTGGAGATGATTTTGGGCTACTTTGGTGTGGTGCCTAGCATGCTTCAAATCCCCACGTTTAGCTCCCAGTGACCACATTTTACCTTGGACACTTCAAGCAACCCTCTTATAGGCCACACTTCTTCTCATTGATGTTCCTTTCCTTCTAAGGGAAAAATGACCCTTCCTGAACCTGCTCACAATTGTGCTTCAATCTATATTCAACATGTCCTTCACCATTGTCTTAGTATTCACCACTTTCCATATCGATCCCTCTTAGTTTGTCTAAAGAAGTGCTTAGGGATTTGTAGTGACCACAACCCCCTTACACAGAGATATCCAACTAGGAAATGAAAGACAATACACAACAACTTCACTAAAATTTTTCACATATCAAATATGCAATCTACAATTCGTCCCTCTTACAATCCAAGGTGAAGAAGTCGATTCTCTCAACTATGTCACCAAAATGTATGTCTTCAAACTACAAATAAATTCCAATAGGAAGCCTGAGTGACTCCCTCGATAAATTCCAGCTAGGGTTGATGGTATCACATCTAAAACTGGTTCTATAGGGTTACTCAAACCCTCAACATGAAAACCTCCAAAGGCTCTCCCAATTGTTGTGTGAAAAATAATAACTAGAATGTGAGAAATGAAATCTTTTCCACCTTTTATATATTTCCCACTTAATTTCCCGCTCAAAAATATAAATTGACTTTATAAAGTTCATTTTTAAATATTTCACTTAAGTCACCTTATAAAAATACTTTATTAATTACTTAATATCACCTTTAAAAATTAACTTGTCACTTAGGCAATATTAAATAATTAAGTTAAGAATTTCGTGAATTCACTATTAGCCTTCAAGAATTAAAAAGGCTAATTGATCACCCTAAGTGGCTACTGAGAAGGGGACATTACAATTTTATTTTAGCTAGATCCACTAAAATTCTCTCAATCGAAATTACATGACCTAGATACTACACCTTCTAAAAGAAAGTACACTTTGAGAGTTTTCCATACAATTTATGTTCTCTTAACCACTGGAGAACTATCTCTAAATGTTTACAATGCTCCTCTTCATCCTTGGAATAAATTAAGATATCATCTTAGAATACTAAAACAAACCTATCCAAACAATCCATAAAAACATTATTCATTAGGTTCATAAATGTTGCAAGTGTATTAGTAAGTCTGAAAGGTAAGATTGTAAACTCATAATGCCCATATCTAGTTCTAAAGGCAGTCTTGAATATGTCTTCATCTTTGATTCTTAGTTGATGGTAACCTAATCACAAATCAATCTTTGAAAACACAACCGCTCCTCACATTTGATCAAATAGATCATCGATATGTGGCAACAAATATTTATTCTTTATTGTAGCTTTATTAAGCATCCAATAATCAACACACAAGCACAATTTCCCATCCTTCTTCTTTACGAAGATCACAAGCGCTCCCTAGGGTGAAACACTAGGTATTATCAATCCCTTAGATAACAACTCTTCCAACTGTGCCTTGAGTTCCATTAACTCTATAGTATTCATTCTATAGGGCACCTTGGATATAGGTTTAGATCCTAGTACAATGACAATAGAGAAATTTAATACCCTCTTGGGAAGTAATCCATGTAACTCATGTGGAAATACGTCCACAAATTTTCGTAAAATGGGATATTTCTCCATATCTATTTCTCTAGATTCCACTATTTCTCCTTTAATCTCTAGAGAATCTTGTGGTTCACAATCCATGACATTATCTTGAGGAGTGACTTCTTGGAGTTCTTCTATTTTGACTACAAATAGTTGGCAACCTTTCTTTTTCACTCTAAGCATTTGCATGGAAGAAATTTGTCGCAACTTAATCTCTCTTGGTGTTCCTTGCAACGTCACCCAATTTCCTAGATCATCAAGACAATCTACTACCTTGGAATGACAATCCACTTTTTCTCTATATTTACATAGCCAATTCATTCCTAGAATGACATCATAAGATCCTAGGGGTGCTACATACAAATTTACTTTAGTTGAGAAACTAGGAAGTTCTACCCTGGCTTCGAACAAGCATTGCTTTACCATTACTATTTTCTAGTTTGCATATTCAACAACCCAAGAATTTTCCATAAATACAACTTTTCTAGATATTTTATTAGCTACTCTAGGTGAAAAAAAAAAATTCATTACTCTAGTATCAATAAGTAAAAATATAGGTATACCAAATAAAATACTTGGAGTTTCCACTAGCATGACTTGATATTTAGCTTGTCAATTGTCCAAGGCTGCACAGATCTTTTGCTAGAATGCAATTCATTGTGGAGGAAGAGAATTTTTGTTTGCTTGGGATCTTGATGGCTTGTTGGGACATTGAGCAACATAATAATCCCCTCCACAAGTAAAGCATCCTTCTACGGGTCCCTTCCTTCTTGCAGACTTGTCAAATTTATTGACATTCCCTATAATATTGTTGAAATTATTGTTGTTGTTGTTTCCTTGATGATCTCTTCTTGGTTTGTTCCAGTTGTTGAGATCCCTTATTTCCTTTCCTTTGAGACTCTTGTGCTCCAACAAACTTCCTTGGAAACTAATTTACTTGAGACCCACTGAACTTCTTTCAGTTTCTATTTTCCTGGTGGATTGAAATGGCTTTGAGCTTCTACTCTTGCTTGATTTCCCTTTCATATACCAAATCCATAGTATCTAGACCATAAACATCCACTTCACCACCAATTGAGCTATTCAACCCCATGATGAACTTTCTAATTTGAAAACATTCATTCTTCTGGTACATTAGTCAATACTTCAGAAGATGAGTGAACTTTTCCCAATATTCGTTCACTAACATATCACCTTGCTTCAAATTTTGGAAATCAGTCAATTTTTGGTCATAAAAGAGTTGGGGTAGCCATCTTTTCTGAAATATTTCAAAAAAATCATTCCAAGTTAAATTTAGAGAACTAAGACCAAGTTCCATCTTTTTGTTCATCCACCTGTTAGAAGCTTCTCCCGCTAACTAGAACACACCCCATACAACTTTGGTGAAATCAAAATAGTTTTTGATCTCAAAATATTTTTCCATTTGAATCAACCAAGCCTCAGCCTCATCTTCGTTGGTGCTTCCCTCAAATTTTGGTGAGGTAACTTTTCTCATGTCCCTAGACAACTCAATTGCTACACATTTTCTTTTACTACTTTCAGATTTTGACAAAGATTCTTCTTCCCTATCTTGAATTGGTTGATTAAGGTCATGAGAATTCTCTCCTTCATCTTCATTAGGTATTTCTTCCTCTTCACCAAATGGAACTTCTTGTTCAAGATTTTCTATCCTTTCCCTAGTTTCATCCATGATGGCTAAGATGTGGTCCAAATTGGTTTCAGTATTATCTAGACCTTGTCCAACTTCCTGACTTTCTCTAAGATTAGTCCTTGTTCTCACCATCCTTTCAAGAAAAAGTTATACTTGAAGGTTTATCTATATTAGATCCTATCATGGTTCACTTACTATATTGAAAATTTTTCAAAGAGAAAACATTCATACACAAGAAATTCTATTTTGCTCACAAGTTTTGATATAGAAAATAAATTTTCATTTATTCATAAGGATTTCAATTTCCTTTCATTTACATTGAATGACTATTCAAGTATTCTAGAGGATAGTATCAATCAGATTCACTCTAAGATACATAGCTTAATTAGGTATACTCATATTTTTGTTCATCTCTAATCTAATCTTCTCTATCCCAAAAAGGATAGTATCCCTCAAATTTATCTTCTGATACATAATTGTGAGGTACATAACCTTCTAACTCACCACTTGAGGCTATAACAATTATTTAAACCATGAGTAAAACATGAGGATCTCTAAACAATATAGCTATATTGAAGTTACATTATGAGGGAATATCCCTAGAAAGTGATAGTGAGTCCTATTTTTTCGGAGAGACAGGAGGTAGATAGTTGAAGTTGGCTTCATTTCTCATCCTTCTCTTCTTTTGGCTAATTCATGATAGAGTGTGATTGATTGTCTCAGTATCACTTAGCCAGATGGAATTGTCATAATTAGTTCCCTCTATGGTACGAACAAGGGATTCCTTTTCCTTCTTGGCCCTTAGGGAATGCTCATTCTCGATTACTAAATGTCTTGTAGTTAACCTGAGACTCACCATCCTAGCACAAGAATTTACCAAACATTAGATTCACATAATATTGGAAGGGAAACATAGTGAGCACATGGGTTCTAGAGCTGAACCTAGTAGTTTTGATACCATGTGTAACATGCCCCATGATCAACTCAGTAATTTTCATATGTTTTACCACAAGAGAATTTAATCTAATGGCTAAACACACACAGTGATAAAAAAAATTCTTTTTAAAACAAGATAAATTGCACATAAGATAACAATAAATTATCCTTCTCATTTCATTCAACGAAATGTACAATATTTCCAAAGAAATGATTTCATAATCTAGATATAAAATACATTTTCCATCTTTCAAAGAAATAGATAGAAGAAACATACATAGATCATTTGAGCTTCATTGGCACTAGAAATACAATTGATCTAGGAAATCCCCTTTCAAACCTTGGCTCACCGACTAAGAGGAGAAGCATTACTCAAGCACTTTTTCGCCATCCTTGGACTAAGTACAGTCCCCCACACATCTACCACATATGGTAAGATGGCCCTACCCTTCAATGAAGAGCTTTGGTCTAGAAACCACAAAATACTAGCCATTCCCGAGTTGGTTTTATGTCCTGCATAACTAGAACTTTACATACAACTTATCCATATTCTATGTGTATGAAAATGTCGGACTAGCATGCTAAAAGGTAACACAATGAACTGATAGTGTGACCAATGGAAAATCACACCACTTTAGCCAAAGTATTCATCACCCCTAATTCAAAATGGATCTCACATGCTCATCCACCATTCTAGCTCAATTTGTTAAAACCAATCATATTCTATGCATAGGAAATTCCCTCCATTGGATAATCTTTAACCCTAGGAATAACGTATATACACTAAGTTCATCGACTCTTCTTATTAGGTTTAACATGTTATCCATAACCTATCAATTCAAATATAGCTTTAGCTATATATACTCCACCCAATTGAAGTACTAAATACTATATGAATGCACCCACTCCTTAATATGGAGTATGTACAAACACTCAAGAAATAGAGAATCCAAACTATAACCAACAAGCGACTTCAATTTCACATAGGTTGAAAACAATATTTCCCTAAAAAAATATGTTTTCTAAACAAAACAAGCATAAAGCACATAATCATTCTAAATTCAATCAAGCATAAAAGAGTAAGATTCATCATGCTTGTAAGTATAAAGCTCAAATTTGATCTAGCTGGTTTCCAATCCTAGCCTCCTCAATTAGCTTGCAACTTGACAACAAATTTCTTTCACTCTTCTCACAATAAATCTCTTGTAAAACCACCCTCTAACTCTCTCACAAAACTTAGAAGAAAAACAAATTAACTCCCAGAAAATAACAACAGAGTGTAGATATGCGTCCCTTTGAGGTAAAGAATGCCTCTATTTATACACAAAAATCAGCATCTATAGGCTAGAAACAAGGTAAATGAATCAACACTTCTTAGCTTATTTGATTCAAACTCAACATGGTGAATAAAAGGTGGCATATTTCTAACTTAAGACTCAACAAAATAGTAGAGCATGTTGCTTCATTCATAGACAACAAGAATGCATTTCAGATATGCAAGGTAAATAATTGAACAGGTCAACATGATCCATGCCAGCTTCTACTTGACTTATTAACCAATTCAATTTGGTTTCCATCACTGGAAAGAGCTCATAAAATAGACTTCTAAAGCAATGTAGTTATTAATAATTTGGAGCCACATAAACTTCTTACATGTTGTTTGGTGTTAATAGATAAAAGACCAAGTCAAAGCTTCTAAATGCATTTCATATTGCTTTCAATATTCTTGACTATGTCTTATAACTATTTCCATGCACCTCTTTATGTGTTGTGTTCTTTTTAGAAAGCATGGTAATAGATATCAAATGTTTACAATGTTTCCTTTAGTGTGCGCTATTTATGGTTGCACTTAACACTATATGAAATATGTGCACCATACGCTATATTTTGTTTAAGCATTTAAAACATTAGCACATAATATATATTCAGTGGTTATTCAAACATTATAATTTATCAACAATAATATATATATATATATATGCATGGTATATATATATTATATTATACATATATATATATATATATATATATAACTTAACATGTTATTATATATGTATAATTACGTGTATATATTGTTGAACATCTGGAATACTAAGAGGGGGGTGAATCAGTATTCCATAAAACCATAATAAGATCCATTTAAACATTATCACAATTCTGACTAAATTAGAAAGAGAGAACATGAAAACAAGTCAATGCAACCATACACATGAACACTAGGATTTTTACGAGGAAAACCCAACAAGGGAAAAACCACAGTGACGGTTAACACACAATATATTATATCCGAATACAAAATATTATAGGGAAGACTCACTATCCTTGAAAAGGCTCACTGCATGAGTACAAAAGATGACTAACCACAAAGATACAATGATAGTGGCTCACTGCCAAAAGATTGAACTGATAGGATACACCTTCAATGTGCAGGGTTCAATTCCACTGAAGCTCAGAATATGAAGTACTACCTCACACAGTAGTCGCTCAACAAAACTGCACTGATCACAACTAATAAAACATTTAGGCTCAAATCTTCACATGCCTCTTAATATTTTTTGCACTCACACTTACTTCACATTTCACATTCATTGCTCTTCCACCACTCCTTGTTCTCCCTCTTTCTCATTCCTCAAAACATCTTTTATATATAAGTATATCTTGATCATCAATTAGGTTAGCCTAATTAGATGAACACAAAAATAATTAAAACCTTCTTTGTCAGCACCATATATGAATTAAACATTTTATCCATGTAGTGCATTATACCAAGTCGGCTATCATCCATAAAACATAATTAGTCTTCATAATATATTGCATACACTGAATCGACCAAGACTAGAACACAATTCTCCAAACCAACAAATAATCATCAAAGAAAACATCTTCCCTATCCGAGAACATATTAATTTCTCATCATACCACCAGCATAGAGATTATCAACCAAACCACAACATCAAAATATTCACCTTAATAGAATGTGGAGTCTCCCACACAATATGCCACGCATAGAACAACAATAGAATACAAAGTTAACTTTGTTAGTGATAACTTTCTGCTCACAAAAAAAGACATCTCAAGATCCAATAAATAACAGTCTGAATGAATCAAGAAATGATTAAGAGATTAGAGTCATATCAGATCTTTCCATGAATTCTGAACTCAAATACCAACACACTGATCCATCACAAAAGGGTATTACCGGCAAAGAAAAACTTCGATAAACCAAGTAGACTTCTCACATAGTTATCACCATGTTGACATCAATGACAACATAGGAAAAACCAACAAAAATTATCCATACTTCATGCTCATGTTGCAAGGCTCCCAACAATATCCCCTTTTGGCATTGATGGCAACATGCATGAAATTTTTTTTTCCAGATCTGAATACTCTGAATACTCCCTTTATCAAAACTATTCTTCACAAAAAAGTTTTTCCTCTGTCTCTCTATCTCTTCATCTCTTTATCTCTCCTCATCTCTCTATCTCTCCCCCTTTGACATCAATGACAAAGGAATGGGTCCGATTATATGTATATATGCATCAAAGTGTAACCAAAAAGATATGAACACATAATTGAATTAACCTGAAGAAGAACCTTTGAGACTCTCTAGGATAGCCTTCCTCCATGCTTTATCTTCTTCCCATGGACCTTTTGCACTTACAAGAGTCTTGTAAAATAGCTCAAGTTTAGTTAAGGAATCTATACCACCTACTAGAGTATTGGGGTTAAGATTAATCTATGATAATTCACCAATATAGCCAAGAGAACTAGAAACAAAAGTATGTTTGATCTTAATCATGTCTTTGAGTGCCACAAACTTCTTAATAACATCTATCCTTTGATCCTGTAGAGAAAAGAATTTGTCCTGAAGTTGCACAATATAGGACCACCTCTAATTATCTTTATCTTTTTCTAACCTATGTGTGTATTCCTAAGTGCTCATCTGGGGCTCACTCATCCTTATCTCATTTCTTATATCCAATGTACTGCCAAACCAATCTAGGAAAAAAGAAAGTAGATACTATGCCTCTTCTTCACAACCTTGTACACTCTCCAATTCCTTCATCACTTGATTGTGTTCATTTGCACATTTTTCCTTGATATCTTCCAAATTTCTTTCATCAGACCTAATTCTAGTAGACTCCTCAAGTCCGAAGATGTAGACCTTCAAAGAATCAACCATGCCACATAGATTCTCTACAACAAAAATAGATGAATCAAAATTAGCACTGGGAATAACCTTATGCAATTCTTCCAAAGCTCTCTGATTATTTATTCTTTCATGCTCATGTTCAAGATAACTTCCTTCTGCATCTTCTTGATTAACAATACTCTTCCTTTTCTTCCCTATTCCAGTCACGCTACCGGAGGTAGCTTCTGCATTGAGATTCGTAGGGCTTTCCAAAAGAATTTTAGTATAATTATCAACTTCAGTCTCAGATACTTCATAATCCAATTCAAATATCTAGACTAACCTTGATTCAACTTTTTCCATGTGACAAAAATCTATACACAGAAGAAAATTTATGCTTCCAGAGTACCTTTCAACAACACTTACTAGAATCCTAAACCTTCTATTCATCCTCATCTAAAATGCTCCAAAGAATGCAGCAAGGTCAGTCTCTTGTGCATCCAAACTACCAAGATTTATCATGAAGTTCCTGATTTGATAGGCAATAGGCTCTAAATTTGACCATTCTATCCTTCCTATTACCAATAACTCTCTCAAAAAGTAGAATAGCAAGCAGACAACAAGATTGCCATACCAGAATGTATTCTTCTTATTCTTCTTGTTTTCCTTTAAATTCTTCAAAAGATGTATACAAAGTAATTCACACAAGTCATAATCCATACCTCTTTTAACCATATCAACAACAATATGTACAACAATAGTAGAAACTGTAAGGTCATTGTTAGTGTAGAGACTGAAAAATGTCCTAAATGATATCATACACTTGAATCAGATATACTAACATCATTTCCTCTTGAAACCCATTCTCTTTTCGCTTAATTGATTAAATTATCCTAGCTATTTAATTAATAGCATCATTTGCATCTATTAACCTAATTCATTGATCGGTTTAATTCCCCCCTTTCACGCTAACATTTCATCTCATTAAATTAGATAAATCAAATTATTTAATTCAATTCCCTAAGTCTTCTTATTTAATTAAATAACCCTAAGTTATTTAATTAAATGACATTTCACCTTTCACGCTATCATTAAATCATTTAATTTAATGAATATCACTTTATTCTTCTAATTCCCCTAATTGCATAATTCAAACCTTGTTTAAATTAGCAATTATCTAATTAGCCTCTTTTTCCTCCCACTTGCAAAGGAATATTTCAAGGGAATATTCCCCCTTTGCACAATTTAATTTAGTTTTAATTAACTAAATATCCTTTTCTCTCACCCATGAATATTCCAAAGAATATTCTTTCTCCTCCAATCATTTAAGAAAGGGAATATTCTCACAAAGCTTCATGTGCAGAATAGCTTGAAACCTCTTGTGCAAGTTAACTTTTGACCTCTTATATAGGTCAAAATTGTGCTTGTTTGGAAGGAATGAGAACCCTTGATTAAATCTCATCTTGCAAATTCACCCGGTGATGAGAATCCATGATCCATGCCTCCAATTTCCTCCATCCTAGACTGTTGCTTAGCTTTTCCAATTTCAACCCCTCATTTCTCATTTGCTTTCCTATAAATAGAACATTATTTGGAGACAAATGGATCCATCTTTTAGAGAAAACTTATGTTGTTGAAATCACTCACACTCACACTCATATTTAACACACATTTAGCATATTTTAGTTTAAATTAGTTGCATAGTAGTTTAGCTTCTATTAATGGCTTCCATGCATCCGTTTAGCTAATTAATTAATTAGGTTTTGAATCTTTTTGGTTTAAATCTCATTTAGATTAGCTTAGAAATTGCATATATGAATCATTTAGTATAAAATCATGGTATATTAGCTTTTACATCATGCTCATTTAGACTAAAATCATGTTTTCATTCACATATCACAACAGTTTCATCAATTATCTTCAATAGAATTGATTGGAACAAGCCCATTGATCATGGGATTGGGAAAGGGTTGTTGTTCCACAACAAAACGACACAAATTCCAAAATGAGATAAGTTTTAAATGGGTTAGAGTAGACATTTAAATTATTTCACAGTTCATAATGCTTAGTTTCAATAAATGTTTAGCCTAACTTTCATTTGAATGATCTTGTTTAAGATTGAATATTAGTGGCTACTTTATGCTTTGATTCTTCATGGATCAAGCATAATCGACCCATACTAATATCCTCGATCGACATTCTAGCACTAGGAGGGAAACCTGTCAACTTAATCAATTTCTATCTCGAATTCTGTTTATTTGGACTTTTGCAGGATAGAGCGATGCCCCAGACAATTTCAACGATGCCTTTGTAGGGCATCGCCATATAGCGATGCTATCATCATTTCAAACAGTGATGCCTATTAAATGCACTGACACTGATTAAACAAACGATGACACTTAATACTTTATAGAGGTATCAAAGATTTGTAAATTGCGACGCTCAACAAAATAGCGATGTTATCGTGCTCTCTAGTTTTTCTATAGAGTGACACCCTTGTTAACCATAGGGACGCTATCGTGAATAGCGACACCCAACTCTGGTAAGAAATTTAATGATCCTTTTTTAACATATGCTTTAATTTTCTCACTTCGCTAGATTTCTAACATGCTTCTAACATTGTTCTATTTGTTAGACTAATACGGTTTTGCAGGTTGGATGACTTGAAGCTAGAGTGAAGAAGCATTCTCTTCTTAAGATTTTATGATTGTAACAAGTGTTTGATGCTTTGGGGATTTCTTATGCTTTTTACTTTACACTCTAGGACCTCACTAAATTTCACTTGGGTTTAAAACAAACACTCAAATGGGACTAAAATTGAACCCTCATCTCATCATTGTCTTTTGGGTTTTAAAATTGAACAATACAACTTAACATTTCATTTGGTGCATAAAATGAATTCGTCTTAGCTTTAGTCAGTAAAATGAATCAGTGCTTGCTTTGCTATGACACACTTGTAGTGCAATCTTGGGTGAAGAGAAACACTCCAAGTGTAATTTGTTGTTTGTGTGCACTTATAGTACGTATCCAATCCCCTTGCGCTTCGTGTGATCTTGGGTGAAGAGAAATACTTAAGTACACTTATGCTTTGTGTCACCCTTAAAAGAGGACTTACTATGAGACACACCTCGCAACGAGAAACTCATAGGAAAGTTCTTGCAAGCACGTTTATCGAAGGGCTATATTAAAAGTTAGGAAATCGTGAGAAATTACCTTTTATCCTGGATTGTATAACATACTGCACCTAGTACCATGCCTTAAGTGGAACGAGAATGGTAGTAAGAGCCTTACGTGGAAAAGCGGGTGTGTATACGTCTGGGTGTTCTCAGTTTGTTACTAAGAGCCAAACTATTTAGTTAACAAAAATCCTTAATGCTTGTTGGTGCAAGAACGGTCGTTTTGAAGTTGCCCCACATTTGTACTAGTCATTTTTGAAACAAAAAAATCCTTAGGATCTTAGGAACTTCAATATTTTGAGATTTGGTGGTCCCGAGAAGTGTGTGTCGTGGAGAGGAGTTAGTGTTGCTAAATCTCTAATTGTTTGCAATGTCTTAGTGTTTGGAGAAATTTGAGTGGGGACTCAACAAGTATGGCCATTTCAACCTAGGATTGCAAATGATTGTGAGTCAATTTAATACATTACTTGGTTCCAATATGTTACAAAAAAAACATTCGCTATCTTCCTCAAAGTTTCAAACACTTTGGCTTAAATATGGATACCTTTTGAAATAACCTTGATATTACTGCTTATCTGAAGGATTTCTATCCTTAGATATTTCTAAATATCTTGACTTATATCTCAATCCATATTTTCCAAAGACAACATAGGCAATTATAGCTTCAACCTCATGATTTTCACAAAATGGACATTGTGAAGGATATGATGTTTTTGACATAAAAATTTAGTTTGAAAACACAATCAAGACAAGTGTTTGTGGTAAAATAAATTCACTTAAGCAAGATAAATTGACATAATTGAACCCCACATGACTATTTGGAGACCAATTTCTCCCATTGAACAACTTGATCTTGAAGATGCTATCATTCAACCAAACTTTGAACTCATTAACGAAGAACAAACTTATATCTTTAGTAGTTTGAGAAGCTTCACTTTTTTAACAAAAGAAACACCTACCCAGTGGAGAAACATAGCAAATATATTAGACGAAGAAGAGGAAGATGTTGATATTGAGGCTAGAAGGTGCATATTACCACCACCTGCATGGCAATAAATATATTCCTTTCTTCCATAAACTTGAACTCTTCTAAATGATCTCACACAAAATTATAATCCCCAACAGAAGGTCTATAGGTTGTCACTTAAAACTTAGGCATCTTAGTTCAAAAGCAATCAAAAACCACATTTCATCACTCTACCAAAACATAAACAAGTTATTAGTAAACTTTTATGAACGTGCACTAAGGAAATGTCCACACATGTACATGTTCTTTATGAGTCAAAACCCAAGTCTTTTTCATGATAATCAACCTATCTAAAAACATAGGTCCTTTTCATGGTTTTGAACTCCTCTAAATGATCTATCACACAATCAAAATCCATAGGGGAAGATCTACATGCCTGCATTACAGATGTAGGTATCATAATTCAAAGTTTGGAAGGAAGTGGGCCTTGATACTTTATCGCAATCGTGACCTCAACTATTATGTTTGAGCTAAGATGAATGAACCAAATTTACATACCCACATCTATCCTCCCATTTAGGTCAATGTTAGTCTTTAGGATTTGAAAACTTTAGAGGTCTAGCATAATTCTCACCACCTTGATCTTGGAAAACAAAGGTTCACTCTAAGTCAACATTGGGTCAAACATTTCATTCATCCCTTCATCAAATTTCATCCTTCACCTCATTTAACTTTGCAAAATTTTTGAATACACCAACATTTTTTGACTTGGACATCAATCAACCCAAAACCCTAACTTGGCTACTTTTTATGTGAAATGTATCCTTTTCCATGCATTTAGTTAAGTTAGTTATCATCTTTGAACTATTTTATCTTAACGGTCATGAGTCTACCCTAAGGATTTCCAAGTTCATCAACATCCTTTATTCCAACATCAAAACATCAAGTTTAATTCAAAAGTGTTGTCCCAAAATGTTTGCAAAGATCACTCTCCACATCACCCATATTTTTATCCCCCACTATCATCATTGCTCCAAAAAGACAGAGCATCCCTTTTACCTAAATTTGAGTCAACTAGAGAGTTCAAACATTACAAATCATAACACAACTATCCCAAAGGTGACAAAAAATTTATGATAAAGACAAGATCACAACACAAGAGAATCATGGAGAAAACCAAAGTCACATTTACCTCAAGTGAGCCAAATCCTTTAGAATTTGATCCGAGAAGTCAAATTACCCCATCACAACAACCATCATCTCCGCTAGGACCATATGAGATAGAAGACATCACGAACAATCCCTTTGAACTTACTAGGGAGGAAATCATGGAATGTCAAGCCTTTGAAAATGTAGCTCCTATTTCCTCATCATTTTTTGCACAAAATTGGAAACATGGCTTCACAACTCCATCACTAGGGCTAACTCAAACATCTACTCCTAGTCTTACAACTAGCCTTGCCAAGGATTTTTGCCTAACTCTTCCATTTGAGAGAAGCACACTTGTGGGTACCCTCGATACCAATCCTCCATCCCAAACAACTACGTGGACACCTACCTTTGGTGCTCCTCCCATTTTCAAAGATCCCAAACAACCATATAAATCTTTGGAACTTCATTATTCCACCACAACCTCCACATATCGAGGACACCCCTCTTCATCCATACCCACAAGTACCACAAGTGTGCCCACCATCATGCAAAGTAGTATAGACCAAATGTATCAAAACAACACATAAGGGCATGTCAATACCATACCACAGAGTCAACCCTTAATGCAGATTGGGAAATCTTTACCCAATCCTCCCATTGGTTCATTTGTACCATTGGTGTCACAAAACACATCCACCCCATTCATTATCAACCCATCTAAGAACAATCCCTTGGTCACGAATCCCTCCAACCTAGGTAATACCTTGTTTACATCTTTAGCACAAGGAAATCCTCAAGACATGGGACAAGGGAATCTTTTTAATCAATGGACTCAAGGTCCTAGTGTGTCATTTCCATCCCAAAATCTAATGGCACCATCCTCATCTTTTCCCACGGCCCCCTTTACCATGCAAAATCAAACGAGACCTCAAACTTACATTCCTCCACATCAATTGACCATCTTACAAGGGATGTTTAAACCAAGGGAACCCTCCACCTCTTATTAGCAATCCGCTACCCACTCAGAACATCAAAACTCACAATCCATCTCAAATATCCCAACAACCACCTAATCCTACATTGCAAGAACATGCCCTAGCTTTACAACAAGAACAACAAGCTTATCAGCAAGCCATCCAACAACAAAAACAACAACAACAACAACAACAAGAAAACCTATCAGCCCAACAACAACAAGAAGCAACCTTAGCAGCACAACAAGCAACCTTAGTCCATCAACAACATCAAGCTCATCAAGAAGCTTTAGCATCACAACAACAAGCCCAACAATAAGCCCTCATGGCACAAAAACAATAGCAGGCCCAACAACAAGCCTTACTAGCTTATTAGTATGCCCGACAACAACAACAACCAAGTTCCTACTATGATCCTCAACAAAACATCATCAATACAAATGCGTTAGGAACATATACATCGATACCTTAATCACCTTCACAATATCCTACACCACCATACACACCATACAACACCTCATCATATTAGAATCCCGCATACAACCCATCCATCATCCCAACATATGTTCCTCCTCCAAACCCATAAGATGATCTAGCATCATAATTTAAAGTGCTATCTCAAGAAATGAAAGACCTTCAAATGGGCAAGACAAAGAAGCCTCATACACAAAATCTATGTCCTTATCCATTTGATCAGAACATTGCAATGGTACCATTCCCTCCCAGATTTGAAATCCCCAAATTCAAAAAATACAAAGGGAGAGGAAGTCTTGTGGACCATGTCAAAGAATTTAATGTCATGTGTATGGAGGTGGCCTACAATGATTCTTATTTAATGCACCTCTTCCCTTGAAGTTTAACAGGTTTTGCGATGGATTGGTTTTCTCATCTACCTCCCGACATCAAAACTTTCCAAGAAATTACTGATAAATTCATCGATCACTTCTCTTTTAATCTTGACATGGATGTAAGTCTAGAAGAACTATGCACTCTCAAGAAAAACAAAGGAGAAACTTTCTCTAATTTTTTACAACAATGGATACAAAGAGCTATTAAGAGAAAATGGCCTCTTCCCGATGAATAATAAGTGGGAATCATCATAGCAAATCTAGATCCAGATCTATCATTCCACTTGAAAATGCAGTGCATCACATCTTATGACGAGCTTGTCCCTAGATACCTTAACATTGAGAGAACTCTAATCTCATAGGGAAACATTCAAGCTTACAAAGACAACTACCCATCAACTAGTTCAAATGAAAAGCTTCATGCCTAGGCTAAGAACAAGAACATAACAAATGATGGTGTAGTAGATGCTAAGGTAGTTCTAAGTGCCCCTAGGCCAAACAACACTCATGTTGCTAACATCCAACCAACTATGCAACAAACAAAACCTCCTAATAATAATCAAATTTATAACACTTAAATACAAAGGTGAACCACTAACAAGAACAACTATCCTAAACACAAGTACACATAGTTATCTGAACCCATAGAAACCATCATGAAAAATTTGGTAGAGTCAAATTTTATAACACTTCCCAACTTTGAAAACTACCAAGAACCACAAGAGAAACCATCCTGGTACAACAAGAATGACCTTTGTGACTTTCGCAAGATTAAAGGACATAAAATGGCAAATTGCATGAGACTCAAGAACATTATCCAAGACCTCATAGAGAACGACACCATATCTATTGAGGTACTAGTTGGGAATCAAGATCTTAAGATATACAAGAACCCTATGTCGGATCATAGCAAAGGGACAACAACGAAAAAGCTAAGGATTACACAAACGTGTAGCATACCTATTCCAATGTAGTGGCTTCTTGTGATAGCGTCATTACCGTTGTCACCATCAATGGGCCTAGTGTAGAATGTGGAGTCACCACACGATGTGGAAAAATTACCGTCCAAGGAGTCTCATCTCAATCTAGGGCACAACCTACTTTTCCAACATCAAATCCTAGCAAGTACAATCTCTTAGATTAGCTTAAGAAGAGCCCCACATAGATATCAATCTTAGAACCATTGAGGCTATCCCCTGCATATAGGGAGATCTTGAAGAAAGCTTTATGAAAGTCATTCGTTCCCAAGGATATTGATACCGATCAATTTCAAGCTATGGTAGGCCATATCGCTAACCATTTTCTCACCTTCTCCGAGCAAGACCTACCATCGCAACCATCTCATAACTGTTCTTTGCACCTTGAGGTTATCATTCATAAGAACAAGGTCAAAGAGTCTTAGTAGATGGAGGTGTTGGATTGAACATTTTCACCCTTCAGTTGATAAAAAATATGGGCTATTTAGAAGATACTATTGAAAAGACAAAGAGTACCACCATCAAGGTATATGACGACCAAGAACGGATATCACAAGGCATCATCACATTACCCATCCAAGTGGGCCCCCTCATCGCAAAAACTACATGCCAAGTGTTAGACCTTGATCTTCCCTATAATATCCTACTTGGTCAACCATGGATCCATGCCCTAAAAATTGTAGCCTCGACTTATCATGAATGTGTGAAGTTTCCTTTCAAGGGCAGAGATATTACTATCCATGGAGATCCTGAGCCTTTTTACTATTGCAAAAATATTGAGGCCAAGTTCTATAAAATACCCCATGTACCCAAGAATGACGAAGGGCCTACATCTTCTACCTCATTTGTTGACCCATCATCCCTTGTAACTACCTCTGAAGAAAAAGAACTCATGGTGCAAAACATACTTGATATGAAAGTAGTGATCCAGGATGATGGTTGTGGGAACTATAAGCTAATGAAGAACACCTTTTTCTTAGGAGAGCTACCTATTTCTCCTCAATCTCATAGGAAACCCACATCTAGCAATAAAGAGCCTGAAACAATCAATATGGCAGCTACTACCTTCACCAAGTGGGGGGATTTGAATCAAGAAGATGTCAATGAGGACGATATCTCTAAAATACTCTATTAAGATGAATGGCCTATCCCTGCTCTTCCCATGGAAGATGATAACAAAGGCTTACAACTAATGAAGGGAATGAGATATAACAAGAACAAGAAGCTAGGATAGAATGATAATGGTTTACTAGAACCCATCGTTCCTGAGATATGACTAAAGAATCTTGGCCTGGGTTGTACTACTAGCAAGGTCACCCTTTTCGGAAAAGGTACTTCTGCTAAGTAGGTTGAGGCTTCCTCTTGGTTACCTACATCACATGCTACGACCTTAAATGACTTCCCCCTTGATGTTGCTGACTTATTTGAGAACAACTCCCTCTTCATGATATCCATAACATCTTTCACTCTGAGTGATCAACCAACTAAAATATGCCTAGTATACCCCCAACTCATTGACATGGACCAACAAGGACCACCAATTTTGGATTTATTAAAAAATGATGAAGCGATCTCAAAATTCATGGGACTCCACGACAAATTACCATGGGCATATCAAAAAGCAGGTTTTGACATAGAGCTTGACACATGGGTGTACCATGGGGAGACGATTGAATCCTTCAGTCACAAAATTAATGAAATGCAACTAACATGCAGATCCTTGAGTGAAAACCACACTGTGACACTCTTTGATCCTAAAATAGTAAAAAAAAAGGACACACTTGAAGGTGAATACCTCTCTAAGGTGCCCAAGGATGAGGGATTCAATCTCCCCCTTAGTGCAATACATCCAGAGAAGTCATCAGTGCTAGTAGAAAAGGCCACTCTAGTCAATGTGGGAACAAAAGAAGCTCCTAAGATAACCTCCTATGTTGAATCTTTGTTGGATGAAGAACAAAAGAACCTTGTAGCATTCTTGAAAGGGCATAGAGCTAACTTTGCATGGTCATACATAGACATGCCAGGGCTCAATCCAAAAGTAGTTGTGCATCATCTTGCAATCTATCCTAAAGCCAAGCCATTCAAGCAGAAATTAAGGAAAATGCACCCTTAGATAGCAATTTTGGTGAAACTAGAATTACAAAATATTCTTGACATTGGATTCATCCAACCAATAGATTATCCTGAGTGGGTTTCAAACCTAGTACCAATCTCAAAATCCACTAGGGGAATTAGAACATGCACTAATTTCAAAGACTTAAACAAGGCATGCCTGAAGGATGATTTCCCTTTTCCTAATATTGACCTCATTGTAGAATTAATAGTGGGCATGCAATTTTGTCACTCATGGATGGTTTTTCAAGCTAAAATCAAATCATGATCACCAAGGAGGATCAACACAAAACTGCATTCACTTGTCCATGGGGAACCTATTGTTGGAACATGATGTCGTTTGGATTAAAGAATGTAGGAGCAACCTATCAGAGAGCAATGAATCTCATCTTTCATGACATGATCCACAAAACAGTTGAAGATTATGTGGATGATAGTTTGGAAAAGTTAAAGAAAAGAAGTGAGCACATACAAGTCTTAAGACCCATCTTTGACAGACTTGAAGAATACAAGGTACAATTGAATTCAAAAAAGTGTGTCTTCGGGGTCACATCAGGGAAACTTCTTGGCTTTATCGTCTCACAAAGAGGGATAAAAATTGATCCAGCGAAGGTAAAATCCATCCTCGACATGGAACCACCATAAACACTAAAGTAGATGAGAGGGTTACAAGGAAGATTTTATTCCATTAGGAGGTTCATAGTGCAACTATCAGATAAAATCCACCCCTTTTTGCATCTTCTCCATAAAGGAATAACTTACAAGTGGGCTGAGAAGTGCGATAAAGCTTTCCAACAAATCAAAGAATATCTACTAACACCTCCAGTGCTCATTCCACTAATACCAAACAAAGCACTGATCCTATATATCTTAGCAACATCAACAACACTAGGAGCTCTTTTGGCATAACATGATGAAAAAAAGAAGGAAAGAGCTATCTACTACATCAATAGGACATTGGTGGGATATGAAATGAACTATTCACCCATTGAGAAAGCATGCTTAGCAATATTTTTTTCTTCAAAAAAGTTCAAGCACTACATATTGTCACATCAAATCAAACTTATTGCCAAGATCAACATATTGAAATACATGTTATCCAAAGCAACTCTCATAGGGCGAATGACCAAATGGGTAATGATCTTAATAGATTTTGACATAGAGTATGTATAATGCAATGCAATCAAGGACAAGTGATCATAGACTAACTAGCAGAGGCGCCTATTTATGTAGAGAACCCTTTAATATATGAGTTCCCTGATGAATTACTGTTCCTTATCAATCTCATAGCTCAGTGGAAGATATACTTTGATGGATTGTTCACCCAACATGGATCAGGAGCAGGTATTCTTTTCATTACCCCTCAAGGTGATTGCATTCCAAAGTCATACCAACTATTGTTCCATTGTACTAACAACATTGTTGAGTACAAAGCCTTAATCATAGGTTTAAGGATAGCATTTCAGTGGCAGACACAAGAGATGAAAGTCTATGGAGACTCACAATTGGTTATCAACCAAGTCAATGACGACTATAAAACTAAGGATGATAAACTCACTCCTTACAAAAAGATGTTAGAAAATCTCAAGGAACTTTTCATAGAAATAACCTTTGAGTAGATTCCTCGAATGAACAATAGAGCAGCAGATGCAATGGAAACAATTGGATCATTGTTAGACATGTCAAACAATGTCCTGCAGTGCGAATTATTGGTAGAACAACTTCTCGTATGAACTTTTGAAATCCCTAAATCTGAATTTGTGTGTGTCATTGTTGGTCCTAGATCCCCATGGTACCATGACATCCTTACCTACCTAAGCAAAGGAACCCTCCCATCTGATATCACCTTGAACCTTAAAAAGACCTTTGTCAAGAAGGCATCCCGATTCATGATCCTAGGTGATACCCTTTATCGCTGAAGCATCGAGGGAACATTACTACGATGTCTTAACCAAGAGGAAGCCTTAACTACTTCAAAAAAAGTACACAATGGCATATGTGGTTCCTATTCTAGTGGTATGACTTTAGCTACAAAAATATTGAGGATGGGGTATTGTTGGCCAACCATGGAAAGGGAAATTCACCAGTATGTGCAAAAGTGTTTCCACTGCCAATAGCATGGGGATCTGATTCATGCTTTAGCTCAAGAATTTCAACCAATGATCACACCTTGTCCTTTTTTGTAGTGGGGACTTGACCTCATAGGAAAAATCACTCCAACCTCATCTAATGGACATAAGTTTATCATAACAACCACTGAGTACTTTACCAAGT
This sequence comes from Sequoia sempervirens, assembly GCA_007258455.2. Taxonomy (NCBI): domain Eukaryota; kingdom Viridiplantae; phylum Streptophyta; class Pinopsida; order Cupressales; family Cupressaceae; genus Sequoia; species Sequoia sempervirens. Next base: position 221,014,663 of record VDFB02281492.1, on the reverse strand, counting down.
GGGTTGAAGCCATTCCTATGACCTACATAATGGGAAAACAAATTTCCAAGTTTATCTTGAACTATCTAATGTATTGTTATGGTGTTCCACAAACACTCATCTCAGATAATGGAACCCCCTTTAAGAATTAGGATGTGAAAGAGCTATGTCAAAGATTCAATATCTGACATTGATTCTCTACCCTGTATTATCCCCAACACAACAATCAAGTTGAGGCTACAAACAAGACCATTCTAAATATCTTAAAGAAAATGGTTAATGAAGTTGGTTGTGACTGGCATCTGCAACTAAAACCCGCTCTCTGGTCTTATAGAACCAGTATTCGCACACCAACAGGTGCAACCCCTTTCTCCCTAGTCTATGGATCATAAGCTATCCCACCTATTGAGGTTGAGCTCCCATCATTGTGAGTGCCACTACAGAACCTGATTATTGATGAAGAATATAGAGTATCTCAACTGAATGAGTTAGAATTCCTAGATGAGCGTCACCTTGATGCCCTTAATCACTTACAAGTATAGAAAAACTAACTAAAATGGAGCTATAAAAAGAATATCAAATGTTGGTCTTTCAAGTAGGGGATCTTGTCCTAAAGTAGAATCAGAAAAATATTCTATACCAAGACAACAAAGGAAAGTTTGAGCCTAATTGGTTGGGTCCCTTTTTCATCACAAAAAGTTATGGATTAGGAGCATACCAATTGACAACAATTGAAGGTGAACCCTTATAGGAACCAACCAACAAATTGCATCTTAAAAAGTTTTATGCCTAGTCTTGAAGGGTATAAATCAGAAAATACAAAAAAATTAAAAAAATGATCAAAATCCAAAAAAAAAAGAGAAAAAGGATTGAAAAAAGTAAAGAAAAACAATCGTCCTCTAGTGAAAACCACTTTGGTGGCACTTTGGGAAAGTACGTTGGTGAAAACTTGGCAAATAGGCGCCTTGTGTAAATAAAGTATCTCCATCTACCTAGACTCTTTATCCTATCATTCCATCCATTGCCTCATTCGTCATCCTATTTATTGCATCATCCATCTGTGTCCTTATCATAGCTTGATGTTGTGATGTATTGTATCCCCTTTAGTACTACTTGGAATATTCGTAAGGTCACTTTGTCCTACCTATATCAAAGTAGTATAGCACATTTCACACTGGGGGAAATTCGTTATGAATCATATTGGGTTCTTGTATATCTTAATGGCTATCTAAAATCCCAAATACATTCATAAAGTCTTGTTTGAAAATCCCAAAAGAATTCATAAAACTTCATCAAAATCCAAAACATACAAATTCCTATATAGCTAAAATCTAGAAACATTCGTAAAATTGTAAAGGAAAAATCAAAAACATCCAAAACATATAAAAAAACCCTAAAAAGGTCGAACATCGAAAATCCAAAAATAGTGTCCTGTTGTCAAACTACAAGTCTCTAAGCTTCAATGTAGGAAAGAATATCATTGATGTGCCTCTGAGACACCCTAGGTCAACCCTTTAGGAGTTTGTCATAATAAACTGGAAATCCATCAATTGTTAATATCTCGTTGTTAATAAGTCGTGTCGGTCAAACTGTGTGATCTCTACATGTATAACGTAGGAAAGGCTTATCTTTGATTAGCCCCCAAGGCCCCTAGGATAGGTATTTTATGTTAGGTTCTTGGTAAAAATGCAGAAAATCCCTAAACATTTGTAAAATCTTTGAAAAACCTTAAACATTCAAATATCAAAAACCCCTAAACATTTAGATAACAAAAAATTCCTAAAATGTTTGAAAACTAATAAAATACAAAAACACTCAGAAAACATTCAAAAGACCTAAAAAACATCAAATATCCTTAAAAAACCATAAAAAACCTCAAATAACCGAAACCAAAACATTCACATAAACTTTCAAAAAGACCAAAAACAACCTCAAAACATTTTAAAATACCAAAAACATTGAAATATTCCAGAAAATCCAAAATCACCCATCCCATCCCACTTTCACTTGTAATAAACTTCCATCCATAATAAATCAATCACCATCTTCAACCTTTGGAAAAAAAAAAGAAAGTAAGTGTAGCAAGTCGCAAAGTGAGAACTTAAGTGTCAAAATCTAAAGTCTAAATCATAGGTAAATACGCCAGTGAGGTTTATATCAGTGGCTTATCATTAGCATCATCATCCTACATCAAAACCATCTGATCAATATGTCCTGGGATGTATCCTTTCTGTGATGGACATTAGTATCAACGGTCACCTTAGCTAAAATAAACTACCAAGAGATATAGATAACATTGGCTATTTTTCTTTGATCTTTTCTTCTGATTTATCTTAATGACCCATTCTGAGGACCTCTCGATGATTTCTATCAAAAAAATATTTAGAGATAAAGGAATAGGGCATCGATCATTATCTTTCGTTTGCTATGTTGATGGGTATTCTTGTAAAATAATCTTGGTGCATACTTGCTTAGTTGTGTGTAGGAAGGTTGTTTGGAGTACGTTGTTGACTATTACATATGCTTTGGTCTAATATATTCTAGGATTCTAACTTACATTCCAATGAGGTTTCCATTTGTCAAGGTGAACAAGAACTATCATATCTGTTTGTAGAGTCAAAGTCCATTACACTAGATACAATGTTGTCTTGGTTATTAATACCTTGATGCATCGTGTCTATGTGTTATATCAAACAATAAGGAATGACAAAAAATACCAATTTCAAGATGTGAGAAAATCATCATCATGCATTTCTCATCACCATATCTAATAAAGTCTTAGTGGATCATAGAATTGTTGGATCTCTTGAAGAAATCATCAAAATCAATGGTCATTCATCTTATTTCTTCTATCTTCTCTCTACGTTAACTTGGTATCATGATATTCAACAAAAACATCATCAATGCATCCATACCACATCCACAAATCCTCAAAATATATACATATTGCATCATCATAGCATAATAATCGCATACCATAGCATATCATAAAACATACATCCTGCATTATCATTTAAGTCGCGACAAATAATATAGATTTGTTATTTTAAGCATCTTAAATCGTTGCACACATATCATCCACATACATTGCATTATCATATCTTCACCATAAAAAAATTGCATCCATAAATACATATGCATTGTCATCATCATAAATTGCATAGAAAATATGCAAAAAGAAATGCATCCATAACATTTGCATATCATATCATCCATCCCATGGCATATCATGAAAATATAATGAAAATAATAATAATATTGCATCCATCCATATCATAACATCACATATCATCACATATCATCGCATATTGCATAGGAATAAGTAAAGTGCATCCATACATGATAAAATATAAGCATAAGCATATCGTCTCGCATCGTATGCATCCATACAATCATAAACATGAAATAAGATGAACACATCACATCACATCGAATCTGCATCATATATATCAAAAATTCATGACTGTCATGGTACAATATTTGAATCAGTGTATGTATATCAATCATAAATAAAAATATCCATGAGGCTATCCAAAATGAGCCCATGAATTATATTTGTATGAAAGAATCAAGCAACGAGTCAAAAAATGTCGATACAATCGAGCTAGCCCTGATGGATGCTCCCCTCTTCGACCTATCTCTCTGGATGATCCTTAGCCCTGGGTCATTCATCACTCCTTTGTGAGTAGTCAAGCTGTCTGAGTGCTTGTGGAACATCTCTGTGATAGTGCATCCTGTAATAGGCTGCCTCAGCCACAACCTCTCTATATAGCCTAGAAAATATTGTCCTGCCCTGTCTAGCCACTGTCATCACCTCCAACTACTAGCGATGGCCAATCTCATGATCTCTCTCAATAGTAACTACCAAAACCTATTGTCGTGCTTGATCCCTCTCAGTAGTAACTACCAAAACCTGATGTCGTGTCTGATCCCTCTTAGCATTAACTACCAAAATATGTTGTTGGGCCTGATCTCGCTCACTTGTGATGACTTGAATCTGCAAATCTCAGGGATTTAGTGGTGGTGGCTGAATTGGTTGTTGTTGCTGAATAGGAGGCTACTATGGAGGCTGTTGTCTCACTGGTGGTGCCTCAGGGATCTACCCATCCTGGCCATCTTGTCCCTTGCCTCTACCTTTGCCTCTACCTCTGCCTGCTCCCCTCCCTCTAGGTCTCCCTCATGGAGGAGCACCCACTAGATTTGTCAACCTGCGAGGGGGTGTAAACCATATATTGTATGTCGGTGTCATCTGCACTTCCACTTGTCCCTAGTCATATGTCCATGGATGGGCAACCAACTTCCGAAAACCCTCAACCAACTCTAGAGTTGGGATCGTAGTTCCCCACATGGGAACCTGTCGAGTTGATCTAGTGAAGATGAAATTGTATGCATCATCTGGCCTATCTTGCTACTCACCAAACTGTCAAGCCACCCTATCTGGTAGATACTACTCTATAATCGTGTGCTCCCAACCCTCCATATATTGGGTTTGTCTGGCAAAGAAACGTTGTTGAACATTGTCATACCACGTTGGCATCTATAGCCAGGGTTGCCATCTAAATACTGTCATATCGTCGAGGACCCTGTGCTAGTATGGAATCCCAAGTTTTCTAGTGTGCTATAAAGTTATAGTGCCTCTATAATGTCAAACCACAGGATCATCCAACTCTACATCAACCATCAGGATGATCGGTCGAAGCACATCGATGTGCTCACAAGACTAAATGTGAAGCAAATTAACTCTTGTACCGATAGCACTTCCATCGCAATAGATGAAGTCATGCATATTGTAGACACCTAAAAATGACCTAGGCCTGCAAGCTTCATTTTTACCACTTTCGTCCTAGCATAATTAAGTCATTTAATTATGTCCTTGGTCCACATTCGACTATTGATTAAATAATTCATAATTATTTAATCAATTCATGTCATTTATTCCTCATGATTATTAAATAAATAAATTTTATTTATTTATTAAATACATCATTAATTGGCTAAGTCTTTCTTTAATTAAATAAATTTCTTAATTTATTTAATTCCCCTTTGTCATTTATTTCTTCTTGATTATTAAATAAATAAATTTTTATTTATTTAATTACGTCACTAATTAAGTCCTCTTCTTCTAAAATTAAATAAATTCTTATTTATTTAATTTTTTGTCCACTCTCTCATTAATTAAAATAAATTTTATTTTATTTAATTTGGTCCCTCTCTTGAATTTTGAATTAAATCATTATTTAAATTCAAAATGATTCTTTTTGTCACATTCCTCTATAATTAAATAATATCTTTATTATTTAATTATTCATTGGTCACCTAAATTAAATAATTTTTATTATCTAATTTCTCCAACAACCTCTTTATCTGTGCCAATCTTATCTTCCAAATCAAATCTTATCTCTTGACATCTCATTTAATTTCAGCCCTTGATTGAATTATTTTATAATTCAATCTTGGCCATTCATTTCTTGTCATTGCCCTAATTTTGACCTAACCCTATTCCATACTACAACATTTAATCTTGACCATTGATTCTAGGGTATTTGTCATCTTCTCATCCTGGCCACACATTCAAAATTGTAGTTTTTATAAAATGGCAATTTTGTTCTTATTTGATCTCTCTCTCAATCTCTCTCATACTCATTCTGTCAATTTAGGTTATTTTATCATTTGCAGTCATTGTCATTTCTAGTCTATTGTGAGGTCATTGTGAAGTCATATCTTTTATACAAATCCTTCAACACTTGCATAGGGCTTTGTCATTTGTCATAGTTGCTCATTTGAAATCTGAGGGCTTCTTTATTTATTGCAAGCTAGGAGGTGTAACAAAGGTCAACCATGGAAGATGAGGACTTAGGGTAACATGGTTCCTTTTGTTTTCATATTATTTCCTTTGTGCTTTGTTATTTCATTGGAATTTTAATGTTATTGTGCTAACCCTCTAACAACCTATTTTTACCTTGATTACATTGGTGAACCTGACGTATTTGGACTAATAAAAAAACTATTTTTGGAGTTGGTTTCTTCTTGTTGCAGGGCTTGTTTGGTTTTTGTTGCAGATTTGGCATCATTGTGGACAAAGCCGAAGATTCAACCATAACTTTCAAACAGCTACGTATTTGCTCACGAAATTTTTTTTGCAGCTTGGGGACAACATCATGCACTCTCATTCCAAAAATCAGATTTTTGGGATCTGTTTTTCATTTTTTATAATTATTTTTTTGTTTTTAATAAAAAATCAATTTCGGGAGCAAATAATCGAATTTTTCAGATATGTTTATATTTCTGGAAATCTCTTTTAATTTTAATAGGGGTCTACTCTTTAGTTTTTAAATTTGGATGTGCAATTATTAGTCAAAAAATAGATTTTTTAAAATTAGGGTTTAAAATAGATTTGCTTAGATCTAACTCACGGTTGTAGATCTACTCACCAAATGTTTTTTACAAATTTGAGATAACATCAGACGACTCCAGTAAAAAAATAAGAATTTTTAGAGCTGTTTTGTATTTTTTATAATTTTTTTATGATTTTTCATAAAAAATTAATTTCTGGTGCAAAACAGCAAATTTTTCTGATTTATTTATATTTTTGGAAACCTCTTGAGATTTTAGATAGGCTTTATTCCCTATATTTTTCATTTTACTGTCAAATTTTTTTCTAAAAATCAGATTTGTTGTGACTAGCTAACTCTCTAATAGTTGTGACTAATCTTTTCTTGTAGCGTGTGGCGATTCTCATTCGTGTGTCCAAGACCATTGTATATGAGACTACTAATATTCATTGTTTGTAGATTCGCATGTCAAAGAAGGAATAAACAAACTTTGTGCTTGTTTTTTTTTCTTAGATTAGCAAACATTTGAATTTGGTGCATATAAAAAGAATCATGTCTTCTTTGATTGATTGTGCTTGTTTTCACTTGGTGAAAACCTGGTGATCAGAAAACCAGACCCATTCTTATTTGTTATTTACCTTGACTTGGTACATCGGAGTATCCTCTCCCCTCGCACTTTCGGGTGATCTTGGGTGTAAGAGAAACGGTTACCAACTCTAGAAATTGGGCCTGCTTGGGGATTTCATCACCCCAACGTGACTCAAACCAGAAACGGAGCTAAAGCCAAGCTACCCCCGACCGGTATATAAATGTAAACCTTAAGGGAAAACCTAAGGTTGTGAGTGCGGATGTGTCATACGAACGGAGTTGTACTCCCTTAAACCCTGTTGAGCTTAACCTCTTCAGGCTGGAGTGCCACCTTAATGGTGATTAATCTCTTGCCCCATGTATGGCCACTCGACGGGGGTCTCGAACTAAAAACTCTTGTATAGTAAGCCAAAATCCTTCTATTTGCTAGCGCAGCACCGGTCGGTGTGAAGGCATCCACACTTTCGCAGTTTGTAGTAGAGGTGATCAGCTCGCCATGGGAGTTTCATGGGGGTTGGAAGCTTGGTTGGCCTGAAAAGAGAGTGCACTGTAAGGGGGAGCCTGTGCAGCCAAGCTTCTAAATTCACATGCTACAGATATACGGTTGGGGAAACCCACGTGGAATCTAGTGAATATTGTCATGGCCTAACCTAGGATTGTACTTATTTGATGTGCGATTGGTTACATTCAAAACATTGTGCTTGTCAAGTGCTTGTTGGATTACTCAAACATTATACACAATATTCACAAATCTGGACACAAACAATCAACCTTGGACAACTCAGACTTTTCAACAAGACATCAAAACACAATCTCAGTCCTCATTTTGAACTTAGACTTGGTATTGTCCATCATAGTCCTCATTTGGTATCTAGACTTGGCATTGGTCATTTTCCTTAGTCAACATCTTCATTGTCACCTTAGCATTTGGCATCCTTTCTTGACCAATTTTATCACCTTGCATTAGTCATTTCCCTTAGAAAAACATCATTATCACTCTGCATTTAACAACATCATGACATCCACCACCTTGTCTTCCCTTCACCAAGATATGGATAGGATTGCTAGTAAAGTTGAATACGAATTACTCTGTAGAGGTCAATACCAAGAAGCCTTAGACTTTAGGAGACAATTTATCCAAGCCGAAAATCAAGGTCCTTCATACCAACAACCCATCAGTCCTAGTCCTCCGTCCATCTACCCTCACTACCAAAATTCACTCGACATAAATCCTACCATTAATTCACAACAAACGTCGACTTATCACCCTTATCCTAACCTTGACAAGGGAAACCAACTGTCCACTAGTCCATCCCAAGTCTCCACATCATATGCTAGTCCTTCACCTATCAATCCTGTCAACGTCTACATGCCCCGTCAACCATCTATCAACTCATGTCAAGTCCCCACATCATACCATATCAATCCAGTCCAAGTTTCCACATCATATTTTAGTCAACCTTACACTAATCCAATCCAAGACTCCATGGCATATTCGGTCGAAATCCCCATGTCACATCCTATACCATCACATCCTAATCTAGTCCAAGACTCCTTGTCATATCCAGTCCAAGTCCCCATGTCATACCCTTATCCTTCACATACTAGTCCAATGCAAGCACCCATGTCATATACTAGTCCTTCACATACTAGTCCAGTCCAAATCCCGACATCCTATCCTAGTCCATCATTCATTAATCCTTTTCAAGTCATCCCCTCACAAGCCACATCTAGTCATGAAAATTTTGTCATTGCTCAAAGTCAAATCCCATTGTCTAAACTTGAGGATACATGTCAAAATGAAAGCCCAAAGCATAACCTTATAATGTCACCCTCATGTCAAGAACAAGGTAGTCCATCCCATGACCCTATCTTAAACTCCATTCAAGAAGTCCTTCAAGACAATCATGACATCCAAAATACACCTACCATTGACCAAGAAGCCCAAATCCACGACAACCCCATCTTTGACCAAGACCCCACCATTGACCAAGAAGTCCAAATCCATGACAACCCCATCTTTGACCAAGACCCTGCCATTGACCAAGAAGTCCAAAACGATCCACTCCTTGACCTTTACGCCATTCATGATCAAACACTTTCCAATCCTATACAGGCCTCGACTATTGACAGTTTCCAAAATGAGACACTTGCCTCCATTACACACATAGACGATACTCCTCAAGCACAAGAGTATTCCAATATAGACATATTTGAAAATGATCAAGCTATAGCTGAATTTACTGAACTCTATGACACTGACTATAATGATGGCTTCGACATTTCTTTGGAAGCACCAAGAGAACTATTTGAACCTGACATATTGCATGATCAGACCACAGATATTAGTCAGGAATATGTCCAACATGAAAATGAAGCTAAGACATGTTATCACCTAGGGTCATCTATCTTTGTTAAAGCAGGCTTTCTCGCAGATGAAAATATTACAAGTGACAGTGTCCATAGACATCATGATGGGTTAGCATCTTGCTTTCAAAACAAAAAATACCCCATTGCAAATAGAATCTGTCAAAGCATGCAATATCAAGGCAAAGGACTAGGCATACACGAGCAAGGCATTCTAGAACCAATACAACTTCAGGAAAATTACAGACATCAAGGTCTTGGCTATTCCTCAGACAACAAATCAAACGATGTCAGTGGTACCTCCTCGATACTAGGGGCAACCTTGTCAGACACAAACGTCAAAATGGATTCCATGAGAAATCCTTGTCATAAGATTGCTGCCAACACCCCATCCACCCACACCATGAATCGTCATTCCATCATAAATAAACCTTCCCTTTGGAACCAACAAAAACAAAATTTTTACAAGTCAAAAGATCAAAATCAAATGTCAAAGGCCATTGAATCAAACAAAAGGACAAGTGGACAAATGAAATTAAAATGGATCCCAAAGAAAGAGGGATCAAACAAAGACATTAAGTCAAATACAAAAGTCAATCACAATGTGGAGCCACAAGACAAGAGGACTCCCACATATAACACATGTCCACCTCCTTCAAAATGGTCATCAATCAAGGCATATAAAAGTGTTGGTTCCAAACACCATCCCTCCAAAATCCGTCATCCACCATCCCAAGTTTGGAAAATAAAAAGTGATTTGTCCAAATGTCCAAACAAATTTTCCACGTCTACCATCATTTGTCATAACCCTACATCTCGTTTAAAGTCCAAAAATCTCACGTCACAAATCCGTCACATCATGGCAGCAACTCTTTACCACAAGGAATCTCATGGCACTCTATTGCGATGTGCATATTTTGATAAGGCCAATTCTAGTATCAGAAAGGATCACAATGACATCGATCAGTTGTATACAAATGCTACGATCCTGACAAGACAACTCCTTTAGCAAGGTCATTTTTGGCATATCATGGCACCAGTCTCTACATCGGCACCGTTAGTGGATTCAGAATAGTCAGTGGTTATCTAAAGCATCCAGGCTATCCACAAAATCAAAAATACAAAAAAAAATTGAATAATGTAAAAAAATTGTCACCCTGATGAAAACTTGGCAAACAGGCGTCTTGGTGACACCAAAAAATAAAAAATCAAAAAATCAAGAAAATAGTAAAGAGAAAAATTTCATCCGATGGTGAAAACCTCGCAGCGCTGGATAAGTACCATGATGAAAACCTGGCAAATAGGCATCATGTGTAAATAAATCATCTATGTGGACTCTTACACTTGGGGGCAAGTCGTCTCATTTCCCATGCCTTCCTCATGACATTGACATCCATCTAAGCCCTATCATTTCCGTCCATTTTCCCACCTATCTTGGTCTTGACATAAAACTGGCACACATAAATCATGCTTTGGGAAAACTCTTGACATGTCTATCCTTCGGTCATACACGATTCATGAAACATCATGTCATTGACTGTCATAGTCTTATTGTCCTTATATGACATAGTCCTTGAAAACCATATGACATTCCCTTAGTCTCATGTCTCTCATCCTTTACCAAGGCCACCTTTTGTCCTTTTATGCTTGTCACCTATCTTGGCTTTCCCTTGTCAAACGGTCTAAGGATAATCATCATCCCATCTAGTCCTAACCAAGTCATTCCAAATGCAACGAGTCTAATCCATACAAGCACATTATCCAAAATTTTATTTGACTGCGTTCTGGCCCGGTATGACCACAATACTTTCATCACATTATCGTCATCGTCCCTCACGTTGTTTCGGGATGCGTCCTTCCCACGTCAAATAACGTTGTCATCACTTGTCAATTGGTATTCAGCTTGACTAGGGGCACAATCATGTTTGTCCTTGGATTCTCATGTGTAGGAATCAATCATTTGCATTTGTCACGATCCTCTTAAACGTCAAAATCCAAAAAAATCATAAAATGAAAAAAGACAAAAACATCATAAAAAGTCCTGAAAAAGACAAAAACATCATAAAATGTCCTGAAGAAAGACCAAAAAAATCATAAAATGTCTGAAGAAATACCTAAAAATCATAAAACGTCCTAAAGAAAAACACAAAAACATCAAATCAATGTCAAAGTCAGTCACATGGAGTCAAAGTCAGTGATGTCAGTTAGTCCATGTCATTGTCGAACTACGTTGTCTCTGCGCATTTGCTACGTAGGCAAGGCCATCAGTCGATGAGTCCCTGAGACATTAGGTCAGTCCTTTTAGGTTGGTCAAAATAAAATCATGGCATTTGTCACAATCGTCACATCAGTCAAATAAGTCAGACATAGTCAAACTCAAACACAAGATAGTCATTTGAAACGTCAATGTCAAAATTGGTCAAAATTAGACAACATAAGCCAATCAATCATACAGTCAACATCAGTCAACTTGCCAAAACATATTACTCAAAACAATGTCAATCTCGTCACTCTTTGGTCCTCTTCAAGATGTGTCCTTCTTGGAGTTGGACCTCGTCAAAATGTCATTTGCCTTTTTCAGGATGTGTCCTTCCTGACAATAGGCTCCGTCAAATTGTCAACACCGTCAAATTGGCAAAACTCTTAAATTGTCAAAACTGTCAAACCGGCAAGAATTCAATCATTGGCAAACAAACATTGGCAAACAAAATAAAATGGCTGTTAATCTTTCTGGTCTATCTTGTCTTATCTTTTGACTATCTTGGCTATTTTGTCTTATATTTTTACTATCTTGTCTTTTGGTCATGTTACTAGCTACCTCGAGGATGTCCCATGAAGGATTTAGAGGTCTGATGGCGTCTCTGGCCTATTTTATTTTCTTTGATTGTCTGTAGATTGTCTTGACAAAAAGACTGGGGCAACTTCGCCCTTAGTATGAGTTAGGACATTCCTTGTCTGTGACTGTCTATTTTTCAAGTGGATGACCTTGCACACCTTGGTCTACGTCATACCATTGTGTTTGTTGTCCATTTGTGTCATTTTTACCGCCCAATGATGATTAAGAGCAATAAATATTAGTCCTATGGCAATGTTTTGAAGGATTTGGTCTAGGAACTAACATGCATTTTCTTTAGTCTTGTCATCTTCTCTCACTCGTCTCATATATGCATTGAATCCATATCATCATCCATTTCTTTTGCACTAACATTTCTTTGTCTCTTCATATTCTAGTCTTCTCGTCAATTTCGAGAGCACACTCATGTTCTTGGAACCTGTCTGTCCTCTCAAGGGGGCATACCATAACCCTCCTTGTCATTCTTCCTCATCTTATTTTGCACTGGGGCATTTTTTGACTTATTTTCTTTGTCACAATGCGACAAGCGACATTATGACAAAGAGGGGCAAAATGTAGACACCTAAAAATGACCTAGGCCTGCAAGCTTCATTTTTAACACTTTCGTCCTAGCATAATTAAGTCATTTAATTATGTCCTTGGTCCACATTCGACTATTGATTAAATAATTCATAATTATTTAATCAATTCATGTCATTTATTCCTCATGATTATTAAATAAATAAATTTTATTTATTTATTAAATACATCATTAATTGGCTAAGTCTTTCTTTAATTAAATAAATTTCTTAATTTATTTAATTCCCCTTTATCATTTATTTCTTCTTGATTATTAAATAAATAAATTTATTTATTTAATTACGTCACTAATTAAGTCCTCTTCTTTCTAAAATTAAATAAATTCTTATTTATTTAATTTTTGTCCCCTCTCATTAATTAAATAAATTTTATTTATTTAATTTGGTCTCTCTTGAATTTTGAATTAAATCATTATTTAAATTCAAAATGATTCTTTGTCACATTCCTCTATAATTAAATAATATCTTTATTATTTAATTATTCATTTAGTCACCTAAATTAAATAATTTTTATTATTTAATTTCTCCAACAACCTCTTTATCTGTGCCAATCTTATCTTCCAAATCAAATCTTATCTCTTGACATCTCATTTAATTTCAGCCCTTGATTGAATTATTTTATAATTCAATCTTGGCCATTCATTTCTTGTCATTGCCCTAATTTTGACCTAACCCTATTCCATACTACAACATTTAATCTTGACCATTGATTCTAGGGTATTTGTCATCTTCTCATCCTGGCCACACATTCAAAATTGCAGTTTTTATAAAATGGCAATTTTGTTCTTATTTGATCTCTCTCTCAATCTCTCTCATACTCATTCTGTCAATTTAGGTTATTTTATCATTTGTAGTCATTGTCATTTCTAGTCTATTGTGAGGTCATTGTGAAGTCATATCTTTTATACAAATCCTTCAACACTTGCATAGGGTTTTGTCATTTGTCATAGTTGCTCATTTGAAATCTGAGGGCTTCTTTATTTACTGCAAGCTAGGAGGTGTAACAAAGGTCAACCATGGAAGATGAGGACTTAGGATAACATGGTTCCTTTTGTTTTCATATTATTTCCTTTGTGCTTTGTTATTTCATTGGAATTTTAATGTTATTGTGCTAACCCTTTAACAAATCTGATTTTCCATTGATTACACTTATCATGATACAATGAGGCCAACATCATTGGACCCCATGCAAACAATGTCCTCCTATAGAGCATCTGGTTCCATGCCAAGCCCCATCTTGGGATGAATCCTCTGTTCCATCAATCAAGGGCAACCAAGCTAGAGATAATAGCTACAACAATAAATCAAAAAGTAGGCACTCAACCTCTATACATCTTGAGGTCTATTTGGAAAGTAACTAGAATGAGGTCCTCAATCTCCATCACCTCATGACAGGCATTGTATTTGAAATTAGAGTCGTAAGTCACACACTCGCCATGTATCAGAAAATGCAGTATCTGCCATACATCCTCTAATGTCACTGTCGGCTTGCCTGTGGGAAGGTGAAACGATGAAGTCTCATTGTGCCATTGCTCGCATAGTGCAGTCATCATAGCTAGATGTGTCCGGATGATGGGTATGTATGCAACTTACCACAAGCCAATCTCCCTTACGTGCTCTTGGCACAACTTAGATAAATCACCAAGTATCTCCAAAACTATGGGTTGGTATTTGTGAGACATCAAAGGTGGAATGACCTTCTATACCCATGAAGCACATGATGTTAAAACTCGTAAAAATTTGACTTAGTTTGGAATTTTTGGCTCTAAAATGACAATAGCGTTTCTATTTATGATAGTGTCACTATAATTCAATTTCTAAACTACAACACTCAATGCATTTCAAATTGAAAATCATGAATCGCATCACCAAACACATATGCATCACGATTTAAACTTTGGAAACTCTAACCCTAATTTTCAAATTGAGAAGTGTGTCGCTATAAACATGTGTCACAATTTAAATTTGGAAACCCTAATTCTAAATTGTGAATTGCATCGCAATACACATATGCATCACTAAAATTCATTTTAGCGTCACTAAATCTTAAATTAGTGTCACTATATAGGGATGACGCCAAAGTTTAAATTCAAAAAGCAATAAATGCATCAAAAATTCAAATTTCAAATCAAGTTTCGAGTTACATACCAGTGGTCCTAAGCTCGGAAGCGTCCGGTACTCTTGAACTCACTCATAAATGTGTTGTGGGAGCTCTCATTGCACCATTTTGTCAGAGGGTCAGAGCTCAATTTGCAAGAATTCGTTAAGGTGTGAATGCACAAATGACTTGAAAGTGACCCTTCTTGGCCTATTTATGCTAGAAAATTAGGGTTTTTTGCCCTAATTGAACCTTAAAGCTAGAGTTTTTCATCATTTTCACCAATTTTTCCAAATGAGAGCTTATTTTGCATAATTTTTTGCATTTTTGGCATGTTTCTTGCATCCCGGAACCTTTCTGGACCCTTGGGGCAGCTTTACACCTTTATCGAGAAATCAACCCAAAATTCAAATTTTCTGCCCGATTTCTCGAGGGGTTAGGGAATCAGCTTTATCCTTCAGCAGTGGGGCATCTAAAAGTCATAATTTTTTTATTTTTTGCTCTAAGCAACAGTTCTTAATCTGAAGATCATTAGTCTTTGAATCGAAGCAACAGGTACCTCGCTTCAAAGAGGGGCAAAATGTAGACATTGAAAAATGTCCTGAATGATAACATACACTAACATCATTTCCTCTTGAAACCCATTCTCTTTTCACTTAATTGATTAAATTAACCTAGCTATTTAATTAATTGCATCATTCACATCTATTAACCTAATTCATTTAATTAGGTTAATTCCCCCTTTCATGCTAACATTTCATCTCATTAAATTAGATAAATCAAATTATTTAATTTAATTCCCTAAGTCTTCTTATTTAATTAAATAACCCTATGTTATTTAATTAAATATCATTTCACCTTTCCCCCTTTCATTAAATCATTTAATTTAATGAATATCACTTTATTCTTCTAATTCCCCTAATTGCATGATTAAAACCTTGTTTAAATTAGCAATTATCTAATTAACCTCTTTTTCCTCCCACTTGCAAAGGAATATTCCAAGGGAATATTCCCCCTTTGCACAATTGAATTTAGTTTTAATTAACTAAATATCCTTTTCTCTCACCCATGAATATTCCAAAGAATATTCTTTCTCCTCCAATCATTTAAGGGAATATTCCCACAAAGCTTCATGTGCAAGATAGCTTGAAACCTCTTGTCTTATCTTATCTTGCATTCTCACCGGTTGATGAGAATCCATGATCCACGCCTCCAATTTCTTCCATCCTAGACTATTGATTAGCTTTTTCAATCTCAACCCTTCATTTCTCATTTTCTTTCCTATAAATATAACACTATTTGGAGACAAATGGATCCATATTTCATAGCAAACTTATGTTGTTGAAATCACTCACACTCACACTCATATTTAGCACACATTTAGCATATTTTAGTTTAAATTAGTTGCATAGTAGCTTGGCTTCCATTAATGGCTTCCATGCATCCATTTAGCTAATTAGATAATTAGGGTTTGAATCTTTTTGGTTTAAATCTCATTTATATTAGCTTAGCAATTACATATTTGAATCATTTAGCATAAAATCATGGTATATTAGCTTTCACATCATGCTCATTTAGATTAAAATCATGTTTTGATTCACATATCACAAGAGTTTCATCAATTCTCTTTAATAGAATCGATTAGAACAAGATCACTGATCATATGATTGGGAAAGGGTCGTTCCACATCAACACAACACCAATTCCAAAACGGGATAATTTTTAAGTGGGTTAGAGTAGACATTAAATGCTTTCATAGTTCATAATGTTTAGTTTCAAAAAATGTTTAGCTTAACTTTCATTTAAATGATTTTGTTCAATATTGAGTATTAGGCTACTTTATGCTTCGATTCTTCATGGATCAAGTGTAATCGACCCGTACTAATATCCTCGATCGATAGTTAGGTATACCAACTTTGTGACTGATAACCATAGCAACATACCTTATTACCAGATCAATAATTGATCTCAAATCAATCTCTTTCCCTTCAAGATTTACATCAATAACCTTAATTATTTCTTGCTCATCCATAACCTTCCATTTGGGAATTGGTCCAAAGGAACACAAACCAGTTATATCTCTAATAGCTTCTCTGGTAATCAAATGCACCTCATCAATCCACAAAGATTCATCATGAATTCTACTCAACACTATTCGAATATACTTCTTCTCAAATTCAAACAAGGGAAATTTCCTCCAAACATCCAATTTTTTCTCAACTAACACTCTATAGGCATTATGGCTCTCTTTCAATTCACTTTCTCAAAGCATGCTCAACTAAACAAATGACATCTCTTTTATTTTACTGTAAACAAATGCATAGATATTTTCTATGGGAAACACTCTCGAAGGGATGCAAGAGAATGCACCAATAGACTCTTCCGACACATTCCTCAAATATCTCGTCAACCTAACTTGCTCTTTATCTGAACTATTCACAACCTTTGAATTATCCATAGAAATAAAAATGAAAGATTTTGCAAACAGGAATACCTCTTAAAATTCCACCAAAAGATGTATAGGCATCCTACTCCTGGAGCTCACTTTGAATCCACTTGATGTCTTCTTCAAACCCTAAAACTCTGAATTTCCTTCTAAAATTCCTTTGCACGCTTCTCTGAAAATACATAAGCCTTTAAAATTATCTGAATTTATTCCTTCCATTCCAAATGATTTTGCAATAAATGCTTCAACTTGCATGCACATTTCCTCAAAAATTGTGTATGCCTCCATTGTTTTAATTTCTGCAGACTTCATCCTTCACACATGCGACTGATAAAATACCTTAATCTTGTTACCATATTAAATATAATTATGTCATGATATGACATAAGTACCAATGAGGGGGTTCATTTGATTTTCTGATAATTGGTCCCCCTTAGCCACTGCTTTTACTTAGAAATTGACGAGAGTATCTACACCGAAGGTTAGCATAGATAAGATTGATGATTCAACTTGCTTTCCTTCCTTTCTCCAAATCCTTTTCATTTCATTTCTTGCTTCTTTCGGATCAATGATTTGATCATTCTTCTTCACTAAATAATTATTTTCTCTTCTTCTATTGTTACTACCAGGGTGTCTCAGATTATTGCACTTACAACAAACAACATTCTTCTTTCCACTTTCCCTTTCATTCAATAGATTAACTTTATATCCATTCTTCTTGCTCTTAGAACATTTGTTGGAGAATGATAAATAATCATTCATTTTACTTTTACAGTCCTTTTCCTTATGACCAAATTTCTTGTAGGAATAACAAACACCATTGAAAGATAAATACCTTTTAGCATCATGTTGCTTGATAGGATTTTT
The DNA here is from genome assembly GCA_007258455.2 of Sequoia sempervirens. Classification (NCBI taxonomy): domain Eukaryota; kingdom Viridiplantae; phylum Streptophyta; class Pinopsida; order Cupressales; family Cupressaceae; genus Sequoia; species Sequoia sempervirens. Next base: position 220,996,554 of record VDFB02281492.1, on the reverse strand, counting down.
TTTCAGAATTACTTCTTAGATCCTTGATTTTCTCATTTTTGTATCGATCCTTCTTACTAGTGGATTGCTTCGCTTTAGAACTTTGACCTTCCTCAATCCCTAAACCACTCTTATTCATTTCTAGTCTCTGAGAGGCAATAAATTCATCAAGCATTGCCAAGTTTATCTTAAATTTTTCTTCAAATTTTCGTTCCTTTTCTAGATTAGATCTCAAGATTCCTGCTTCTTCTTCAAGCTTTATGCATTCATCCATCTTCCTCTGAATTTTGATTTCTTGATATTCTTCAGTTCTTTTCTTCTCATCCATTATTGCAACAAGCTAGAGATAATTTCATCTCCCTCAACCAATAGATCACATGCTTCAACACTTTTACTTTGCAGCTTTTCAATATACTCAATTGCTTCCATCAACCTATCCTTCAGATCTTCCATTTCTTCTGAATATTTGATAGAGACTATGTTCAAAGGAAAAAATTTCTTATGCTTAAATTCTAGGATATTTCTCAAGCTGTTAGGCTTCTTTCAAGGAACCAAGCTCTATATACGAATTGTTGAACATCCAAAATACTAAGAGGGGGGTGAATCAGTATTCCATAAAACCATAATAATATCTAGCTAAACATTATCACAATTTTGACAGAATCAACAAGAGAGAGCAGGAAAACAAGTCAATGCAACCATACACATGGACACCAGGATTTTTACATGGAAAACCCAAAAAGGGAAAAACCACGATGAGGGTTAATTGACAATATATTTATCCGGATACAAAATATTACAGGGTTCACTTCTAGGACTCATTGTCCTTGAAAAGGCTCACTACTAGAGTAAAAAATACAACTAACCACCAAGTTACAATTGTAGCGGCTCACTACCAAAAGATTGAATTGATAGGATACACCTTCAATGTGCAAGGTTCAGTTCCACTGAAGCTCAAAATATGAAGTACTGCCTCACACAGTAGTCGCTCAACAAAATTACACTGATCACAATTGATAAAGCATTTAGGCTCAGATCTTCACACACCTCTTAATCCTTTTTGCACTCACACTTACTTCACATTTCACATTCACTTCTCATGTGTGTCTTCTTCCACCACTCCTTGTTCTCCCTCTTTCTCATTCCTCAAAATATCTTATATATATACAAGTATATCTTGATCATCAATTAGGTCAGCCTAATTAGATGAACACATAAATAATTAAAACATTCTCTATCAGCACCATATATGACTTAAACATTTTATCCACGTAGTACATTATACCAAGTCTACTATCATCCATAAAACATAATTAGTCTTCACAATATATTCATACATTGAGTCAGACAAGACTAGAACACAATTTTCCAAACCAACAAATAATCCTCAATGAAAACACCTTCTGGATCTGAGAACACATTAATTTCTCATCATACCACCAACATAGAGACTATCAACCAAACCACAACATCAAAATATTCACCTTAATAGAATGCAAATTCTTCCACATAGTATGCCACACATAGAACAACAATAGAATATAGAGTTGAACTCTGTCAGTGATAAATTTCTGCTCACAACAAAATACATCTCAATATCTAGGAAATAATAGTCTGAATGAGTCAAGAAAACATGGTTGAGAGATTAGATTCATATCAGATCTTGTGGTGAATTCTGGACTCAAATACCAACACACTAATCCATCACAAAAGGGTATTACCAACAGAGAACAACTTTCGATAAACCAAGTAGACTTCTCATATAATTATCACCATGTTGACATCAATGACAACATAGGAACAACCAACACAAATCATCCATAAATATTGCAATGCTCCCAACATATATATATATATATGTATATCAACTCATACGATTATAGATATACATCATTTGATATTTGAATGCATAAACTTGTATCCATTACTATCTAGATTAATATCATACATGTATATTTATACATACATACATATGTATATTTATATATATATATATATTAATATACTTGTATCGGCATTTCCTTCACGTCAATACATACACATATATCAATGTATATACACATATACATATATATTCATTGTATACATATATATATACATATATATAACATTAACTTCAAACATACATAAAAGCAATAATATCGATTGACATATATACACTATATATATATACATATATACATGTCACTTTGTCCATTCGATGTTCCCATGCATATGGGTAATCCATCCATAAGCATGCTTAGATATGTCTATCTACGTATACTTATGTACGTCTTTACTCATGTGTATGAGTTCATTGTAGACATATGTATATGTATGTGTATATACATCCTATGTATATATCTCATGGATTGTACTCTTAAAGTACTCATAAATAGAAAGAAACTCAAACACCTTATTCAACCAAGATCCCACAATAAAAAAAATCCTCTCGTTAACAAACAAAGGTATCTTACCTTTTTCCCGAAACTATTGCCTTGACTTGACTAATCTAAAAGTGAGTGTGTGAAAGCTCAGTTAGACTCATTAGGGGTTCCCAGACCAAAAATCTTCTCTTGAGTGATACTTCCCCTCCCTTTCGGAGGTGTGAACCTATACCTACAACCAATTTGAGACATTTGCAAAGGTAGTCAATTGATCACAAAACAATCATTTATAATATATATTCTATAGTCAGAATTAAGACATATGTATATATCATCTAATTGAATCAACCATTTATTCATTATATTTCCAATGATTTATACAATTAAAGTACATTCACATTTATTTCCATCAAAGTTACAAACACACACACACACATGCAAGTATTTCATCTAGCTAGGTAAAATTAACTACGTAAATACACAATAGGGTGTAACAACATTTAATCATGATTCGTTGTAATTGAGACACTAAGCAACACATTTGATACTCCAAATGACACATCTAACTGTGTGAAATTGTGCAATATTTTTCTAGTCCTTTCAATCTATTTGATCGCCCTTTGATGCATTTACCTAACATTCTATATTTTTTTATCACCATTTGATGCATTTTTCTACCATTCGACACATTTGATTTCCCTTCAACACATTTTCCTACCAATCGATGCATTTGATCACCATTGATGCATTTATCGACCATTCGACACATTTGATCATAATATGATGCATTTGTTGATCATTTAGTGTATTTTATCTCCATTTGACATTCAATTTACAAAAATTGTGTATTTGACAATTGAAATGCATAACTGTAGCTAAAAATTATGCAATTGTTACTAGAAGTTGCACAATTATTTTTGATGCCAAGATTGCACATTGGATACTAGAACAGTGAAACTAATTGGGGGAAATGATGCAATTGACTAAAAAAATTACGTATTTGACTAAAGAAATTGCACAATTGTCTAAAGAAACTACACAATTGATTGGGGAAATGACACAAATGGTTAAGTAAATGGTGCAACTGACTAGGTATATGTTTTTGTAACTCTCTATTTTTATAATAAGTTTTTGTATGGTTTTACATAATTAATTTCTTTCTATCATGCAATTGACTCATATTTTGTGCAACAATTTCATTATATTGTGCAGTTGTTTTGTGTATTTATTGTGCCTTTTATGTACAAAAGACAAGACTCTAAAATTACTAACATATTTCATGTAGGGTTTTATGTGATTGATTTTTTCTCGAATAGCTCACATTTTGATTTATTAAGGTAAAATAATTTGTTTGTTGTGTCTAGTGGAGTCTTGGGTACATATGCTCTCTCCTTGTGCCTAATGTGATCTTAGGGATTGAAATACCTTTGAGTCCACATATGTGTTCTTTTACCCAAGGAAACTTGTTATATGTGTATGCTCTCCCCTTGCACCTAGTGTGAGCCTAAGTATTAGAAATAGTAACATTTTCCTTCACTTTAATTTAGTAGGAGGTCTGCTTGGGGATTCCATAATCCTAGAATGACCTCAACCACCATGTTTATAGGTAGGGTATAGAAAGGGGGGAGAACAAAATTCACACCCAAAGGTGTGGCCAACATCATTCTATCATCCTAGGGTGAGATAGAATTATTTTGAGAGTGTAAAAAACCTTCAATAAAATGAGAAAGATGATCCCTTGTACCACTAGATACCTACTTATCCCCCTTTGAGGGTGGAGCATGTGTATCTACGTGCTCCTAAGGTATTTTATCACTTGGAACTCTGCTAGCAAGACACGCCTTATTTGAATAGCTATGTTGTTATCATTTTTGGTATATTTTTCTTGTATTAGACTAGTGACACCATTCAACCTTGTATACATGTAAAAATGGCTTAACACATATCACACATCCTGAATTGCATTTTTCCAGTATCGACATTACTTTCATTATCATTATTACATTTAACATCATTTCCATCATTCAACCCCATTTTCTTCTATTAATTAAATAATCTTGAATTATGATATTGCTATCAGGATTCAACCGTGTAGTTTTGAGTCAAACTCATTTGACACGCTGTGGAAAAATACCTCCTACTTATTAATCTTGAATTGTTTAATTAATTCATTATTTCATCACAGATTTAACCTTATTCCTCCTAATTAATTAAATAAACATTATTTATTTAATTATGTCACTAATGTTACTTATTCTTCTAATTTAGTTAAATAGTTATCATTAATTATTTAATTAATCTACTTTCCTTCTTCCAAATTAAATAATTAAATTAATTATTTAATATTAGAAGATTCACTCAATATGGTCTATTAATAAATAAAATTTTATATATTAAATCAATTTCATCTTGCATGTTCCTCTCAAGATTAATTAATTAATTTTCCTCATACATTTTGATTGATCAAATCACATCCATTGATTACTCAATCTAATTTTCTAATTCCACCAATTATTCCAATCCCATTAATTATTCAATCCAATCCCACTAATTATCCAATCCAATCCCACTAATTATATAATCAATTTCCTTGATTGGATTAATTGGTTTTGTTAACTACTCAATCTATTTCCTCTCAACGAATATTGACCATTGATCTTGATCCTTGATCTTTGCATCCAGATCGTTCAACTAAAACAGGAAAATATATAAAATAACATTCATCCCTCACATAATTAATTTGGAGAATTTGTGGAAAGGTCATGGCAGTGTGATTCTTGAACAAATTGAGCAAACATTCTTGCATTCTAGATCATCATTGTCATCATTATCAAACTTATGCAAACCATGGAGGCTTTGTGTTGAAAAAAAATCCAACATACCAAGATCAACATAAATACACTCCAACATGGGATGGTAAGATTATGTAGTTGAATTCATTTTTGTTTCTCTTTGATTGGGATAACCTTTTTTGTTGAATTCATAGCTATGGAAATTATATTTCATGAGTAGGTTGGGTTTTATCCTTTTGTTTTGATTTCATTTGATTTATTTCATTGATACTAATCTTGATCCATATTTCCCCTTTACATAAATGGGCATGACCAGTGGGACCTAGGTCCTTAACTCTAACGTTTTCATCAAGTTTTGTGATTAGTTGCAGGTTATGGGTCACTGTCGTCTTTTCCATGAATCACTTTTGTCAACTGGGTCACTACAGTCTTAAAATCTAAATGCGGTTGTCATATTTTCTAGCTACCATTACAAGAACATAGCTGCTTTTGTTTTTCTGATATTATGTGCAGGAATAGAGCTACTATCATCTAGAAGATCATTATCATCCTACTTCTCTTCGCATTCATCCTCAAAACTAGTCACTATCATGAAAACTAATCGCTTTTGTCATTGCTATTGACAGGTTTCTAACTGAGTTTTTAACTATTGTTGCAAAGCCGCTATTGTCCATGAGAAAATTGCTAACGTCCTATTTTTCTACTACTATTGTCTGATAGAACCACTATTGTACTAGTTACAGAGCCACTATCATAGGTGATAGAGTCACTATCATTCTGCTTCTTGCTTCTTTTTCAGTTTGTCAAAAGTTCTTGGATTCTCAATTTTTACCTAACCCTAATGCAATTGTTGTTTGCTATATTTTTGAGATTAACTTTTTTGGTATAGCTCTTATAGGGTGATGGTGTATCTTTCATTGAACTACTAATCATTTTCTTGTAGGGTTGACAAACGGTTTGAGAATCTCAAAGGCTTAAACTACTAACACATTTATTTGCAGAACCTTCTTTAAAATTAGTTTATTTTTAATCATTTGTTTGGGTGTTTGAAGTCTCTAAATTTTTTAATTTGGTGCTTTAAAAACGTGAATTTCTATCTATAACACATCATTTGGGCTTAAAAATCTAATTGTGATGAAAACAAATTGGCTTGTAGCAACTTCTTCAAAGATTATTTTATTTTCAAGCATTTGTATGAGTGTTTGAAGTCTCTAAATTTTGAGTTTAGTGCTTTTAAAACACAAATTTCTATCTATAACTGTCACATCTCAACTTTTACTTGTATTTAATAATGTTAAGTTAATTGAAATATTTGGAAAATGAAACTTATCAATTTATGTTTATGAAGAAATTTGATAAATTCAATGATATTTCAAAAAAATGATTATCTTTGCAACTTTATGATTTAGTGAATCATTTCATATTAAGAATGGTTAAAGTTTACTAATGAAAATTGCATGTGCAAGAGTGTGTGGATGCAAGATTAGGTTGAAGAGCAAGAACATGGTTGAGGTAGGAATATTTAGCTGGATGATGAACGGTAAGCAAGAATGGAATATAGAATGCACACACCATTGTAGACCATAACATCTGTATTTAACTTGCAATTGGTAGATATCATTTTTTTTGTATGAAATTGAAAATGATTAAATAGGTGAGCTGATGAGAAACAAATGTATTGAATCATTTGCTTTATCTTGTCTATTTAAAGCTAATTTCATTTTATGCAAAAGGAAATAGTGGTGTTAGAAATGCATTTGTTTTAACATATTAATTTCATGTGAAGAGAATGATTTAATTATACGTTCTTTTAAAATATTTGAAAATTAGATATTTGGTAAGAGGAAAAAAGAAAAGAAATAAAATATATATATATGTGTGTGTGTGTGTGTGTGTGTGTATAAGTACTTATATATATATATATATATATATATATATTATAATAAGATGCAATCATAAATTGTTTTCTTTAATTTGAAAAAATCTTTATGTGACTGTATGGGAAAAATGATAAAAAAAATAACACTTATAACTCCCTTAATAAATGAAACAAAATCAACCCTCCTCATACTGGAGAAAAAATGGAATTATGCTCAAAAAGCATGGAGTGGGCAGCTAGGCATAGAAAGAGGTGGAAAATTAAGACTATCACCATTTTTAGAATGCAAGATCAATGGTCAAAGAAGTGGGAAAATTTTATGGAGGAGACAATTTAGAAAAAAAGGGGCGTGGAGAAAATTGAGGATGAACAGAGGAGAAAGGCACGAAGCAGGGGAAGTTGTTTCCATTTCAAAACCAGACAAAAGCATCAAAAATTTTAGACAAAGAGGTAATTTCTTTTCTTTTCTTAGATGTTTCCTTCATTTTTTTCGAATGAATTTACCTTCATGTGTATCGCTTGGGTGAATAGAGCATCGAATGCTTAGTTTTACCTTATGTTTGTACATTTTTTGTGTATTCATGGCTCTAGCTTTCAAATTCATTTTATGTTAATCCCCTGTTAGCTTCATTTTGTGGATGAACCCACTATTATACCTTCTCTGTGTCATCATTATATTACCATTCATGTACATAGTCAGATCAAATGCTTGTAATCGGGCTCTAATCCATGTGCTATGCGTGTTCTCTATTATGTGAACCCATCTATAGTTATTTGTTTATGTGAACACCATGTATGACAGTGTTCTCCCATAATATCTAGATGAACAACATATTTCGTTCAAGGCATCTAAACCCCAACCTTCTTTTTTTTTGGTCGAATGATAAGGATCATTTGGGCATGAAACATGGCTTAGAACAATCCCTATCATTCTACATAAAATACAACTATATGGATGATTCTATTGTCTAGCATTAGTGCATGTTGTCAAATGATATTCTTCATTCTATTTCGTAGAATAGTGTGGAACATTTTCACCATTCGATGTAATGCATGTAATGACTAAGTTTTTCCATATGTATATCAATGAACGATTTCACATCGTTCTGGTTGAACGATCTTGTATCATTCTGATAAAGATGCTATGAACAATACCATCATTCTAGGTTATTCTATTTGTTGAATGTTTTAATAACGTCCCATAAATGATGATAATGCAGGCTGTTATATTCAATTTTGTCACTGCTAGTGCTTAGGCCTTAATAGGCCAAGGGTTGTAAGAATCCCTTCGTGACATTTAAATGATCCTCTTAAATATCATGTGATGTGTATATGTGTATATATATACGTGAAACCGTTCAAGTGTTTGAATCTTAACAGAGTTGAATGATATTCAAACTCTATATACCCTCTAAACAAATAGTGTCATGGGTATTATGGGCAGAAAAACCATTAAATAGTATGATAATGAGTACAATAAAGGCATTTAATGTTTGATCGATAACATGTTATCGTCTAATGATAACATGCTTATCAACCCCCTTTTTCTAGTGTTTATATATGTGGGATTTAAAAGATGAGTAGAACAAAATGTTTTTTTTAGCAGAACAAAATGTTAATTTCTATGATGATCTGAATTAAATAAAAGGATTAAGTGATGTTTAAATCTAAATGACACATGGTTACTGTAGATAATTATTGAGTAGAACTAGAACGATACTTTTCTCAGTAGGCCAAAGAGATGAAACCAGATTTAAAACCAACTTATTATACTCTTGACTGATTACTAAATGACATGATTACATTTAAATTGAATATCTATATAGAACAGAATGAAAATAGAATAACATTATGTTTCCTCCAAGCAAGTCAAACTGGTGAATGAAATGAACAGATCCTGAATATCTCAAATTATTTCTAGAATCAACTTCTTATATATAAAGTAAACGACCTTGTTACATCCTAGATGGAATTCAAATTCATTCAAAAGTCTAGAATTTGTTGTTCCTTGTATTATCTTTTGAATTTTTTGGTTATTGTAAGATCAAAATTGTGCATCTTGAGTAGTTTATATCTTTTTGAATTTGGAAATTTGCATGTAGAATGGTTTTTACCTTAATCTTAAGAATGTATACATATATTCAAACTATGATTATTATGGCATATATGTGTACATGCATAGATTATTCATTTTTGCATGTACACATACATGTGATATACCTTCTTATTTCAGCTTATTTACTCATTTGAATTATGTTTGCTTAAATTTATTTGCAAAGGAAGAATTGAAATAAATAAAATATTATTGATGTGTAAATGTGAATCCGTGTAAATGGTAGATTACTTGGTGTATGTCTTATTGGATAATCTAGAATTAATTTGATTATTTTCATGTTGTATGATGAAATAGATTGTGATGCAATGATACACAAGTAATAAATAGACTGTAGCACATTGATGATGCTAGTGGATTGTCTAGAAGGGAGGGATACCCCTTTTTTTTGGAAAGTTTCCTTCTAGGATGGGTGCTAGAGAGTGTAAATTTTTCTTTTACAAAATCTAATTTTAAGTTTCTTATGCAGCATGATCATGGCCAAGCTTTGCAGCCATTATATGGAATGGACTATTTTTATTTATTACTCTTTGTCTTTACCTAACATGGAACTTGCATGTTCTAAAAGGAGATAGAAATGCATGTAGTTAGGTGCGCACCAGATTCCGCCTTACATATTGTATCTCTTGCTAAGTATTTCATGTAGGGTTAGGCATTCTTTGATTGACTAAATAATTTTAGGGAAGCACCTGAACCATGTTCTCATCCACTAATGGAGGCAAGCTTTTGAAGAGGAATCATAGTCTAATTCCATCTTATTTGATGTACTTTGTATCATTGATGTAACATTGTATTGACTATGTGGTGATTGAATGCTAAGTAAAACTATGTATATTGACTTTTTACATTTGGAAATTAATATAATTTTTATTAATTATGTGATGCTATGATGGAAAATAGCTATGCAAAATTTATGTCTTTTATTTATATTCATAATGTCAAATAGATTTTATTAGAGATATTTTAATTGGGCATATTACATTTGGTATCAGAGCTTAGGGTTCAACTCTATGCTTATGAGCCCACAATGGTCAAGATTAGGGATTAGTTGACCCTTAATAAAACTATAGTTATCTTATGAATAACCAAATCTAAATTGGTTGTAGGAATGGGAAGGTAAAAGTCAAGAAGAAAGAAGGGAAAGACCATTAGGGCTTTGAAACAAAAGTTATCAAAGAAAATTACAAACCTGAAGACCAACCTAAGGTTCCTGATGATGAGACCCTAGCACACACCCTCACTCGACTCAAGTTAGAGAGAGGAAAAAAGATAGAGGAGTCTAAACGAAATTCTAAAACTAAGAAACCCTTTGCAATTAGAGATTGGCCTTTAGGGTGTGGACCCAATGCACCCTTATTGACAAAAGAGGAGAAGGAGTTCCTGTATGAAAATCCTACCTCTTCCAAGAAGGTTGATGTAAATTTTGATGAGGAACTAGAGGAGTATCCTTTTTCTGATAATGAGAAAAATTCTTAGTATGGGAAATTTTTTTATAAATAAGGATCATGTAAATCCATATTTATTATAAATAAATAAAGTCTTTTTTTTTTGTTCAAAGATGTGAACTTGAAGACTTGTCTTGTTGAGAATGAATGTACGTATATCCCTTTTAGATTACATGGTATATATGTAATATTATGTGTATGCAAATGTTTAAACATAGACCTTGTGTTGAGTTATGCTAAATGCGGGTTGTGATGTAGGTCAGTGTGAGTCATCATGGTGACCACCAGACAAGAATTAGGCAATAGTGGATACGATAATGGGCCGAGCAAGAGGCTAGACCAAATAATAGAACTCCTGAACTGACAAGAATCCTGAATGGACCATTTGGAACAAGAGGTTTGAGGGGTATGGGAAGATTGATTTCACAGGAATGAGGAACCCAACCAAGGAGAAGGGGGTCAAGGAGATCCCAATTGGGGTCAAATTTAGGAAGAATTAGGGAAATATATTAAAAAGGTAGCACCACCGAAGTTCAATGGCAAGGCCATCAGAGATAGAGCTGAGGAGTGGATTATAGAGATGGAGAAATACTTTGGGATCCACAAATTTTTAGAAAAAACCAAAGTTGCTTGGGCTACATATCATTTGTCTGGAGAGGCAACCACTTGGTGGGACAACAAGAAGGCAGAGAGGAGATTCTAGCTTAGAGAGATCACTTGGGATATTTTTCTCCAATATTTCAAGAAAAGGTGGCTATCACAACTCTTCTTTGACAAAAAGATGACTAAATTTCAAACTTTGACCCAGGACAGTATGACTGTAATTCAGTATTGGGAGAAGTTTACTAATTTGCTCAAGTATGTACCATAGTATGGATAAGATGAGCGCTTTTAGATTTGAAATTTTGTTTTAGGATTGAGACCCCATAATTTAACTAAGGTGGACCCCCATAATCCCCTTATGATGGAGGAAGTTTTTGTGAAGGCCGCTAAGAAAGAAAAAAAATTGTAACAACAATCTAATCTCTGTAAGAATTCAAAATTCAAGCCTCACTTTGGAAATAAAAATTTTCAGAAAGGTGATAAGAAGAAGGGAAATAAGTCCCATCAAATCAGGAATTTAAAAAGGGGAAATGACACTTCAAAGAAAGAAGAAGACAAAAGAGGTGGAAGGAACAAAAGGGCTAATAGTGGCAATGGAAATTTCAATAATAACTAGAGGTACTCTAAGGAGGATAGGTCAAGAGGTCAAAGAGGACCACGTGCTGGGTGTTTCAATTATGGGGCTGACCATTATGCAACTAATTTTCCCTAGAGGTCGAAGTCATAGAGAGAAGGGAACCAACAACAGACTCTGCAACACTAGATCCATGTTGCGATGGATAACAAGCAAGCAGAGTACCAAGCTTCACCGATATAGTTGACAAGTAAGCTCTATGGCTGAACCATTTCCATTTTAATAGATAGTGGAGCTTTAAAGTGCTTTGTAGATCATAGAATGATTTCTAAGTTACCCATTAGGCTTGAATATATAGAAAATTCATGGACAATTTAGTTTGGGAATTAAGCAGAGTGGGAAGTAGATTCATGTTTCTTTTGTATCGAGTTAGAACTTCTCAACTTCTAGACCTAAGTTAACCTTTATGTGGAACCCCTAGGATCTTATAATGTAATCTCGAGGATTAACTAGTTAATTGAGCACAAATCTATTGTAAACTGTGAGGATAAGATGGTTATTTTTTTGGATGATTATGGAAGCCCAGTTGAGATTTGTGGGATACAAAGACCCCTAGAGCTCAGGAAGATCTCATCCATGTAGCTCAAAAAGGCACAAAGAAAGGGATATACCATCTATGTTGTACATGTCAGTGATCCTACCAATGAGAAGCCATACCTAGATGATTACCCTATCCTTAAGGAATTTTGAGATGTGTTTCATAAAGACCTCTCATAGATGCCTCCAAAGTGAGAATTTGATTTCTTTATCAACTTAGTACTTGGAGTTGAGCCTCAGTCTAAGGCCCCATACAAGATGACCACCACTGAGCTTTATGAATTGGAATCCCAGTTATAGGAACTATTGAAAAAATGGCTCATTAGAACCAGTGTGTCTCATTGGGGAGCGTTGGTTATCTTTGTGAAAAAGAAGGATGGAACCTTGCATCTATGTATTGACTATTGGATGTTGAACAAGGTGACCATCAAGAATCAATATCCTCTTCCAAGAATCGACTAATAGTTTGATCAAATGAAGGGAGTGTCGTTGTTCTCCAAAATAGATCTCAGAATTGGTCATCACCAGTTGAGAATAAAAGAAGAGGACATCCTGAAGATTTCTTTTCTAACTCAGTATGAGCACTACAAGTTCACCATTGTATCATTTGGTTTGACCAATGCACCCACAACCTTCATGAATCTTATGAATAGTGCATTCAAAGACTGTTTGGATGAATTTGTTTTGATATTCATTGATGAAATTCTGATTTATTCTAAGTCTATTAAGGAGCATGACATGCATTTCAGGATAGTCTTACAATATTTGAGGGAGAAGAAGATTTTTTGGAAAGCTATCCACGTGCTCATTTTATCAGGACAGAGTGCACTATCTAGGTCACATTATTTCAGTTGCAGGAGTCTTTGTAGATCCTAAAAAGATAAAGGTAATTGTGGAATGGATAGCACCTCAGAGTGTGACGGAGGTATGAAGCTTTATGGGTCTTACAGTATATTACATGAAGTATGTGCAAGGATTCTCTCAAATCGCAGCCCTAATAACATCACTCCAAAAGAAAGGAAAGAGGTTTGAATGGACTGAGAAGTGTGAATAATATTTCCAACTCCTGAAGGAGAAAGTCATGACAGCCCTAGTGTTAACTATACCTGATCCCAATGGTCAACTTTTAGTGATCACATATACTTTGAGAGATGGTGTAGGAGCATGTTAATGCAAAATGGGAAAGTGCTGGCATGCAAATCGAGGAAGCTAAAGCAACATGAAATGAACTATGCACTACATGATTTGGAATTAGCTACTATAGCACATGCCTTACAAATATGGAGACACTATTTATTGGGAAAACCATTTGAGATCAAAATGGATTATTTGGGATTGAGATACATCTTCACTCAATTAGACCTTAATGCACAATAGAGGAGGTGGTTAGAATTCCTTAGTGAGTACAACTTTGGAATCAAGTGCACAGAAGGAAAAGAGAATAGAGTAGAAGATGCTCTTACTAGAAGAAGACATGTGGCAGCCACGACCTTGATGAAATCTAATCTAAGGCAGGAGGTGATGCAACACTTGCAAGGAGATGAGCAATATGATAGGGTGAAGAAGGCTCTAGAAGAGGATCCATCAGGACACCGATTTGATGGACATGATTTTGAATCAAATGGCATCTTAAGATATCAAAGATGGATGTACATTCCAAATTCTAGAGAGAACAGGAAGTTGGTCTTAGAAGAAGTCCACAATGCACCTTATTCAGGACACCCCAAAGTTACTAAGATGATCAAAAAATCAAAATCCTTGTATTTTTGGCCAAAAATCGAGAAGGATGTAGTGGAATATGCAGCCAAATGCTTGGAGTGTTAGTGGGTTAAGGTTGAGCATGTGCATCCAGTAGGGCTCCTTTATCCTCATGATATAACAAAGTACAAGTGGCAAGTGATCAATATGGATTTTGTATAGGGGATACCTTTGAGTAAGAACCTACATGATGTCATCTTGGTAGTAGTTGATAAGTTGAATAAAGTGGCACATTTTATTCTAGGGAATGTTAAGGATGGATCATTGACCTTGGCCAAGAAATTTGTCCAAGAGATCTTTCGCTTGAATGGAGTGCTAGAGACCATCATATACGATAGAGATACAAAAATGACATCAAGGTTTTGGATGACTTTGAATGTAGCTGTGGGGACCAAACTAAATTTAAACTTAGCCTATCATCCTCAGACTGATGATCAAACAAAGAGAGTGAATAAGGTAGTAGAGGATCCCCTTCAAATGTACTATATGAACCAACTATAAATGGGAAGAGTATCTACCATTGGTAGATTTTTCTTATAACAAATCCTATCATGCAGCCTTAGATATGGCACCTTTTGAGGCTCTATATGGGTGAAGGTGTCGTACACCCATCAATTGAGACAAATTGGAAGATAGGATCATAGTCGGTCTTGAAATGCTTAAGGATATCAAAGAACAAATGAGACTTATCAAGGGTAGACTGAAGGAGATGACAAATATAAAAAAGAGCTATGTCAATAGGAATAGGACCTTTAGATAGTTTGCAGTTGGGGATAATGTCTTTTTAAGAGTCAAGCCACACAAGAGCTCTATTACTTTCATAAAATCTTCCAAGTTGGCTATGAGATGTGTGGGTCCATTTGAAGTATTAGAAGTGATCAACCCGGTTGCATATCAACTTGCTCTACTACCTGCTCTAGCTCGAATCCATAATGTATTTCATATTTCTTTTCTTAATCCATACCATCTAGATGTAGCTCATGTACTTGATTGGAATTCTTTACAAGTGAAAGATCTAGGAGTGGTGCTAGTGGAGCCCATTAAAATTCTGGATAGATTGAACGACAAGTTGTGAAATAGAGACATTGTTCAATATAAGGTTCAATGGGACAAATATCTAAAGGATAGTGCCACATGGGAGGATGCAAAGGAAATAGAATGCTCCTTTCCTCATTTGATTTCTTAGATAGACTATTGTTTTTCTATATACTATTGCTTTAATATTTTGGACTTGAATGCTATGATGTTTTGGCTTGATAAGCAGTATGATTTGATGTTGAAATAGACATGTGATTCAATTTTATTTAATTATACATTAGGATGATGTCTCTTTCTAGTGGGCAAGGATGTCACATCTCAATTTTTACTTGCATTTAATAATGTTAAGCTAATTGAAATATTTGGAAAATGAACTTAGCAATTTAGGTTTATGATGAAATTTGATAAATTCAATGATATGTGAAAAAAATGATTATCTTTGCAACTTTATGATTTAGTGAATCATTTCATATTAAGCACAACTAAAGATTACTAATCAAAATTGTAAGTGCAAGAGTGTGCGGATGCAGGAATAGGTTGAAGAACGAGAACATGGTCGAGGTAGGAATATTTAGTCAGATGAGGAATGGTAAGCAAGAATGGAATCTGGAGTGCGCACACAAATGTAGACCATAACATTTGTATTTAAATTGAAATTGGTAGATATCATTTTGTTTATATGAAATTGAAAATGATTAAATCTATAGGTGAGCTGATGAGAAAAAAAATTATTGAATCATTCGCCTTATCTTGTCTATTTGAAGCTAATTTCATTTTAGGAAAAAGGAAATAGTGGTGTTAAAAATGCATTTGTTTTAACATATTAATTTCATGTGAGTAGAATGATTTAATTATATATTATTTTAAAATAATTTAAAAATGAGATCTTTGGTAAGAGGAAAAAAGGAAAGAAATAAAGAATATAAATATAGATGTTTGTTTGTGATTATATATATATATGTGTGTGTATAAGTATATATATATTATAATAAGATGCAATAATAAAGTGTTTTTATTTTATTTGAAAAACTCTTTATGTGACTGTATGGGAAAAATGATAAAAAAAAATAACACTTATAACTCCCTTAATATATGAAACAAAATGACCCTCATACTAGAGAAAAAATGGAATTATGCGCAAAAAGCATAGAGTGGGCGGCTAGGTAGAGGAAGAGGTGGAGAATTAAGACTATCGCCATTTTTAGAATGCAAGATCGATGCTTAGAGAAGTGGGAAAATTTGATAGAGGAGAAAATTTAGCAAAAAGGGGGTGTGGAGAAAATTGAGGGCGAATAGAGGAGAAAGCCACAAAGTAGGAGAAGTTGTTTCTATTGGAAATTGGATTGCATCAAATGGTTGTCATTAATGTCAATAGGTTGTCATTAATGTCAATAGGTTGTCATTAATGTCAATAGGTTGTCATTAATGTCAACATAGTACTAAATGTATGAGATGGTATTGGAAGCTATTACCTATTGAAGATGATCATTATATGTGATCCGGTGTGTTGGTTTTTCGGTCCGGTTTCTACTATGAGACAAGCTATGATTTTGATATTCGACATCTTGGCCAACTTAGTGTATGCAATATATTATGAGGACTAGTTATGTTTTATGGATGTTTTGCTGACATAAGAAATTTCTTAACCTTATATGATGCCGACATAATTGATGAATAAAATATACATATATATATATATGCATGAAACTCTCTGGAAAAGAAGAGAAGAAAAAGTAGAAGAGAGCAGAAGAGAAGAGTGAATGAAGCAAGCGAAGATAATGGAGTGTATGTGCATGGTGTGTGTAGACACTTAAAAATGACCTAGGCCTGCAAGCTCTATTTTTACCACTTTTGTCCTAACATAATTATGACATCTTAATTATGTCTTTGGTCCACATTCGACTATTGATTAAATAATTCATAATTATTTAATTAATTCATGTCCTTTTATTCTTCATGATTATTAAACAAATAAATTTTATTTATTAATTAAATACGTCATTAATTGTCTAAGTCTTCCCCTAATTAAATAAATTTCTTAATTTATTTAATTACCTTTCTTCATTTATTTCTTCCTAATTATTAAATAAATGAATTTCATTTATTTATTTAATATGTCACTAATCCTCATAATTAAATGAATTTATTAATTTATTTAATGACTAATCATATCTGCTAAATTAAATAATTATCTTTAATTATTTAATTGTCAAAATTAACATTTCTCTCATTTTAAATAAGTTAATTATTTAAAATGATTTCACATTCTTAACTGACAATTCATTTTAGTAAATAATCTGAAAATCGATTATTTATTATTTCACAAAATCCATATTTTGAATTAATTTAATTCAAAATGGTAATATTCCTCCAAAAAATCAAGTAATCAGGCAGATTCTTGATTTTCCAAATTTAATCTTCAGTTCAACTCTTATCTTCTTGATTTTTCGAATCTCACGAATCAGACAGTCTTTATCTTCTTGATTTTCAAAAATCTTGATTTTTCTAATTAATTATATCATTTATTCTCCACCGCCGATTCGATTCTCTCAGATGAGATCTCGACCACTCGCTTAATGATTTTTCCCTAACCCTGATTAGGGATTGTCAAATTAAATCTTGTCCTCTGATTTTAGGTCTCTGTCGAAAGTCGATCTCGTCTGTCCATTCAAAATGGCATTTTCTATAAAATGTTATTTTGCTCTCATTTTTAGATTACACACATAGATTACATTATTCTGGAATATTAAGACTTAGAGTTCTTTGAGTCATTTTGTCATAAGCATAGGCATAGTTTTATATAAATCCTTCAAAAATTGCATAGGACAATGTCATAGTCGAAATGCTCACACACTCAATCTAAGGGCATCAATCATATGCTACAAGCTAGGAGGTGCTATGGAGGTAATCATGGAAGATTCGAGGAATAGGTATAATTGTTCTTGCTTTTAATTTCCTTTGTACTTCATAGTTCTTTGGGTTTATAGTCTTTGTTGATTTGCTAACACCTAATCTAACCTAAATTTAACCCTTAGTTACATTGGTGAAACTGACTCTGTATTTTTTTTGTACGATTTTTTTTGTTCTCTGTCATTTTTGTAGGTACAGGTATGGAGCAACGCATTCATCTTTTATCGTGACACATCTGATGCGTCACGACGCATTCGCAGACTCAAACACCGCAATCGCTTTGATGTACCGCACTCGAAGTCTGGAAAGCTGCATCTAAACTCCCGAGCCGCATTTGCAACATAGAGCTATGCATTCGCTCTGTCATGATGAATTTTCCTGGTAACATTTTTCTTATTTTTGGCATTCGGGTTTTTCTATTTTTCTGCTCTTTTTTGTTTACTTTCTGGTTTTTCTTCTGCATTTTTTCTAGCATAAGTTTTTGGTGTTACTAATCTTAGTTTTCAGCGTGTGGTGATTACCTTCGTGGGTCCAAGACTGGTGGTTAAAACTACTAACTTGTGGTCTTGCAGGTTTGAATGTCGAAGAATCACTACTAAACAATGTGCTTGTCTTTTTTTTTAGATTAGTACACATTTATTTTTTGTGCACATAAAACGAACTTGTGTTTCTACCTTGTCTGAATGTGTTTGCAAAATGGTAGGTGATTATGCTCTCACCTTGTGAAAACTTGGTGATAAAAAAACCAGACCCATTTTTATGTGTTATTACCCTCACGACTTAGTAATCAAAGTATCCTCTCCCCTTGCGCTTTCGGGCAATCCTGGGTGTAAGAGAAATGGTTACTAACTCTAGAACTTGGGCCTGTTCTGGTGGGAAAAAGTACTCACCCTAGGACGACTCAGATCGGTAGCACCCTGAACCCGAGGGACTTCCAGACAGTATATAAAAGTGGATTCTTGGGGAAAACCCAAGAATCACGTGTATGGTTCTGACAAGATGGATCTGAAAGGGGACTCTTGCCGCATGGATCATGCCCTACGAATGGAATGCCCGTACTAAACACCTTTTTTTTAGAGTCCAACCTTTTTTGGCTGTTGCTTGATATAGTGCAGGGTACAGTATCATGCCCGAAGACACTCACTACTGATTCCCTTGAGTAGAGATAGCAATTCTTGGGAAGTCACTACCCAAGAATCCAAATTTTGTGTGCTCGAATGACATTAATGAGCCATGGAGGGGAGCCAATGCCACCAAAATTCTAAGCTATTCGTTTACACTCAAAACATTGTGCTTGTCAAGTGCTTGCTGGATTTCTCAAACATTATTCACCACATTTACATTTCTAGACAAAACATTCACCATTAGATAGATCAAATTTTCCCTCAATACGTCAAGAAACTCAATTTTAACAAACTGTGTTGCATCTGTTGAACCACATTCGATGTTTTGAGACGCATTTGAAAATACTGAGATGCAATTGCACTGTTAAACTACATTTTATCTCTCAAACACCGCATATGTCTACGTTGCGACACATTTGAACCCCATAGAGCTGCATCTGCAAAACTAAGTCACATTTGTTAGTCCTTGAGCCGCATTCGCTCAAACCAAACCGAATTCGAGACACTGTGACACATTTGAGGCCTCAAACGATGCATTTTCCTGTCACAAGTAAAACCCTGATACAAAGTCAAATATGAGTCTACACTTTGTCAATCTTTTGTCAAACATTGTTTCCAAAGGGATTCTATTAGAAACCAACAAGGCCCACTAGTCCTGGACACCTTTCAGAATGATGAGGCAATTGCAGAGTTTATGGGATTACATGAGGACATATCTAGTGGTGATCACAAGTTAGGATTCACCATTGACTTAGATTGTACAGCCTACTTCGGCGAGACTGCTCTGTCCTCTAGTCACAAAATCAAAAATAAAAAATAAAATAAAAAATGAAACATCTTTAGGTGAAAACTGAAAGGCACCTTTTGACGAAAAAAAAGTAAAAACAAAGGACATATCTTCGGTTGAAAAACCCTTTGAGGCGCCCAAAGATGGAGGACTGGAATTTCTTCCTGTACAACAAGAGAAATCAACTATGCTTATAGAGGACATCATAGAAGACAACATATCAACAGCTGAAGATCCCAAAATGGTCCTCTTTGCTGCATCCTTGACTGAAGAAGAGAGACCAAAATTTCACAAATTCTTTGCGGAACGTAAAGTCAACTTCGCATGGTCCTATGCTGACATACCGGGATTGAACCCAGAACTGGTTCTACACCATCTACCACTATTTCCTAATTCCAAACCAGTTAAACAGAAGTTACGCAAAATGCATCCTTAAGTCGCTCTATTGGTCAAGGTTGAGTTGAAGAAACTTCTAGACGCTGGATTCATATGGTCTATTGATTATGCTGAATGGATATCTAACTTGGTGCCAGTAATAAAGCCAAATGGGATGATTCACGTATGTATAGATTTTAGAGACCTAAATAAGGCATGCCCAAAAGATGACTTTCCTTTACTGAATATTGATATCATAGTTGACCTTACAACAGGATATGAGATGTTGTCCCTCATGGATGGTTTCTCCGGCTATAATCAGATTCACATTGCCCCAGAAGACCAGCACAAAACAACATTTACGTGCCCTTGGGGTACATACTGTTGGAATGTCATGCCATTCGGTCTCAAAAATGTAGGCGCCACATATCAGAGGGCTATGACCATAATATTTCATGACATGATACATAAAATCATGGAAGATTATGTAGATGACCTATTGGCTAAAGAAATAACAAGAAAGGATCATCTGAAGGTGTTAGACACAATTTTCAAGAGACTGGAAGAATACAAAGTCTGGCTAAATCCTAAGAAATGTGTCTTCGGTGTAACATCAGGTAAACTCTTGGGATACATAGTTTCTCGAAGAGGCATTGAGGTCGATCTAGCAAAATTCAAAGCCATCGTAGACATGCCTCCACCCAGAGGAATCAGTGAGCTCAGAACCCTACAAGGCAGGGTACAATCTATTCGGCGCTTCATAGCATAATTGGCTAACAAGTGTCACCTGTTCCAATATCAGTTGCACAAAGGTATCCCCTTTGTGTGGATAGATAAATGCCAAGAATCCTTTCAGAAAATAAAAGAGTACCTATTGTCACCACTAGTCCTCATGCCTCCCATTCACAGAAAACCATTGATCCTATACATCTCTGCCACTAATTCAGCACTGGGGGCATTACTAGCGCAAAATGAACAAGAAGAAAAAGAAAGAGCTATATATTACATCAGTCGGACATTGGTCGAGTATGAAATTAACTACACATCAATTGAACGAGCTTGTCTAGTCATGGTCTTTGCAGCATAGAAGCTAAGACATTAGATGTTAAGCCACCAGACACAACTAGTAGCAAAGATCGACCCCCTCAAATATTTGTTAAGTCGGGCAGCATTAACATGACGTATGGAAAAATGGGTCATGATTTTGAGTGAATATGGCATTCAATATGTAGAAAGAAAGGAAATAAAAGGACAAGTCATAGAAGACCAGCTGGCGGATGCACCTTTACAAAGTGATCACCCGTTAGTGGCATATTTTCCAGATGAGTCAATATTCCATACGGAACCTAAGTTACCGTGGCAACTCTAATTTGACGGATCACACACAAATCATGGCTTGGGGGCAGGAATCTTGTTCATCACCCCTCAAGGAGACTCCATTCTTAAGTCTTTCCACATAGCTTTCCCATGCACAAACAATGTGGCGGAATATGAGGCACTCGTTACGGGACTAAGAATGGCAATAAAATGGAAAATCAAAACATTACATGTCTATGGGGATTCTCAGTTAGTCATCAACCAAGTTAATGATGACTATGACACAAAAGATGAGAAACTGATGCCCTACAAATGGATGGTTGATAGTTTCCAAACATACTTTCATATGGTAACTTTTGAACAAATTTCGAGAACACAGAACAAAGCGGAAGATGCAATGGCAACAATAGGCTCTCTTCTCGACATTCCAAGCAACATGCCTCAGCTAGATTTCCTAATAGAACAATTGTTGGTCCCTACATATGACATTCTGGAGTCAGAAATGGTCTGCGAACTTGTTGGTCTTGACTCTTCCTGGTACCAAGATATTTATGACTACCTTAAGTCTCAAACCATTCCACCCAACCTGTCCAATAACCAGAGGAAGTCCTTTATCTGAAAATCCGCAAGATATGCCATCGCCAGTGACACCCTTTATTGTCATAGCTTTGATGACACCCTCCTTAGATGCCTTGACACCAACGAAGCATGTACAACCTTATGCGAAGTACATGACGGTATATGCGGGTCTCATTCGAGTGGTCCTACTCTAGCCAAGAAAGTAACCAGACTGGGGTACTATTGGCCAACCATTGAAAAGGATGTAATAGAATATGTCAGGACTTGTCACCAATGCCAGATTCACAGTGACTTGATCCACGCTCCAGCACAAGAACTTCAGCCAATCGCCTCTCCTTGGCCCTTCACTCAATGGGGACTCAACCTCATGGGCAAGATCCATCCTACATTGTCCAATGGCCACAAATTTATCATCACCACCACTAAGTATTTTACGAAGTGGATCAAATCCATCCCTCTGACATAAATAACTGGCAAACAAATATCTAAATTAATTCTCAATTACATCATTTTCCGGTATGGCCTTCCGCAATCCATCATCACTGACAATGGATGTCCGTTTAAAAACCAAGACATTCTTGAGTTATGTGAGCAATTTCACATCCAACATCATTTTTCATCTCCTTATTACCCATAAGGAAACGGTCAAGTTGAGGCGTCAAATAAAACCATTGTGAAAATCCTCAAAAAGATTATCAATGATGCTGGCCGTGACTGGCATATACAACTCAACCTTGCTCTATGGGCTTACCGCACTAGCATTCGTACACCTATAGGAGCCACTCCTTTTTCCCTGGTCTTTGGAGCTGAGGCCATCTTGCCCATCGAGGTTGAAATTCCTTCTTTACGAGTCTCCCTGAAGGGTTTAACTGATGATGAGAAGTTTAGACAATCACACCTGCACGAGCTAGAGATGCTAGAGGAAAGAAGGAAAAATTCCTTGAACCATCTACAAGCGTATCAGAACTGTCTCTATCATAGTTACAACAAGAAGGTTATGGTCAGGAAGTTTGACATTGGCGACTTAGTCCTCATGCAAAACCTTAAGAACCAGGCTGACAAAGAAAAGCCAGGCAAGTTTGAACCAAACTAGTTGGGTCCTTACGTCATCATATCCTCTTTTCATTTTGGAACTTATCAGCTGGTGACTCAAGATGGAGAACAACTGACATAGCCTATCAATAGTTTACATCTCCAAAAGTTCTACGCATAGCATTAGGAGATCAAGCTGAAAACCATAAAATACAAAAAAATAGAAAAATAGAAAAAAATCATTTCCTTGATGAAAACTTGGAAAACAGGCATCTTGGTGGCACCAAAAAAATAAGAAAAATGGCAAAAATAGTAAAGAAAAATGATCCGTCCAATAGTGAAAACCTGGAAAACAGGCGCTTTGGATAAGTACCATGGTGAAAACTTGGCAAATAGGCACCATGCGTAATCAATCATTGCTCGGCCATCTACTATTACTTCATCTGCCTAGGCCTACGATGGAACACATTTCCTGTCACTATCACACCAATCACCATGACATCATACCTTTCCTCTCATGGTTGATAAATGCTTGAAATCAAGTCCTCTATCCTGTCCATCTGGTACCACAGGCACATCCCTTTCATGTCCTTTAAAATTGGCTAAGTCTGGGACCTGACTGGGGGAATTTTTTTTATCATGTAATTGTAGTGGATGTCATGCATGATTTCGGTAGTTGCTAAAAGGTCCTGAAAAAAAACAAAAACATCGTAAAATATCCTGAAAAAAGACAAAAACATCATAAAAAGTCTTGAAAAAAGACAAAAACATTGTAAAAAGTCCTAAAAAAAGACAAAAGCATCATAAAAAGTCCTAAAAAAGACAAAAACATCATAAAAAGCCCTAAAAAAAGAAGAAGACAAAAACATCATAAAATGTCCTAAAGAAAAACCCAAAAAATTGAAAAACGTCCTGAAGAAAACTACAAGAAAATGTCAAACTGCTCGAAGAGCACGAACACAGAGTCATCTCTTGTCAAATCTGTCATGTCAATCAATCAGTCTTTGTCATTTGTCCGAACTACATTGTCTCTACGCATTTGCTACGTAGGAAAGACTCATACTTGAGTCCCCGAGACATTAGGTCAGTACTTTTAGTTTGGTAAAAATAAAATCATGGCACAATCTTTGGTCATCAAGACAAAGTCATTGGTCGTGTCAAACTATGATTCTCTGAGTGCATGATGTAGGCAAGGCCATCTGTCGATGAGCCCCCAAGGCCACACTAGGTCAATCCATTAGGGTCCATGGCATTACACTGGCACACATGTCAAAAGTCTTCAAGTCAAATCATTTTCCAGATGGGAAAACTCCTAAAAATCATTCATTCAGCATGACAATCTCATCAACACGTCAAATCATATCATCATGACAATATTAACATATAGTCAACACAAGTCAAACTCAACCAAACCTCGGTCAAACTCGGTCAAAAGAAGTTACATTATTATAACCTGTCAAACTGTCAACTCTTGGTTATATTTTAGATGTGTCCTTCTGAAGAATAGCCTCTGTCATTCATGCCTTAGGATGTGTCCTTCCTAGGCATCGTCACTGTCATTCGACATTTTGAGGGATCCTCTTGACATCTAAGGATCACTCCTCTTGACATCAGTATTCTTTAGATGTGTCCTTCTAAAGAACACACTCTGTCATTTATGCCTTAGAATGTGTCCTTTCTAGGCATCGTCATCATTTCGAGGGATCCCTTTTGACATTTAGGGATCAATCATCTGGACATCGACATTATTCAGGATGTGTCCTTCCTGAATTTGGCAATCTTCGACTTTCGTCATCTGGGCATCATCAAAACTTTGACACCTTGGCATCTCATCATCATCAAACCTGACATCTTGACATTAGAACAATGGGTATCTAGATGCACTTGGCAAACACTTGGCACTTGTCTTTTGGCTTTTTATCATGTTATTAGTTTTTCAGCGAGATCCCAATAATAGGATTTAAAGAAGCAGCGACGTATCATGACGATTGACACACATGATTACTAGTTTCTCAGCGAGGTCCTGATTCTGGGATTTAGAAAAAATAGCGACATATCATGATAAGGGCTCTATTTTGTATTTTTGTAATCATGCTGCTAGTTTCTCAAGGATGTCCTAGAAACAGGATTTAGAGAAGCAACGATGTTTCATGAATTGTCCTTCTTGTCTTTTTTTGTTTGCAATTGATTATGACAAAAAGACTAGGGCAATGGTATTCTTAGTATGAGTTGTGATCATCCTTGTCTGTGTCTGCTTGTCTTATGCAATGGTACGACCTTGCACACCTTGATCTATGTCATATCATGGTGTTTGTTGGCCATTACAATAGTCTTCCCAATGATGATTAAGAGAAATAAATATTAAAGTCTTATGGTAAAGTTTTGAAGGATTTGGTCTAGGAACTAACATGCATCTCCTTCGATCTAGTCATCTTTCTCTCGTCCATCTCACGACGATATCCTGTGACATAAAAAAACATAAGTGCATACATGATCATATAAAACATTGCATTAGGTCCATACATACATCATCCATAGCATTAAATCATACACATTTCATTACATATTGCATTCACATTATCATAAACATGACATCCATTTAAATAAATACATTATGCATATCATTATTACCATCATCACAAAATCAACATAACATATAAATAAGCATTGCATCATCATGGCATCATCTCATAAGCATCATAGGACATACATGACAAGACATATAAATAATACCACCATCCATCATAAATCAACATCATACATAAGGCATCACATCACATATATCATAATGCATAAATAAAATAACATCGCATAACACACATGTAGGCCGCATCAAAACTGCATCATCATGTAATATCATCTCAAAAATATACAATGTCATAGGGTAGAGTCAACAGATATCCCAAAAATGGAGCTCGCAGGCTCAGTGGTCTATATATACTGTGTCATAACATAAAAACAAATATAGCAAACATGCCCCTAGGGGAGGTTCTCATCATCCCCTTGTGGTGAAGAGTGTGGTGGCTGAGGATCTGTGACTAGCGCTGAGATAATGGGTGGACCTGTAGCAGCCTCTGTCTGTGCAACCAATGGAACTGACACCGATGGCATCATCTTCATGGTAATAAACACCTGTGATGACATTGTGGCCTGACTCTGAGAGACCGTAGGATCTGCCATTGGCGGCTGCCTCTGTACTGATCTCTTCCCTGAACTAGTGGACCCATGATTGTGGCTTGAATGATGACTCAAGGAATGCATGTGTGAATGGTGGGACCTGTGCCCTGATGTGTGCCTTGAGGAGGTGGATCCTCCTACACTGGTATGGCTCCTGCTGCCGCTCCCACTCCTTGATCTGTGACCACTGCCTGTCCTCGTCTGGGAGTGCGACAATGTAGGATCTCGTCGCTCAGATGGCACTGCTTGCTCGTAGAGGGTCCTGTACTACCCATATCTAGTGCTCACCCTGGCAAGCTCACGAGCAATATCCCCAGAAGGCCTTGAACATAGTGATGCAAACTCTACACACCACTGAGTTGAATCCTGCTGACGGATCACTACCTGATCCTGCTCTACTTGAGCCACCTCTAGCTCTGCCCACAGTGCCCTGACCTTTTCTGCACTCTCATCCTATCTCCTCTGAAGGTCTGCCACCCTCTGGTCTATCGTAGCATCATGGTGCAGCGTCGAGCTGGATGGCATCTCCTCATCTCCCTCCACCATCCTAAATATCAACAATCTCTCAGCCTCGTCTATGGCATCATCATCATCATCATCCTCTGCAACATCCTCTCCACTGACTCCCTCATCCTGAGCCACATCCAAGTCCACATCCACATCCACATCCTCCTCCTCTCTAGCCTCCTCTGCCATAGACTCCTCATGCTCTCTCCTCCTCGTGTCTCTCCCTCTCCTTCGTGCTATCTCCTCCATCATCCTTATCATCTCCATCATCTCCACCCCGGCCTCCATCCCTGCCTCCATCTCGCCCTCTGTCCCTGCCTCCATCCCTCCCCCTACCTCCATCTTGGCCTCCATCCCTCCCTCGGCCTCTGCCTCTATCACCGTCTCTGCCTCCTCGCCTGGCCCTTGGCACACATGGTATAATTGACCTCCTGTCCACAGGTGTTGGCCCATCTGGATCTGTCAGTGGCACTGGTCTATGTGCCTACCACCATAGGTCATAGTCAGTTGTGGTCTCTAGATCTGCAATCCCACCTGACCATCCCCACTGCTGGGCTCTTAGCCCATCGATCTGCTGCTTGGAGAATGCTATTAGAATCACTGGCCCCGAAGCTGCCTCTCTGGAGGACCAAGCATACTCAACTGTGCCTGCAGGTACACCCTACTACTCTCCAAACGTTTTGAGGACACATTGTGATAAATATATCTCTATGATCAGCTGGCTCTGCACTGTCCTACCAATCAGGTAACGATATTGTCTACATAGGCTGAGATGGTCCACCTCATCATCCCACTGCTGGAAGTCTATGTATGGTATCCGGATGAATGACACCATAATATCAATCTGATGGCACCACCAACTCGTCTCTCCCATCCATGTCTGTTGTAAGGCACCAGCATAGTAATAGGCGTAGGGCATCCCCTCGGCCAACTATGGTCTCTGAATGGGAGGTTGAAATATCGCTATGTGCTCTTAGGCCCAAATCATCATCAGTGTGGTGCCACATGAGATACTCTCTACCCTCCTATAGACAACCTTGTGCAGTTGGTGGTAGAGTGTGCCTAATAAATAAGGGCCCCAGGCATAAACTATCCTGTCTCGTCTCATCCCCATGAGGACGTCTTTCCAACCAATAGGGAACCCATGTCCGCGACGGTCAGGAATCAGTATCCCACCAATTAGTGTCGCTAAGAATGCATCAAATCGAGCATAATGCGCCGCCATAAACTCCCAGCAGATCTCATAACCTTGGATACCGAGTCTTGCACCCTCATCCTGATAGTATGCTGTAAAAGTCTAATGGCCATGGCGAGGGTCATAGATGATCCGCTCTTCTCGGATCGACATGTGTAGAATGTGGTACACATCCCCAATTCTAATGGTCACCTCTCATGTCGGTAGGTGAAAGGAGCATGTCTCTGAATGCCACTGCTCACATAGCATAGTCAATAGTCCCCTATTTTCCCGAATAGCAGGCATATAGGCAACATAAAATAGACCTAGCCACATCAATCATCATTGCTCCCGCGGAGTCAACTGATTCACAAACCAGAAGGTCGTCGGTCTGCTCTCGCGTGTAAATAGGGGCTACCTGTCTCTGCACAAAGCAAAACAATATGTTAGTACCTTCTAGACAATTGTCAGTATCATCAAAAGAATTTCAGATTTCAAAAGCATTAGAATCAGCCCAAGTCAAAGTCAACGTTAAATGCGTCGCGTTGACTACAATTGCGTCGCAAAACAATGAATGCATCATTTCATACTTCAAATGCATCGTGACATGTCAATTGCATCATTCGATAGCTCAAATGTGTCGCATCAGAGCACTTGCATCACATGATATATGACACTTGCATCGCTTCATTCGAATGCGTCACTCAAACAGACAACTGCGTCGCAAAATGACGATTGCGGCATTCTAACTTTCGAATGCGGCTCAAAAAGGCGAATGCGTCGCAGTTTTTGGAAAATGTGTCACAAACCCTTGGCCTGCCCTAAACTACCCTTGCACTTGTGTCGCGAGGCATCAAATGCGTTGAACGTGAAGTCAAATGTGGCTTACGCGCACACATATGCGTCACGGTGCATTTGTTGTTCACCCTAAAACGTTACTTTTGACACACAAAATGAGAAAATTACGAAGGGGGTTAGGGGTACATACCGTTGGCTCTGAGCCCTCTGGCCGCTTAAAGGTCCGCACGATCTTGCCACGATGCTCTATCATTGGAATCACCATCCTCGCTGCAGTCCTTTTCGCTCTGAGCTCTCGAAATTTGCAAAGTGAATAGTGGAAATGAATTGACTTTTACCCCTTTGTCAACCTATTTATAAAGTCAAAATGGCATTTGCCAACTAGGTTATTACTAGAAGGTCTTTTGACTAACTTTGACTATCCTTTTGGAAGCCTTAAACATGTTAGAATCCGAAATTGTCTGCGCCACTGTCTTTTTGGTCATCAAATTGACTTATCGGGACCCTTTCCAAAATTTTTCTGCTGCCGACCCAAAATTTGAAAATTTTTCCCGAGGGGGCATTGATACTCTACAGCTTCATTGGGGCATGGCTTTGACTTATTTTCTTTGTCACAATGCAACATGCTACATTATGACAAAGAGGGGCAAAATGTAGACACTTAAAAATGACCTAGGCCTGCAAGCTCTATTTTTACCACTTTCGTCCTAGCATAATTATGACATCTTAATTATGTCCTTGGTCCACATTCGACTATTGATTAAATAATTCATAATTATTTAATTAATTCATGTCCTTTTATTCTTCATGATTATTAAATAAATAAATTTTATTTATTAATTAAATACGTCATTAATTGTCTAAGTCTTCCCCTAATTAAATAAATTTCTTAATTTATTTAATTACCTTTCTTCATTTATTTCTTCCTGATTATTAAATAAATGAATTTCATTTATTTATTTAATATGTCACTAATCCTCATAATTAAATGAATTTATTAATTTATTTAATTACTAATCATATCTGCTAAATTAAATAATTATCTTTAATTATTTAATTGTTGAAATTAACATTTCTCTCATTTTAAATAAATTAATTATTTAAAATGATTTCAAATTCTTAACTGACAGTTCATTTTAGTAAATAATCTGAAAATCAATTATTTATTATTTCACAAAATCCATATTTTGAATTAATTTAATTCAAAATGGTAATATTCCTCCAAAAAATCAAGTAATCGGGTAGATTCTTGATTTTCCAAATTTGATCTTCAGTTCAACTCTTATCTTCTTGATTTTTTGAATCTCAGAAATCAGGCAGTCTTTATCTTCTTGATTTTTAAAAATCTTTATTTTTCTAATTAATTATCTCATTTATTCTCCATCGCCGATTTGATTCTCTCAGATGACATCTTGACCACTCACTTAATGATTTTTCCCTAACCCTGATTAGGGATTGTCAAATTAAATCTTTTCCTCTGATTTTAGGTCTCTGTCGAAAGTCGATCTCGTCCATCCATTCAAAATGGCATTTTCTATAAAATGCTATTTTGCTCTCATTTTTAGATTACGCACATAGATTACATTATTCTGGCATATTAAGACTTAGAGTTCTTTGAGTCATTTTTCCATAGGCATAGGCATAGTTTTATATAAATCCTTCAAAACTTGCATAGGACAATGTCATAGTCGAAATGCTCACACACTCAATCTGAGGACATTAATCATATGCTGCAAGCTAGGAGGTGCTATGGAGGTAATCATGGAAGATTCGAGGAATAGGTATAATTGTTCTTGCTTTTAATTTCCTTTGTACTTCATAGTTCTTTGGGTTTATAGTCTTTTTGATTTGCTAACATCTAATCTAACCTAAATTTAACCCTTAGTTATAGTGTGAGTCTAATTGAGTTATCAGCTGAAGATCAGAACAAAATTATTGAGCGACTACTTGGAGAAGAGTACTACTTATATAGAGCTTTATTCAGAACTGAACTCAACATGAGGAGGGTGTATTCCATCAATTCATACTTTTGGCAGTGAGCCATAACTCTTGTATTCTTGCAGTAAGCCATCTTTTGTATCTCTAGGTTGTAGCTCTGTGGATAGTGAGTCTAGACAGTGAGTCCTTGCTTTAGGCAGTGAGCCTTTTTGTAATTGATTTTGATATTCTCTATAGTGTGAGTTAATCCTCACCGTGGTTTTTCCCTTATTGGGTTTTCCACATAAATTTGGTGTTACTAAGTTTATGTGACGACTTTCAATTTTTTCACTTAATGTTTAATCAATTAAGTAGTATCAAGATCTTATTCCGGTAAATGATTAAAGTGTTTATTTTGGTGACAACTGATTCACCCCCCCTCTTAGTTGTCCTGTTCAACGATTGGTATTAGAGCTCGGTCCTTTGGAATAAGTTTAACAACTTGAGGGAGATCTTGGTAGGTTGAAAAAAATGGTGAATGGATCTAACTTGGATGAAGAATTAAGAAAAGAGACTTCAAAGTCTGAAAGTGAAGATCTAAAAGAAAATGTCAAGCAAGTAGATGAATGCATTCAAAAACTAAGGAATTAGATTTAGAAGTTCAAATTTAAACATAAAGAAGTTAATTAGGAACTAAAGGAAGCAAAGGAAACTGTTGTGAATCTAAGAATGAAATTTGAAGAAAGCAAGAGGATGGAAGAGAATCTGAAATTGGAAATTCAACAAAGCAAGATAGAGGAAGGATGCTTGAAAGAGATTATCAATCAAAACACAAAAAAATGTGATAAGCTTGAACAAGAAGTAGCAACCCTAAGAACTGATCTTGAAAAAGTGAAATTTCATGAAGAAAGGTTCAAGACAAGTTCTACAATGCTTGATGAGTTGATTTCATCTTAGAAACCTGCGAAGGATAAAGGCGGTCTAAGACTTGAAGAAGGACAAAATTCAAAGACTAATCTAGTTTTCAACAAAGTGGACAATCAAAGGAAACTTCAAGGCAATAGTTATCAAAAAAAGAATCGAAGGAAATTTACCAGAAAGATTCCCATCTAATAGCCTAATGCTGAAAGGTACCCATCTTTTAATGCTTTTTGTTTCTCATGCAACAAATTTGGACATAGAGCAACAAAATGCAAAAGTAGGATGAACCATAATAGAATGAGTTAGAATGTTGGATTCTTTGCTGGAAAATGTTATTTTTGCAACAAGTTTGGACATAGAGCTACCAAATGTGGAAGCCAAATGATGATGAATTTTTTAATAAAAATATAAGAATTCAATCCTTTCATGGCTATTGTTACACATGCAATGTCCTGGACACAAGGCTAATCAATGGAGGTCAAGGATAAAAGAAAATGTGCTACACTTGTAACAAACCAGGACATATCTCAAAATTTTGTTGGAGAAAAGTTGGAAAGAATACTAATTTGGAATAGAAGACAAAACCTGTGAATAAGGTAGATCCATAAGAAGTAAGGAGAGAGATGTCATAAATTTGGAGGAAGAAGGAAGAACCTGAGAACAAGGATGAATCAAATAACCTTGTATTTGTATCCAATGCAGATACATTTTCGAGAACTGAACTAGGTAGTGGTTCCAAGGGGAGCAGTCATAGAAAAATATAGCAAACCCTTGATTTATGAGGTGTCATGCAAGGACACAAGGATGTATGATATGAATATCTATTTTGAAGGCATTAAAAAAAATTCTAGCAAAAAAGAGGCAAATCAACAAAATTGCAGAGCTCTTCTTGGTTTATAGTGTATCTCATAAAGCAGTGGGCAACTTAAAAGCCAAAAAAGAAATAAATGCAAAATTAGGGCGAAGTTGATCCAACATTTTTGGTTGAGAAGGAGCTACTGACAGAGTGAAGTACATATGATGATGTCATAACTAATAAATTATATTTTTATGATGAAACCCTAAAAGTGACAAGTTAAATAAGGATGATTGAGTGGTCACTTTTCACATTATGAATTGAACGAGCTAAGGAGTAAAAAGTAGCTGAGAAATAAGGAGTTAGGGTTGTGGCAAGCGAAAGTATGAAGAACAAGGCTAGAATAATGGAGTTGAAGGCAATGGTGGTATTAAATACGCGCAACAACGAATTGCAAAAATTAAGATAAAAATTGATGAATTTAACCATAAAAAGATTCAAAATTTTGAAGGTTCCCTTTTAGTTGAGTAGATGCAAAAGGTCAAGAATTTAGGGCACAAGGGTTTAGACATTTGGAGTGAATTTCCATACTTTTTGAATGTGGAAATTGTTCAGTTTTTCCTAAGAAGAATTCAAGGTGATCAGATGATCTTCAACAAACCCTATGGGATCACAAAGGAAGCAATTGCAGCAATAACAAGATTATACAATAATGGACCCATTCTAGCAAAGAATTCAGTGAAGAACAAAGAAGTCGAAGCCCTAACTAGGGTAACAAGAGATCAAATTGCACTTCTAATTCATACTATAATCAGCCCTATGATAAGGTATGTGACATATGCCATTTCATATAAAATCTATTTTAGAAATAGGGAAGGCTCTACTTTGGTGATTGTCTTTTACATTGCGCATCAAATGGTTGAAAAGAATGAGGATTTCAATTTGTGTGAGTTACTGAGGAATCAATTAATGGAAAGTATTACTATGACAAAGAATGGCAATTACCCTTTTTGTTTTGGATCTCTGGTTATATGTTTGATGATGTATTTTCTAAAATTGTTACCATTGAAAGAGAATGTTGTGTGGAAGTCAGTTATACCAGTTGGGAAGTAGGTTTATTGGTATCTGGAATGTCTAGCAGAAAAGGAAAAGATTTGTAAATAATAATTTGTAAACAAAATAAATTTATGGAGCTTTGGCATGGTTTCCAGTCTAGTTGGGATGTCTGAAGCAAGATCCTCCTCTGGAAAGAGGAAATAAAGAAGAATCATCTCAAGTTATCCTCTAGAAATAAAGAAGAAAAGGAAAAAAAGATTACAGAGGCAATTGATTTGGCATCAATGGATGGTGAAGAAGATTTTACTAAGGAGAAGGTGTTGAATATTCTTGAGAAATCTGATGGAATGGAGAAGATTGGAGATGTTTGGTTGTTAAGACCATCATATGAATAGGATGAGATCATAGAAACCTTGGCTATTTACATAATTCATAATGATATTTATTTGAGAGAATTGAAAAGTGTTTTACTGGAAATATTGATTGAGTAGATTGAAGACAGACTAAAGGCACCGTCACCTAGTGAAATAGAAGAAAGAGATGAAATTCAATTGGCCATGGAAGAAAGATGCATAAATGCACAAAAGAGATTGACTGAGAACATAAATGAATTGAAAACATGCATCAAGAATGTAAACAATATGTATAGGTGTTGTCTCTAGTGACCTACTACTATCAAAAACTACAGAGCAAAGATCGATGCTATTGAGCTTGAGTTGGACTCTATTGGAAAAACATATGATATCCTTAATGACAAGGATGGAGCATAGAAGAAAAGGATCAATTCCTTACAGTATAAAATTGGAGGCATTTTGGCACAGAGGGATAACATTGTGAAGACATTCTGGAAAGTAAAAGAAATAATTGAATTGAGATTGGAACAACTTTTCGATCTCTTGGCGAAAGTTGAGAAGAATGAATAGAATATCACTATCCTGGATAATCTCCTGGAAACAATTGATTTGATAGTAACAAACAACATTTGTGTAAACATTAGGTTGGAAGTGGACTCCTGGAAGACATTTCTTTCAAAATTAAAAGAACAATACAAGGAGATATTTTAAGAGATGAAGGATTGAGGTAAAGAACTATTTTTTTGATATCATTTTTGAAGACTATTTTTGTATGAAAATTTTGGACTAAGGGGGAGATAAATCTTCTATTCTTTTCCATTGATGTCAAAGGGAGAGAGAGAACATGTGAAAAGAATGGAAATCATTTCAGCTCATCAAAAGGGAATAACTACAAAGGTTGTTGTTGGTGGCTTTTCACATCTCGTGTTTCCATCAATGACAAAGGGGGAGATTGTTGGAAATTGGATTGCATCAAATGGTTGTTATTAATGTCAACAAGTTGTCATCTATGTCAACACAGTACTGAATGTATGAGATGGTCCTGGAAGCTATTACCTTTGAATATTATTGTTATATGTTATCCGACGTGTTGGTTTTTGGGTCCAATTTCCATTATGAGACAAGCTATGATTCTAATATTCGACATCTTGGCCGACTTAGCCTATGCAATATATTATGAGGAATATATTGTGATTATGATATTTTATGGATATTTTTTTGACATAAGAAATGTGTTAACGTTATATGATGCTGACCTAATTGATGAATAAAATATACATATATATATATACATGAAACTCTCTGGAAAAGAAGAGAGGAAAACAGTAGAAGAGAGTAGAAGAGTAGAGTGAGTGAAGTAGGTGAAGATAATGGAGTGTATGTGCATGGCGCGAGTCTAATTGAGTTATCAATTGAAGATCAAAACAAAATTATTGAACGACTACTGGGAGAAGTAGTACTACTTATATAGAGCTTCATTCGGAACTGAACTCAGCACAAGGAGGGTGTATTCCACCAGTTCATACTTTTGGCAGTGAGCCATAACTCTTGTATTATGGTAGTTAGCCATATTTTGTATCTCTAGGTTGTAGCGTTGTGGACAGTGAGTCCTTGCTTCAAGAAATGAGCCTTTTTGTAATCGGTTCGATATTCTCTATAGTGTGAGTTAATCCTCATCATGGTTTTTCCCTTATTGGGTTTTCCACATAAATCTGGTGTTACTGTATTTATGTGATGACTTTTAGTTTTGCACTTAATGTTTAATCAACTAAGCAATATCAAGATATTGTTCTGGTAAATGATTAAAGTGTTTAGTTTGGTGACAACTGATTCACCCCCCATCTCAATTATCCTATTCAACAGTTTCCATTTCAAAACTAGGAAAAAACACCAAAACTTTCAAACAAAGAGGTAAGTTTTTTATTTTTCTTAGATGTTTCCTTTGAACTATTTTCGAATGAATTTACCTTCATGTGTATTGCTTGGGTGAATAGAGCATCGAATGCATAGTTTTACCTTATGTTTGTACATTGTTTGTGTACTTGTGGCTCTGGCTTTCAGATTCATTTTGTGTTAACCCTCCCCTGTTACCCTCATTTTTTGGATGAAACCACTATTATACCTTCTCTGTGTCATCATTATATTACCATGAATGTACATGGTCGGCTTGAATGCCTATAATCGAGCTCTAACTGACATGCTATGCTTGTTCTTTATTATGTGAACCCATATATAGTTCTCTGTTTATGTGAACACCATGTATGATGTTGTTCTCCCATAATATCCAGTTGAACAACATATTTCATTCAAGGCATATAAACCCAAACTTTGTTTGCTTTGGGCCAAATGATAAGGATCATTCAGGCATGAAAGATGGCTCAGAACAATCCCTATTGTTCTGCATAAAATACATGTATATGGACGATTCTATTATCCAACATTAGTGGATGTTGTCAAACGATATTCTTCATTTTGTTTCATAGCGCAATTGGGAAAATTTTCACCATTCGGTGTAATGCATGTAATGAATGAGTTATGCCATATGTATATCAATGAACAATTTCACACCATTCTTCTTGAATGATATTGCATAATTCTAATAAAGATGTTATGAATGATACTGATAATGTAGGTTGTTATATTCAATTTTGTTGCTACCAATGCTTAGGCATTAGTAGGCCAAGGGTTGTAAGAATCCCTTCATGACATTTAAATGATCCTCTTAAATCTCATGTGATATGTATATGTGTATATATGTATATATATATACATAGTTGTTCAAGTGTTTAAATCTTAACAAGGTCGAATGACTATCTACCCTCTAAACAAATGGTGTCATGGGTATGTGGGAAGCAGAACCATCAAATAGTATGATAATGAGTAGAATAAAGTAATTTAATGTTTGATCGATAGCATGTTATCGTCTAACAATAACATGCTTATCAACCCCCTTTTTTTGTGTATATATGTGGGATTTAAAAGATAAGTAGAACAAAATGATATTTTCTATGATGATCTGATTTAAATAAAAGGATTAAGTGATGTTTAAATCTGAATGACACATGGAAACTGTAGATAATTCTTGAGCAGAATCAGAATGATACTTTTCTTAGTAGGCCAAAGAGATGAAACCATATCTAAAACCAACTTATTATACTCTTGACTGATTACTAAATGATATGATTACATTTAAATTGAATATTTGTATAGAATAGAATGAACATAGAATAACATCATGTTTCCTCCAAGCAAGTCAGACTAGTGATTGAAATGAACAAATCTTGAATATCTCATATTATTTCTAGAATCAACTTCTTCTATATAAAATAAACAACCCTGTTATATTCTAGATGGAATTTAGATTCATGCCAAAGTCTAGAATTTGTTGTTCCTTGTATTATCTTTTGAATTTTCTGGTTATTGTAAGATCAAAATTGTGCACCTTGAGTAGTTGATATCTTTTTGAATTTGAAAATCTACATGTAGAATGGTTTTTACCTTAATCTTAAGAATGTATATGCATATTCAAACTATGATTATTATGGCATATATGTGTACATACATAAATTCTTCATTTATGCATGTCCACATACATGCGATATACCTTCTTATTTCAACTTATTTACTGATTTGAATTATGTTTGCTTAAATTCGTTTACAAAGGAAGAAACGAAAGAAATAGAATATTATTGATGTGTAAATGTGAATCCATGTCAATGGCAGATTATTTGATGTATGCCTTATTGGATAGTATAGAATTAATTTGATTATTTGCATGTTGTATGATGAAATAGATTGTGATGCAATGATACAAAAGTACTAAATATACTATAGCACCTTGATGATGCTAGTGGATGTTCTAGAAGGGAGGGATACCCCTTTTTCTTGGAATTTTTCCTTCCGGGATGGGTGCTAGAGTGTAGATTTTTTCCAAAATCTAATTTTAAGTTGCTTATGTAGTATGAGCTTGGCCAAGCTTTGTATCCATTATGTGGAATGGAATATTTTTATTTATTACTCTTTGTCTTTACCTAACATGGAACTTGCATGTTTTAAAAGTAGATAGAAATGCATGTAGTTAGGCATACACCAGATTCTACCTTGCATACTATATCTCTTGCTAAGTATTTTATGTAGGGTCAAGCATTCTTCAATTGAATGAAGAATTTTAGGGAAGCGTAGCTTCGTGGTTGGGTGGAAAAGCAATTGAACCATGTTCTTGTCCACCAATGGAGGCGAGATTTTGAAGAGAAATCATATTGGAATTCCATCTTATTTTATGTACTTTGTATCATTGATGTAATATTGTATTGACTATGTGGTGATTGAATTCCAAGTCAAACTATGTATATTAAATTTTGACATTTATAAATGAATATAATTTTTATTAATTAGGCATGTGATGCTATGATGGAAAATAGTTGTGCAAAATTTATGTCTTTTATTTATATTCATAATGTCAAATAAATTTTATTAGATATTTTAATTGGGAATATTACAATAACACTTCATTTGGGCTTAAAATCTAATTGCAATAAATTGTCCACCATGTCTTTCGTGATTGGCAAGCCAAGTGCATATCCTCTCCCTTTGCATCTTTTTGATGATCTTGGGTGATGAGAAACACTTTGGGATCTTTGCATTTTTGTTGGTCAACCATTTATTAGATATGGGTCTGGTTATGAGACACATCCCACAATGGAGAACTCATAGGCGACCCTAAAAGCATGTTTACTGGTGGGCTATATAAAGTGTACAAAAGCAAAAGAAAGTAGTGTGAATCTGGGGCATGAATGCCATAATGTGTCATAGTCCTTGTGTGAACGTAATGAGTTGCATAGGCTAGGCTAAAGACTTAAGTGGCTCATGTATTTAATGCATACCTTTGGTGTTCACCATTTTCATTAAACACCTTATATCTAGAAACCAATCCAAGTCTTTCTGAAATGTTATTCAAAGTAGTGCATGGGAATAACATCGTTCCTAGAAGTTACTTACCATGTCCAGTTTATAGTTGAGGCATAAGGCTTAAGAGTTTATTCTCTTTTACAAAGCCAAGAGTATCAAGATGGTACATTTCCTTGATATGTCCTATTTGAACCCTCTATAGATTCAGATTCATCACTCTTTCAGAGGTGAGGTAAGCCTACAAAAAAAATGTACCTTTATTCCTTAGGGTGTAATTTGACTAATATTATTCAAGCTATACCAATGGATCATAATGAAAGAAGGACCACGAAATATCCCCATTTACCATTGAGTTAGTTATTTCAATAATTTATGATATTGTATTCATCACTTGCTATAAAAAGAAAATCCTAAAACATTAGATCAAACACATTCAAACTTGCAAACTTTTTGAAAAATTGTCACAAACTGAACATTGTCAAAACTAGGTTGCTACTGTGAATTTTACCACTTTTGTTTTAGAATCCTATCGTAGTCGTCCTAATTTCTAACTGCTTCTGTGCACAAAACCACTATTGTCATTTCTATTTTACCAGTCATTAAATTACAAAGAGATTGCTATTATCAAGATTACCCCAGCCATTCTTACACTAGTAGAATTTGACAAATAAATGACTAGGTGACTAAAAATTTTAGTCACAACAACTAAAAATGACTAAATTCTACTATTTTTGTGTGACTTGGCTATAAATGAGTAAATAAATGACTAATTTGGTTGTGGACTAAAAAATTATTGAGTCATACAAATAAAAATGACTAAATAGTTAGTCACGCAAATACAAATAAGATAAAAAAATTTAAAAATATTTCGGGAAACATAGGGTGGTAGTGTATTGCGCACTTTGATTCATTAATTGTTTAGCCTAACACTTGAAACCTACACTGAGGTGTTTTGAGGTATAGAAACTACTTCATCTAATTCATAGATAAAGATTGTTTGATTTGATTCATTATTCGTTTAGCCTCGTACTTGACAACCACATTGGCCTGGGTATTGCATGGGCGATAAAAATTGTTTAAAGAGGACCTAGAGACTTTTGAAAAGGTGGGAAAGGGAAAGGAATTCAAAGTTTTCTAAAATGAATTTGAAGTCAATGAGGCCCTCTACAATGAAGTCAGATTTGGGTACGCCCTTTGCAGCAAATTCAGAGGTAATTCGAAACCCTCAGTACATTAAACACAAAATATATAGATTTCTGATTGAAAAATTATAGTAGTTATAATCTACTGCTCTTAATAATGTTCTTTTACAATCTTGCCACTATTTTTCTTCATAATGTGTTTGAGCTAAATATAATAAAATTTGGGTGTCAGTGCCAAAATAAAATTTCCTCAAATAATTTTGATACATTTTCACTGCAAGCGCAAACTGTCCTTGTGCAAAGTAAACATGTGCTAATTTACCCACACATCAGGCATCTGAACAAAGATGTTTCCTATTGTAGCTTCTTGTACCTATGTAAAAATTTCCTTTGCAATATCAAATTGACCCCTTTCAGCTAGCACAATGACTGCCCCATTTGCAGCATAAACATTTCCTGGTCTTTGTGCCAACACTTTACAATATAGTTCTCTAGCATTCTCAAGATGTTGTGCCTCCACCTCTGGATCCCTCCTCTCATTTTGAAAAGCTACAAAATAATTCCAATTTCCAAGTGAAATGTCAACATAAGAATTCTTTGCATCTAATTCACTTTGTGTAGCTTTAATTGTTTCTTTTGCTTTAAGCCAATCATCTATTTTTAGTTTCATTTTCCCAAGCATAGATAAAGCATTTGATGAGTTTTTATCCACCTTAAGTGCATCCCCAATCAATTCTAGGCTTAGTTGGATCTCATTCCAAGCCTGAGCCATGATTGCAAGATGTAGATATGCATCCACATAATCAAGAAACTTGAACAATATTATCTTGTATACAAGATTTTCTTTTTTAGTATCATGTAGTTGTTCAAACCACCTAGCAATATTAAATAGTTTTGTGAATTTATCCCATGGTAACTCAAGTGAAACACCACCTTCTTCTAGTCAATGGAAGAATTCCATATCCTTAAAGAGCATAGGAAAAAATGTAGAATTGGCACCGAGGCTTTTATTTATGAATTCAACCCAAATGCCATTTCCCAATGCCCCCATAAAAGTTTGTTGAGACAACTCTAGTCCATCATGCTCAAAATGAATAACCCCAATGTTGTTTAATAATTGAATGGGTACTTCTTCTCTGCTCTTCTTCAAAAGAGACTTTTTTGTCTTAAGAGAATATAAGGCTGCACTGGAGTCTAATGATATTAATAACTCACCCATCTTGATAAATGCATGGGCATCACATGGATCTATGCGAGTTTCCTTTCTTAAAATTCCCAAATCCTTCTCTGCTTGCCCTTGTTGAGCATATATATGGACTATAGCTTTTAAGCTCTCACAATTCTCAGGGTGGACCTCCAAAAACTTTTCAAAATTTGAGAGAGAACTCTTAAGATCTCTCAGCTTCAATTGAACCTGTCCACAAAATCATGTGGCCTCTAGCTTTCCTTGATTGATGCCATGTAGTAGTGGCCAATGATGTCAGAATCACCTTTACTATGATAAGATCATGCAATATTATAATATAAATGATATTTCATGAGAGGTTGGTCATTTGAAACAAGAGTTGTCTCAGTCAACTGTTCCACAAAAAAATGTTGCCCTGTGAAGAAAAAATGGTTTGCTAAATGATGCAATGCCATTGCACAATACAGGTATAATTCAAAGGCTGTATACATCTTTTCTATTCCTTCATGAACACTACCTTTTTCACTAACTATAAGAATCCTACAATTAAAAAATGCACAAAATTGACCACAGATATTTTTCCCCATTTCAAATAGCAAAATTGCTAAAAAAATGTGTTTAAAACCTGCAAATAAATGCAAATAAAATCATGTTGATTTTTGTGCCAAAAAAAACCATGATACCATAGCTTGTTGATTACTATTATGCTTTGATATATTTTTTCCAAGCATCCATAGATTTTTTGAAATCACTTATTTTAGGATTTTAGCCATAGCAACAAGACATTGAACTGTTTGATAAAATGCTTTGGTAGACATGTATGAAAACTGTGGTAGTATAGAGAAGGCAATGAACTTTGGAAAAAATACCTCAAAGAAATGTGGTCTCATGGTGATGAAATGCCATGACGAATTCTGTGACAAGCGAATTGTCATGGATTTCCATGGAATTCCATCACCATGAGACCACATTTCTTTGAGGCATTTTTTGACCAATTCACTGCCTTGTCTATGCTATTGCTTACTATTATGCTTTGATAGATTTTTTGCAAGAATCCATAGCTTGTTCAAAAGAACTTGTTTTAAGATTTTAGCCATAGAAAAAAGGTAGTGAGCTGTTTGATAAAATGCTTTGGTAGACATGTATGAAAAATGTGGTAGGATAGACAAGGTAGTGAATTGTTTTAAAAAATTCCTCAAATAAATGTGGTCTCATGGAATGCCATGACAAGCAAATGCAATTGGTAGCTGCTCCTAGTTATTAGTTATGCAATGCGAAGTAATTGCATAACTGCTTAGGTTGACTTTCTAAAAACTATATTGCAATTGAACTTTTGTCATCTATCAACATCTAGTTATTAGTTATGCAATGTGAAGTAATGCTTTGAGTTTGAAAGATATGCAATGCAATGCAATCAACAATTTGAATATAAACTACAAAAATCTTTTTTTTTACAATTCATTAGTTAAAATCTCTATTTTATTTTCTCTCTATAACTCTATTGCTATGGAAATACCTTTCAATTAAAAATAATAGTTTTTGTCTCTTGTTCTACAATTTTTTACATTTTGTCATCTATCAGATCTAGTTATTATTTATGCAATGTGAATTAATGCTTTGAGTTTGAAAGATGTGCAATGTAATGTAATCAACAATTTGAATATAAACTACAAAAATATACTTTTTACAATTCATTAGTTAAACTCTCTATTTTATTTCCTCTCTATAACTCTATTGCTATGGAAATGCCTTAATTCAATTAAAAAAAGTAGTTTTTTTTCTCTTAGTCTACAATTTTTTACATTTTTTCATCTATCAGATCTAGTTATTAGTTATGCAATGTGAAGTAATGCTTTGAGTTTGAAAGATGTGCAATGCAATGTAATCAACAATTTGAATATAAACTAATTTTTTTTTTTTTTTTTACAATTCATTAGTTAAACTCTCTATTTTATTTGCTCTCGATAACTCTATTTCTATGGAAATGTCTTTCAATTAAAAAAACACTTTTTTTCTCTTAGTCTACAATTTTTTGTTGCTAAGTGTAGAACATTATAGATGGATCAATGTTGAAGGTTGACTACGGATCAATATCCATGTCCATGTAATGACTGTCTTGGTGGAAAGGTGAGAAAAAGAAATCTGATTTATCAACATATGATAAGATATGGGCATAGTGGTATAAGCCCTTGGGATTACAATTATTATGAAGATATGATAGAATTGCAGAATGTGAGAGATGAAGAGGCAACAAACATAGATGAAGTGGCACCAAACATAGATGAAGAGGTAGCAATGTTAGACGAAGGGTTTAAAGTTGAAAAAATGTTGAATGAGGGTGTAAACGATGATTGGGCCAAGTTGATGGAGGATGCTTTAAAGCCTATGCATGCTAAGTGCAAGTTAAGTCATTTGATAACAATCCTTCAAATTATTAACTTGCAAGTGGTGTTTAGTTGGACAAATGAGAGTGTAGATCAGTTATTGGCATTATTAAGTTTGTTTTTACCACCTGACTCCACATTTCCAACCAAACAAAGTCAATGTAAAAAGAAAATTACTAAGCTAGGCTTAGGGTATGAAAACATCCACACATGTGTGAATGGTTGTGTATTATTTCACAAGAATATTGCAAGTGAGAGTGAATTTATGAAAATGTCATGAATTGAGGTATATACAAGGGTTGAAATTAGTTGTGGTTCCTAGAAAGGTTCTTCGCCAGTTTCTGGTAAACCAATGATTACTCCAAATGTATGGGTACAAAGACATTGCTGAACTTATGCAATGACATGCCCAAAATAAGAGCACTGATGGAAAACAACGACATGTGCCTAATTCTAAGATGTGGATGAAATTTGATAACAAATGGCCTAATTTTTATTAAGATCCTCATAATATAAGGTTGGGTTTGGCTCTAGATGGGGTGAACCCACTCTCAAATCAAAGTACTAAATGATCAACTTGACCAGTGTTTTTAATAAATTATAACTTGCGTCCATGGTTAGCAACTAAACCATTTTTCTTAATGGTATCATTGATTATACTAGGAAAGAAAAGTGTGACTTCAGATACAATTGATGTTTATCTAGAGCCATTATATGATGAGCTAGTGGAATTGTGGAAAGGAATTGAAGAAATTCAATCTTTAAGGGATGGTCATTCAATAAAATTCACTTTAAGAGATTCCTTATTGTTTACAATTCATAATCTTCCTGCATATGGCACATTGTCTGGTCTTAGTGTTCATGGATACCATGGATGTCCTGCTTGCAACTTTAAGGATTTTGTGAGGAACTCAAGAAGTTTGCGTAAGTGTATTTATTGTGGACATCGTGCTTACCTTAAAATGTATCATCCATATCATAAAAAAAAAGCATGATTCAATGGTCAAGAAGAGAATTATGAAGCACCATTGCTAATAACGAGTGATTACATTGTGGAGAATGGACAAAAAAGAATGTCATTTATTGAAAATGATGGGATTGCTAGTAGTAGATATGATCCATGTAATGAAAGCGGTATAAAAAGGTTGTGTATATTCTATAAGTTTCCATACTTTAAGGATCTAGCCATTAGGCATACTGTTGACTTTATGCACACTGATAAAAATATAGGCTATGTTATTATAGACTATTTTTGGCACTTTTGATA
Source organism: Sequoia sempervirens (assembly GCA_007258455.2). Lineage (NCBI taxonomy): Eukaryota > Viridiplantae > Streptophyta > Pinopsida > Cupressales > Cupressaceae > Sequoia > Sequoia sempervirens. The sequence goes on along the minus strand of VDFB02281492.1, from coordinate 220,951,700 downwards.
CTATTTCATCATGTGAAGACTTTCGACAACTAAAGATTCATCAAAATATTTGGGTTGAAAAATATGATGATGAAAAATATAGAAAACCTAGTGCTCCTTATGTCTGGACGAAGGAACAATGTGCACAATTCTTACAGTTGATGTCTTAGACTTGCTTTCCCATTGGATATGTAAGCAGTAGTATTAGAAGCCAAACTAACGTTAATGGCTTAAGAGGCCTCAAGACCCATGACTATCATGTCATAATAGAGAATATTTTACCTATTTTTGTAAATATATCAAGTTTGGAAAAGGGGCCAAGATTGGCAGTTATAAGGTTGGGCCTAATATTAAAGAGAATGAGTTTACATGTATTAGATCCTTCAAACTTTGATAGTTTGAGCGAGGAGGTTGTTGAAGTCCTTTGTCTATTGGAACGAGAATTTCCACCAACAATATTTAACATTTCTATGCATCTTTTAATACATCTAGAATATGAACTAGAGCATTGTGGCCCAGTAAGAACGAGATGGATGTATCCTATAGAACAATATATGAATGTTTTGAAAAAAATTGTTCGTACTAGGGAAAAAATGGAAGGAAACATGTCTAAGGGATATTCAATGAAAGAGGCCATGGGATTTTGCATAGAATATATGAAGGTTTTAAAATGTCAATCAACATGTATGGGATGATGACAAAGATGAGAGAGTTGTAGATGAAGTATTAGAAGGAAATGGATTTCACTTTAAGCTATCACATCAAGAAAGAAGTGTGATACATGCCTATATTATTCAAAACACATCTTCATTCGATAAGTGGCATAGGTAAAAAAATTTACACAATAATTTATTTACTCAATTGCATTTACATATTTATATTATTAATCTTACTATTTATACATTAATATTCTATGTAGAAAATATGAAGAAAATCAAGCTTGGATGCAACATCGACCTCAAAAGCGTAGATGTCATGTTGATTTGATTGGAGGTGATTCTTTTCCAAAATTTGAAGAATGGATTGCTAATGTAGTCAGTGATGCAAAAGAAGAAGGTCAAGATACAACAATGGAGGAAAGTGAGCATGCACAATCTCCACATTTATGGGCTATGCATTTCATTGGAAAGTGGGCCTATGGTAGTCATTTAAGAGTGGAAGAAAATGACAAAGGAAAGAAAAATTGTGATTGTGTTGTTAGTGCTGAATTTCTTCATGAAACTGAGAAGAAATTTTATGTTGGATTCATCCAAGAAATTATTCAAGTAGACTATGGTGAAAATTTCCTATATTTTTATAATGTAATTGGATCCAACCATCCGCAGTACAATTTGATGAGTATGGATTTGTACATGCAAATACAAGACAATTTTTATCAGAGATGGATGAGTCATATGTTTCCCCTCTTCAAAATAACCAATAATTTCTAATTGATGATGTAAGAATCCTAGGATGGTTGTATGTCATTCAAATAGAGTCTCGTTCAAAACAAAAACAATCATGGAAGTTGTTAATATAATGCTTCATGGGAAATATGTTAATTTACAAGAAACATTCAAAGAAGTGGATGAAGATGATGATGGAGTGTTTGAAGAAGAGATTTTGATTACCATTGAAGAGATTGGGAGAGAGAATGCATTGCATGTCACGGATGAGGATGATGAAGAAAATAAAGTAGATGCAGACAAGAGTGATCAGGATTCTAATCTTATTGGAAATGTAGATGATTATGATGATGTTTTGACACCTTAAGAGGTTAGCTTGTCACCTAAAATTTGGTTATATGTATGGTGTAATTTATTATTGAATGTAATAAAGATATGAGTATAGGTATGATTATTCACTGTTGTTTTACTAATACATTTCTAAATGTAATCATCATTATTTTGTTGGTACATTGTATACAAAACCTGAGATGTTCATTGCTAATGTGAAGTGCATTTAAAGTTAGGCTCAATCATTCTTCTTAGTTTTCTTACTTTGGTTGAAAATTTGAAATTGATTTTGTTAAGTTATAATATAATTTCTTGTATGTCCTGTATGTTTTCTAGATGCAAACATATAATGAACATCTATGATTTAATAATACATATAGATATCTTAACATTAAGCGAACTAAAACTCCTCATTACAAATAAAGAAATAATCTCTTAGGTATGATTGGCACTGAAAACTAAAACTGAGAGACTGCAAAATTAGAAAATTGTTCAATCTTTTCAATAAAATGATATCTAAAATATTGCATTCATAATAAAATACAATACCGCACTACTACAATAGTCAATAGAGGTATGTACGGGATGGCATGCCATATGTTGGATAGGACAATTGAGAGGGGGGGTGAATCAATTGTCAAAAATTATAACCTTGAATTCAATTACCAGAACTAACACATAAACTGATTAAGTGATAAACCATCAAATGCAAATGCACAAACACAATAACACCAAATTTATGTGGAAAACCAAATGAGGGAAAAACCATGGTGAGGATTAACTCACACTATAGAGAATATCAAAATCAATTACAAAAAGCCTCACTGCTTGAGATAAGGCTCATTGCTTGAAATAAGGACTCACTGTCCGCAGGGCTACAATCCAGAGGGCTCACTACTACAGAGATACAAAGAAGACAAAGAAGACTTGTTACATAGAGACAACAATACCAATGCAACAAAGATTCCACTGCAATCACTGATCAACTTGCATGAATGATAGAGTTCTCCTTTTGCACACTGCATCCGAAAAATCGACATTAAGCTTCGCACTGAACAACCACACACATAACTCACACACTTTAAGAATAGCATCAAATTCATTTCTACTCTTTCAATTATCTTCCTTCTTTTCTTATGTATAATTTTCATTGCTAGCTCATTTTGTATTTATACTATCTCCAAACTTGAAAATATACAAAGTCGTCCATCCAACTTCAAATTCAAATTAGGTCGGAACCAAACATCCTAGGGTGGAATTAGAATGAGGGCGACCCAAACACACACTTCATTGGGAACCCATAATAGATCCAACTCGATTCATCAACTTTGAAAATAGTGCTTGACACATGGTCAGCCAAACCAGTGTAAAACACATAGATCAATTAAGCTCGATGCTTCCAAATGTTGAAACCATCTTCAATAGAACTAGGGAAACACAATTCTAGAACCACAAGCCATAAGAATTTAACAAATAGAAATACAGACCAACAACAATTCTCTCGAACCTCAAAAAAACACAGAGAAACATAGTTCACAAGCACTAGAACAACATCCTCAATAGTTGAATACCTGTAACCTTCTTTTAATAAAATTTTCTCAATATCCTTAACATATACAATCAACAACAACTAGTGGATAACCAACTAACCTATTGAAATCAATGACAACACTTTATTCCTCTTTCCATTCTTGCAACAATCTCCCCCTTTTTCATTAATGGCAACACATGATGTGAAAAACCATCAAAGACACCATACCGATTTTGAAAAATACTTCTCAAGACTTCCTCATTACCTGCTTTCTCTTATTAACTTCCTTTTCTTTTTTCGCATGCTCTCTCTCTCTCTCTCTTTTATTTTTCACATGATTTATCTCTCCCCCTTTCACATCAATGGAAAAGGAAAAAGATATTTCCATTGAAACTTTCTTTGACATGAAAACAAAATACTCATAATGACAACACTTTAAAAAATCTACTTGCTCCCCCTGAGGGGTAGCCACCAAAAAAAAATTAGTCCAAAAAAGATAGAATCATGAATCCACCGGACTGATGCATCTCCAAATGCATCTTAGTTTGTAAAAGGAGGGGCAATAACCCCTAGCTTATCCCAGAGATACTCAAAAGTATCTTTAGGAAGAGCCTTTGTAAATATATCCGCAATCTGATCCTTTGTCAAAACATACTCAAACTTGACTTCATTCTCCATGACCTTCTCTCTTAAGAAATGATACGTGATATATATATGCTTCATTCTCGAGTGCATCACAGGATTCTGAATTGCACTTGTGTTATCACAGAAGATAGAAATAGGAACATCATGTAGCACTGTGATATCTTTCAATGTCTGTTTCATCCATAAAACTTGTGTACAACAAGATGCAACAACAATATACTTAGCTTCAATAGTAGACAAAGAGACTGAATCTACTGGTCTTGGGACCAATTCCCAAGTTTGATTATTTTCAATCTACAAAAATTCTTCTTTCATTGCTTCCTTCCAATGTTCATCCTTACAGGCTTCACTTATTGACTTCGGCTCAATTTCAAAGAATAAGCACAAATTTACTTTGACAACAACTGTTCTTCTAGTTAACACACCTTTTGTCTTGTCTCCAATAATCTGACTTTCTGAATGATTCCTTAGTACATATTTTGGTGTTCTAGGGGACATCACCGAAGAATCTTCTTCTCTTTCATTTTGTTCATCCTGCTCTTTCTACTCATGTTTATCCTATTCTTCCATAATTTCTTCTATTATTGCACAGTCATGTTCATTAGACACATATCCATCAATATCAATAGAATTCTTCAATGTTTCATCAACCTTCACATTCGATTTTTCTACAATCTTCCTCAATCTTTTGTTGAAACATTTGCATGCCTTGCTTTTAGTAGAGTATCCAAGAAATATTCCTTCATCACTTCTTGCATCAAACTTTCCTAATGTTTCTTCATCTCTTCTGATATAGTATTTTCCTTCGAATACCTTGAAATATTTAACTGTAGGAATTCTTCTATGTCATAGGTCATAGGGAGTCTTTGTACTATTTTCTCTTGCCTGAACTCGATTGAATACATATACAACAGTGTGAATAGCTTATTTCTAGTAAACTTCCGGTAATCCGGCTTCAGTAATCATTGACCTAGTAGCTTCTTGAATTGTCCTATTTTTCCTTTCAACAACTCCATTTTGCTTAGGGGTTCTCAGAGCAGATAATTATCTCTTTATTCCATACACTTCACAAAACATATTGAACTCATGGGAGGTGAATTCACCACCTCTGTCAAATCTCAAGCATTTTATCTTCAAATTCACTTCATTTTCAGCCATAGCCTTGAATTCCTATAATCTATCAAATGCTTCTAATTTTTCTCTTAAAAATGTAACCCATGTATATCTAGAATAATCATCAATTAAAAGCATAAAGTACCTTTCACCAAGTATACTTCGCACTCTAATGGGACCACAAAGATCTATATGAACCAAATCCAATAATTCAGTAGTAGATTGTTCTCTTGATCTATACTGATTTCTTGTTTGCTTCCTGAATTGGAAATTTCTATAGATAGCATTTACAGGCTTTGTAATTCTCGGTAGATCTCTCATGGCCGAAACAGTACTAATCCTTTCCAAGTTATCAAAATTCATGTGACACATTCTCCTCTTCCATAACCAACTGTCATTTATCTGAGTCATAAAACATCACCCATTAGCACCTTTAAGTTGATAAATATTCCCTTTAGATTTCTTTCTTGTAGCAATTAATGTTCTGGATCCTTTCCAGATCTCACACTTCTCATCCTTAAACATGAGATCATATCCCTTTCTACACATTTTACCAATGCTCAATAGATTATGCCTTAAACCCTTAACATAGTAGACATCGTGAGTATGATGCTTTCCATCAAAACTTACTGAACCTATCCCACAGATTTTAGCAATAGTATCATCTCCAAACATAACCAAACCTCCATCATATTTTTCAAGTTTCAAAAACTTACTCTTGTCACCAGTCATGTGATGTGAGCAAAGACTATCAACTACCCAAAAATTCTTTTCCTTTTTAGCATGTAGGGTAGAGATAACTGTACCTTCATTTTTCTCCTTCTCCTTCTTGTCTAGAGGACTTTCCTTTATCTATTTTTTTGAATTAGTAGAAGTAGGTTCATCTTTAATCACCAAGAACAAGCATTCATTGTCATCTGGATCTTCATATTCTGAATCTTCATCTGAAATACTAGCATTCTCATTAATATAGTAAGATCTGTTAATCTTCTTTCCTTTCTTTTCTTTCTCATATCTTTTTTTATTCCTTTTAGCTCTTTTCGAACACTTTGTAGCATAGTGACCAATTTCTCCACAATTAAAATACTTAAAGGGAAATTTACCTTCATACTTATCGGAGCCTTTTCTCATTCTTCTTACAAAGTTAGCCTCGATTTCATCAAAGTTCTCTTCATTTAGATCTTTAGTTTTTGTAGCTTTAAAAGCAGTCTATGTTTTTCTTCCACTTCTTAGATTTAGCTGCCTCATCTCATAAGATGTCAAAAATCCTAGTAACAAATCCTTAGTGCAAGTTTTATAATCTATAGTTTTCTCAATAGCACTCACCTTTTCACTGTAAGCATCAGAAAGAGTTCTAAGAATCTTCTTTACCATTCTAGATTCATCTATAGTAGTGCCAAGAGAGTGCATTCCAACCACTACCTCATCCAATCCTTGTACATAGGCTTTAACATTCCCATCTTCAGAAATATGTATAAGATCAAACTATGTTTCCAAATTATGTAATTTTGCCTCTTTTACCCTTTCATCACCATCGTGCGCTCTTTCTAAAGCATCCCAGACTTACTTAGTTGTCTTCAAGTTTTGAACCTTAATCAACTCATAATGTACCAAACTATTCTTCAAGATGAACTTTTCCTTGTTATTCACTTCATGTGCTCTAATTTCTTCAGGTGTACTTGGACCATTAGCAAGAGGAGTGTAGAGGTTCTTATAAGCTTTCTCCACATCAGACTCACAATACTCTAGTTATTCTCCCATCAACACTTTCCAGATACCATAATTAGTTCCATCAAACCTTAGATAATCAAAGACCATTTTTCTAGCCATCTCGGACCTTCCTCAAGTGGTTAAGCTCTTCACTAAGGAACCAAGCTCTGATACCAATTTTTGGATAGGACAACTGAGAGGGGGGTGAATCAATTGTCACTGATTATAACCTTGAATTTAATTACTAGAACTAACATAAAAATTGATTAAGTGATTAACCATCAAATGCAAATGCACAAACACAATAACACTTGATTTACGTGGAAAACCCAATGAGGGAAAAACCACGGTGAGGATTAACTCACACTATAGAGAATATCAAAACTGATTACAAAAAGGCTCACTGTCTGAGATAAGGATCGCTTCCTGAAATAAGGACTCACTGTTTAGACTCACTGTCCATAGGGCTACAACCAGGAGGGCTCACTTCCAAAGAGATACAAATAAGACAAAGAAGAATTTTTACATAGAGACAACAATCCCAATGCAACAAAGATTCCACCGCAATCATCGATCAACTTGAATGAATGATAGAGTTTTCCTTCTACTCAGTGCATCTAGAAACTTGGCGTTAAGCTTCGCACTGAACAAACACACACCTAACTCACAAACTTTAAGAATAGCATCAAATTCACATCTACTCTTTCACTTATCTTCCTTCTTTTCTTATGTACAGTTTTTATCGCTAGCTCATTCTATATTTATACTATCTCCAACCTTGAAAAGATACAAGGTCAACCATACAACTTCAAATTCAAATTAGGCCGGCCCTAAACATCCTAAAGTGGAATTAGAATGAGGGTGACCCAAACACACACTTCACCGAGATCCATAATAGATCCAACACACTTCATCAACTTTAAAAATAGTGCTTGACACACGATTGGCCAAACCAGTGTAAAACACATAGATCAATTAAGCTCGATGCTTCCAAATGCCGAAACCATCTTCAATAGAACCAGGGCAACGCAATTCTAGAACCACAAGCCATAAGACTTCAACAAAGAAAAATATGAACCAACAACAATTCTCTCGGACCTCAAACAAAACATAGAGAAACATAGCTCACAAGCACCAAAACATCCTCAACAGCTGAGTACCTACAACCTTCTTTTAATACAATTTTTTCAATATCCTCAACATATACAATCATCGGAAACTAGTGGATAACCAACTGAGATCAATGACAACACTTCATTCCTCTTTCCATTATTACAACAATGTATAGTTCAATATACAAATTCTTACTACAATACCACAACAACCAAATATGAATAGCGCAGGGTGGCAGTGAGAACATTTAACAACTAAAGTAAACCACAACTCTACAAGGGGTAAATAGTGACACTGTGGTATGGCAGTGAACAATCACTTAACTGCTAAAATTAACCTATTGTCCTATAGGAGTCAAAAGAGGTGTGCACAGGGTGGCAATACTACTAACCCTACCATACCACTACCCCACAATGGTCTTGATATGATAGAGCGATATGGTGGTGAACAATCACTCAACCACTAGAATTAACCTATCATCTTGTGGGAGTCTAAAGGGGTGTGCGTGGGGTGGTGGTATTGCTAATCCTACCATACTGCTACCCCGCAGTGGTCTTGATATGATAGAGCGGTACCACGATACAAGCTTTCAAAGCATTTAAATTTTAAGTGGAAATGATTACACCTCTAAACATGAACCATTTGATTTCCTAAGATAAAAGGAATGTATTCAAACTCAAAATATGGAAAGATTATGAAATATTTTTGCATGAATTGACACTAATAGTGAGGTGACCAAGCTCAGTAGAAAATATTGCTTGGGACTCAGTGAATTTTTTACAATAATTCACATAGCTCATCATACTAGAGGCAAGGGAGTTCAAGGGGGAAGACTCTACAACTATTATTTCATCGAGTAAGTTCACAAAAACCCTTTGTAGCAAGTGTATAAGAACTAAATTTTCTCCTACAAGTAGAAACTTAAAGAAATCAAGTAGGAGTAAATTCTTCATCATGCCACCCAAAAGAAGTTAACTTGTGAGTAAAAAGGAAGAGTCCACATTTTCTAAAAAAAAGAAGAGATCCCTGCAACAATCCATTTTAGATATGTTACATAATTATGTAGACAAAGGATTCAAAAAGGTGTTTAAAGATACAACCAATGGATGTAGAGACTCAATTATCCCTATCCCAGGGTGGGATATGTTTTGGTACTTCTATGAAAAAAGAGATGACAAGATTCCAGTTTCGAATCATTGGACCTTAGATTTGTCCAAATTGATTGTCCCAAATGTCTTCGTAGATGTTGAGTTTATTAAAGTCTTGGCACAATATTATCACCCAGCTACCAAGACTATAAGAATTCCAAATGGTTCACCATTAGTGGTGCTAACTAAAGAAGCAATTATAGAGTGTTTTATGTTAAATAAGCAAGCTATCACTAAGATCAACTTGGAAAAAAGTGAGGAGGATTATAGGAGATTGAGAAAAACCTATAGGAGTGATGAAATTCCTTTACACATGAAAAGGGGTGTAAACAATAGGAGGATACCTATCTCCCCCTCCCAAATTGAGCCATTTTCCATAGAATACTTCCAAGTATATTTCAAAAGAACTTATTTTGCTTTGTGCCAAGTGCTTAGAATAGATGTTGAAGAGTGGATTCCAATCTATCTCATGATGATGACAATGAAGATACAAAATCCTGAAGTGAACATTGAGTATGACTTGTTGCTGAAATTGAGAAAGTGCTACATGAGGGAATTTTGTAAGTAAGAATTTAGCTCCCATCACTTTTAGGAAATACTCTGCTATGTCATTTAATAATGTACCAAAATAGAAAGAGATGGACTAAGAGAATGTTTTTGGGAATGAATGATAATGAAGAGAATAGGTTGCCTATACAAAAATGGTGTTACATCTGGGATAGTAGATGTAAAAATGGTGATTATGTAATATTTCATGATGATTTCGTAAGAAAGTTCATGGCCAGTCTTGGTCATATTTCACCAAGATTTCCTAATGAAATCATGCAATGATTAAGACCTTTAGAATTGAATACGAAGCAGGGACAAACTCAAAATTTTGGTGATTGGTTCTTCTTAGTGGACCAAACAGTAATAATGGTCTATGGGTGTCTTCAAGCCCCACATGTTTTACCTAAATTTATTTCTATCTGAATTGAATTTTTAGAATTTATGTGGAAAATGTTATGGATGGAGTAGGATGTTATGAAAAAATAGAAAAAGGGGGCATTCCTCCCTAACCTAATTGAATGTGAGGAGTTATTCATAGGGTCTAACACTCTTGAAGAACTACATAACTATTTGAAGATGAGGTATTCATTGAAGTCAAGAGGAGAAAGGATGTTTGATCCTAAAGGGAATATTAATTTTATAAAGTAGACACTTCTCACTAGAACTAGGATTTCCCATTAAATGGATTACGAAGAAGATGTAATAAGAAATTTCTTAACACCTCATGAAGTTTTTCAAAGGAAGAGAAAGTGGGAAATAATAAAGAGGCTTGAGGAGGACGAGAAGAAAAGGGATACTAGAATCCAAGGATTCTATGTTGAAGAAGGGGATCCTATCAAAAGGATGAAATTAATAATTGACAACTTTGAAAGATTATATGTTGAACCAGAAAGGAAACCTGAGGGTTAGTCTTCAAAACCCTCCAAGCTGCCCATCAAACCAAGTGGTATTGTAATCACAAAACCCCTACTAGACACTGCCACAATACAATCAGAAGCATCCCCTAAGCAACCAAGTCTTAAAAGGAAAAAGACACATGGAGTGGCCCCCTTAGTGGCATATGAAATAATTGAAGGAGTAGGGGATACTAAAGAGGTAGCCGAAATACTTTTGAATTTTAAAGATGATGAAGTTGATCAATCACTGCCTAAGCTTGTAAATGATGCTCATAAACTAGAAGAAAGAGTGGATGTACATGGGAATAATGATCAAGAAGTGCATGATGACGAAAGGGTGATTACTTCCCTTAGATTTATTGAAGATGACTTTATTCATATTCCTGAGTTTAAGGATTTTGGATTAAGGTGAAAATGAAAGAATTTGAGGAGAGACTCCAAATTAATAAGATGGGAACTGAGGAGTCACAACATGACCATATTTTTTCCTAGACGTTTGAAGAACTCAAGATTAATGAAATTACTATTAACCCCCAAGAAGTAAGAAAATTGGTCTTAGAAAGCAATATACTAATTATTCCTGGGATGTAGTTAAAAAATATATTCTTACTAGATCAAGTAAGAAGCCAAGAAGATCCCATGCTGATTTTTGAATTCAATTTAGATGAGGGAATGAGTGGCATAGGTTACAATCTAAGAATTGAAACCCTAGCCTTTTGGACAAAGCAAAAAGAATAGAAAAAAAAAGATTTCTTGATGTTGTACAAGAAAATAGAGGTAATTCCATGGTAAATACGCTTCAAGACACATCAACATTGAAGGTACCTACTATGAAAATGCACTCAGTAATGTTTAATAGGGCTGCAGTTAAAGGTATGGAGCTTAGATTAGCAGAATATGAGAAAGAACAGATTGATCTGAATGATGAAGTGAATAGGTTATTCATAAAAAAATGTGAAATTGAAAGAGCAGTTGAAGGGAGTAGGTCCTTCCCAAAGCATATAATTAATAGTATACTAGCCCCCTTCCATCTAGACTAATACAAGTGCAATCACTATTGAACAAGTAAATGTGCTAAAACAAGAAATTGAAAAGTTGAAAAAGAATAATGAAGAAACAAAGGAAGGAGCAAAGAGACAAACCCTTAGGGTATTGGAAAAGATCTTGGAGCATAAGGTTAAACTAATTGTGGACAAATTGGAAAATGTGTATGAATGTTATGTCTCTTTGTCACAAGAAATTGATTGGATAAAGGCTCATGTACCTATATTTGACCCCTTATTCAAGAAATGACAACCTGTACAACACACCTTAATAACTTTGTATAGAATTTTAGAAAGGAGTGTTGAGGTCCCTATAGATTTAAAAAATATTGATCAAATGGTCTGAATAGTCACATATGAATTTCAATGCATATCTGTAGAAGACCAAAAGATTAAGGAAAGAATGAATTCATTTCACACACTAAAGCAGTGGTTCGTGCCTAAGATCCTAAGGGATGATGATTAACTGAACGACTCCAAGGATTGGATAGATGAGTTTAGAAAACTTGTTCCCAACTGCCTCACTAATTTACAAAAGGATGGTGAGATAAATCTTCACCACCTTAATTTAACCTTGGATGGAATAATTACATTGGATGTTGGATACTCAAAATTCATCACGAATGGAAAAGGGTTATTAGAAAATAGATGGAAGATTGACTTGGCCAACACACGAAAAATCCAGGAGTACAAATGGCCTCATGATTATATAGTATACCAATGGGAGTGGGCATATCTAGGGGGAAGACATATCTATCTCCCCCAGAAGAATATGCCTTGTAGTGAAGTACCAAGCCTTGCATATACTATCATGGAGAGAGGACCTTGCTAGATCTGAATGATCATATGTACCTTATGATGAGTAACGGACTTCAATATCTTGTGAGTGCTCTAGACTTCAACAATTGATCATTTCTCATCTTTCATTGTTTTTATGTAATCCCATGTAAACAACGATAATTAATACTTTTTGATTTTATGTTAAAAGTGGGTAATTGAAAAGATTCTTTTTGACATGTCAGTCAGGAAATTTTTTTGAAACGTATTGTAAAATATTTTTGAAGATCAATAGAATGAAGTTATAATTGGTGGTCAAATTTTGGTTTCAATTGTTTGTTGACGTGAATTAATGAATGTTATCTTGTTGTCTCTAGTTTGATCTTTCCTTGTTATTTAAATCAATATATCAAGGGTATATCTAGTTTATCAAAACACATTTGCTTTCTTTGTGTGGTAAATTTATTGGTTCCGTCAAGGAAGGATTAAATTCCTTTAAGTAAATCACAGTAACCTAGGGAGAATAAGTAAATCAAATTAACAATGAGATATGTGGTTTATAATTAGGAACAATTTATTGGTGTCAAAATATCATCATATATGTTAATATTAGATATATATTTGCTTGGTTCAACTCCCAGGATAACTAGAGATAAATCAGACATAACCTTACTGGAGTATGTTTTTCCTTCATCCTACTTGTGTTATGCTTTTATGAGTTATTTTCTTGTGAATATATCCCTAAGGAAAATTTGTCTGATACCTGTAATTGTAAGCATCTTTTTGGTTTTTGACTGCAAATTCTTTTTAATCTGTAAACTGAATTCTATTTTAAGTTTCCATTTGCAATTATCAACAGATTGGAAAGTCAACAACTATCAACTTATGAACTCAATAATTTTTTACTAATTCAAGTTGCTGATCTATACATTATTGTTTATTTGGACTTCAGGAAATGAGGAAAAGGAATGTAAGGCACAAATTAGATTATAGTGATCATAATGCTAAAATTTTAGTCACAAATTATGAACACTTTCATAGTGAAAAAGTGGCCAAGAATAATGAATATTTATCGTGTCTTGGTTTGACAAACAAGGAAGTTGTAAATCGACTAAGTAGTATATTATTTTTTAATAGTGTTTAATGAAATTTAATAGGCAAGAGATTTATGTATATAAGACATAATATAATTTTTTTTTTTGTTTTATAGGCAAGAAAAAGAGTGCAAAGAAAATGTGGAGAAAAAAAAAGGAAAGAAAAGATGCAGTGCCACCATCTCGTAGAAGCCAACACATTTGTGATTCAACAAATGTAGTTGGTGAAAAAAATACTTGTGATGATCATGATGAACTGGACAAGAATGTGCAACATAGTCATCATAGTTGTGCTAAAGTTGAGGTAATATAATAGTTGTCAGTTATTTGTCCCAATGTTTTGTCATTCTTCATGCTTAAAATGTTCTTTTGGAAAAAAATTTATATTTTTTGCATTCTTTAAGTTGTAAGTTAATCTGTCCTAATGTTTTGTCATTCTTCTTTTGGACAAAAATTTATAGCTTTTGCATTCTTTACTTGACTTATATTAATTTTTGCATGATGATTAAACCAAATGCAGAGCAATTATATGAAAGCAAAACAAAAAGAAAAAAGCCCTGCCAATAGAGCTCTCTACAAAGCTGTACAACTTCATGTCAATGTTGATAGTGATTATGATGATGCACTCGATGAGCATGCACATGATATTCATAGTAGTAGTTGTGTTGAACTCGAGGTGAGTGCTAAGAAACCACATGTAGGTAAGTACTATTCAAGTAAGTAATGGTTGTTTTATTATGTAAATAAGGGTAATCATTACCTATTTGATAGAAGCTAGTTAGAATAGTAGTGAAGTGTAATTAGCTAGTATACATAGATTATGGAAATAAGGGAGAACATATAACTTACATATGGAAGCTTAGAGCTTAGTTGTAATAGAGTACATACATAGATTTTGACAATGCATTAGTGCATTGCATGTTCATGGATGTCATGGTCCTTAGTTGGGGGAGTACTTCATTTCCAATCCATGTCTCTTTCTGGAGTGCTCGTATAGTCTAGCACTATTGTAGTCTTTCCCTCCATTTATTTGTACCTCGCAATGGGTTAACACTTTTGTAGTTTGAAAATCATAACACACTCGAAGGTTCTTAACAAATCTAATAGTTGTACCAGGGGCCATGTTTAACAAACCAAATGTAATTGGCAACTTTTCAATATGGTGGAAGATAAATGATTGTTTTTTCTTCTATTCCACAAGATTAAGTAAAAGTATTGAATCTAGAAATACCCTGTTGGCTTCATTTTCTAAGCCAATTTCTCCAATTTTGCATATATCTCTCCCATGTTTTGGGATGTGATCTAACTCCTACATAAAAAAGCATGTACCATTTTATGCCCTTCAATCCAACTACATGCAGGTATCTTTTTAATTCCTCTATCTTTTATCAATATCCTTACTATTTGAACCTCACCACACCTGCCCACTTCTACACAGATGTTTTAGAGAAGAGCATAAGTTGCAACATTTTTAGGATCCAACTAAAAAAGCAGTGTTCTAGAATACTCAACCTATATTCATATATGTTCCATAGGAACCAAAGGTTTAACTAGAATCTTAGTAATAATGTTTAGGGTGTCCTCAAGATAGTCAACATAGACATGAAGGTCAACCATGCACACCTAATGATCAACTATATATGCAATACAATAAGGGTTACTGATGTGTGAAGTATGTGCCTCCCTCATCCACTAAATATGCATGACTGCATGCATCTAGAACACAAGCAAAGCTTACAATGTCGGTGTTCCAAAGTGCTTCATTAATTCAAATACTTTGAGAGCTTCCTTGCAAAATCCATTTTGTGCACATTCTCCAATCATATCATTTCATCACATGAGATGACATCTCTTTGAGGCATTCTGTCAAACAATTCATTTTTTACTATATTTTGGTGTCAAATATTTGGTAATTATGGTTAGTTTCATTACATTCAAATTCTAAATTCTAGGAAATTATATACAGTAATTAGATTGATGGTGGTTGTTTGGATAGTGAAATTAACTCTCTTAGAAATTAACTGAAATATCATGTCTTGAAATATCTAGAAGGATTATTTTAATTAAAGAGGATTTTGTCTTTATTTTTGTAATAATGATTAACAATGATTTTACAGTGCAACTAGCTTGCTATTTTCATTCAAGATACAAGTCATCAAAGTCAAGCACATACCAAGAAGATGGTACTATACTTCAAACCATCAAACTCACTTAGTTTAGTCTGCTTACATGGGGATATTAAGTAAGTTGCTAAACAATTAATATGTATCATTTGTTGTTTGTGAAGGAGAATCCTATGAGATCCAATATGGCAGTGGATCAATATCTAATTTCTTAAGTAAAGATGATGTCACAGTTTGGAAACTTGTTGTGAAACATCAGGTTAGTAATTTTTTGATGTTAAGGCTTCCCTGTTGGATATCAAAGATCTTTTCTCATCAAATTAATTTGGAGTTTATGTATAAATGGATTCTTTCATTGTGTAGGTCTTTACTGAGACAACACATGAACCAAGGTTGACATTTTTGTTGTCTAAGTCTGATGGCATTCTTGGGCTTGGTTTCCAGAAATTTTTTGTTGATAATGTTGTTCTAGTCTGGTTAGTGTTGATAGCCTTCATTCTATAAGGTCAACTTCATTCTATAATCTGAGCGTATCGCCTTTCTTAAAATTTGAACAAGGTTCTGAAATCAAGGGTTCAATATGCATATTTCAGGCCTATGTTGAACACTCTGTTTAAGGGATTTGTTAACAAGGCTACAATTTTTAATTAATTTTTCTTTATATTGTGTTTGGACTTACTTTTGTAAACTTGCAATATACAATGTACTTTTATTCTTTCTATATTGAGACTAATAGTAATTTTGTTGGTTGTATTGAGGCACAACTTTATTCATGGTGGAAAAGGAAAAACCCTGTTGCTCATATTAGATGACACATTGCATATAAAGGATGAAAGATTCTAGGGTTATTTTTTACTGCATTAAAGGAGAGAGCTTCATATATGGGACACGATCAACACTCTCCTTCTTGGATTCTACACGTTACAACTTTCTCTAGGAAGATTGCCCATGTTGTAGAAGTTTTAAGAGATGAAAGGGGCATGTACTCATAGTGAAGGGCTCCAAGCATGTGCTTCCATCATTACATAATTTTTTTGGAGAAGTTTCTTTATTGTCATTTCTATACATTGTAACTTAGATTTTCAGTCTTGTGACTAAAAATAAAAATTGTAGTACTCTATTTCTAAGCATTTTTCAAGCAAGATAGATATTTCAGACTTGTGCAAGCTATAAGAACACCTTTCTTTTAATAAAGTTCAGCGATTTTTCCTTCTCAATGGCTTTCTTATTGTGTGCAATTGATGTTTGATGTGTATTTATGTGTTTTATGTTTAAATCGTCAAATATCAGTCAATTAAAATGACTAAATATACTACTAATTGACGTCAATTAACAATTAAATTAACTAAATATACTACCAATTGATATAAATCAATGAATAGTAAATAAATATGACTAAATATATGACCAGTGAAATAATTGAATAAAAATGACTAAATATACTACCAAATGCATTGAAATCAGTGAATAAAAATGACTAAATAAGTGACCAGTTAACAACAATCAATGACTAAATTAATGAATAAATATATTGGTGAATAAAAATGACTAAATAAGTGACTAGATTACAACAATAAACATGACTAAATCAACAAATAAATGACTAGTTAAATATATTAGTGAATAAAAAATGACTAAATAAGTGACCAGATTAAAGAAATCAATGACTAAATCAACATCTAAATATATCAGTGAATAAAAAATGACTAAAAAAGTGACCAAATTACAACAATAAATGACTAAATCAATGACTATATATACTACCAAATCGATCAATCAAAATAACCAATAAATGAATAAAAATGGTTTAGTCATCAATTCGGTTGCATTATAAATGACTAGCAATAAACTACTAATGGTCACGTGATCATGTTGGGTCATTTATACACAGTTTTTAGTAGTTTTTTTAATCATATATTGTTGTTTTTGTACTAGTGTTAAAAAAAATGCTATTGCCATAATTTTTACCACTATCATCCTAGACAACAACCCCTATCGTCCTACTTTCTAGCACATCTCAGAATTTGTCAAAAATTGGTTTCAAAATATTGGCATAATACCTTACACAGTTGTCAAAAAACACTACCATCATTAGACCTGTACGTTCACAATAAAACATCACCATCTTCAAACTTGGTTTACCTAGGGTTTGTAACTATCACCTTTTGGACACAACATCAAAATCAAAATTGCATCATATCTTATTTAAACATAGAAAAATAGGGTAGGTTCAAAACACATAAGGTTTTATACTAAATTTGGAATGTTTCACCAAACTTACTATAAATAGAAAGGGAAAAATGGGGTGTAATGAACCTACCTATTTTCTATTTCATTCAGGAAATGAGATCCTCCAAGACAGAATTCACTTTCAATAGTTAGGTGAGTCAATTCTATGGAAGATCTGACAATTTCCTTTGTGTGTACGGGGTAAATATGACTAAAATGCACTTTTGGAAGACAAATAAAAAGTACTTAATGATCCCAATCATGCAATGTAATAATTTAATCTTCAAATTAAATCATAACACTAAGAGAATCCACAAAATCCCTTTCAGATTTGTGAAGTCCAAATCATTATAAACATGTCATCAAAAATGCTACAGGGTGTCCTTTTAACAAAAATAGTGACAAAAGTGACTAAACAAGGGTTTTGGGAGATGAAAATAAGATAGAAAATGACCTAAAATCTATAACCTAAGACCTGATTCATGTAGATGCACCTTAACTCTAACGAAAATAGTCAAATTTTTGCAAATTGGATGAGTGGAATACACTTAAAACTTATTTCAAAATCTATTGCAGAGTGTTAAAAAATAGTTGCAAAGTGTCTAGGACACTCCCCCATCCAAAAATGGTGAATGAGTCTTGAGATAGCTTTTAGAGCTAAATTTTTTAGAGCCTCTAAAGACAACTTTGAGATGCAATTCCCCATTTCTTTCACATGAAAATGATGGAAAATGAGTTTGGGATCTGAGTTTCCGTGAGATGACAACTTTTCTTGTAACTTTGGCAATTTTGCACCTTAGAGATCTCCAATCTTTAAATTTCTATCAACCTAAGATTTGTAACACAAACACAAGAGGGGAAAAAATGTTTTTTTTTTGTGAATGGGGGTTTACCTTGGTCAAACTTTGTTTTGGTAATTCAACCTTGAATTGAAACAATGAAACATGAAGGAATGATGAATGAACAAATACAATGTTCCAACTTACCAAACCCTTCATTAAACGTTTGAAGAACCAAAATATTGATGTGGATCTTGCATGAAATGACTTTAATGGATGTGGATCTTGATACTTGAATATTGCTTTGAATCTTTGACTTGAATGCTTGGATTAGATCTTGAAACCTACCTCACAATGTTAGCTTCAAAAACATGCATGAATGAGCATAAATTTGACATGATGCTTGAGATCTTAAATGTTGCAATAAATCCTTGATAATTCTAATCTTGAATGTTCTTGACAATAATCTTTTCTCATATGAAACTTTCCCTCTTGCTAGATGATTTTAATTGACAAAATAACATTGTATTTATAGACATTTATCCTTAATTTCTTGAAAATTAAACATTACAAGCTAGCCTTTGAAATTTGAATTTGGAATGATAAAAATATTGTCAAAACATGCTTTAAATCTGAGTTCCAAGTCCTAGGGAGGACCCATTCACCAATGGGAAATGGGTCCCAGGTCCTTATTCTTGGAACACACATTGCTCAATGTAAGGTGTTATGTGTTGGCATTAATTATTGTTAGGTTTCCCCTTTGGAAAATGCAATTTATTAGGCTTGTAAATGAATAAAAGGGCTTATTAAGACATAATTAAGCTCAATTTAATTAAGAGGGCCCAAACAAGTGTGAAAAGGAAAAGGGGTATATTTTTCAACACTACATTTAGCCCCCACTTTAGTGAGAGGAGGACCTTGCATCAAACTCACACTAAAGTAGTCAAGAGGGGTCGAAGTGCACCAATGTTGATGGGATAGGATGACAAAGATCAAGGAGGTGGCCAAGCCCCTAGGATCCAAGATCCCATGTCAAACCAACATAAGCAAAAAGGGACACACGGAAGATGTATGATATGTAGTAGAAAGACAAGACACACAAACATAGAATGTCAAAGACTAAAATAAATAAAAATAAAAAGAAAATAAAAGGGGTGGATCAATCCTTGACATCCCAACTCAATGTGGATCACACCTTAGCTATTTGTCCAAAAAAATTTACAAGTGGAACTCGTTTTCCACTATGCAAACAATAATGCACTCACACATGCTAGTGGAATTCGTTGTCCACTGGGTGAGCCCCCAAAAGTGGCTTAGTGAGAAAGTCATGCCAAGTCTACAGGATCTCACCATACAATGAGAAAGTCATGACAAGTCTATAGGCTCCCATTGTACTAACCATACCAATGTTATACCTTTGATAGCTTTGATAAGGCACCACACAACACAAAATTTGAGCTCCATAAGGAAAATAGGATAAGAAATGTTCAAAAGGGCTTTACTTAGTTCATGTAAGGTCTCCTCTTGGGGAACAACATGCCTAATATCTTCAAGAGAGGACTAGTCGAGGATAAAAGATTCATCCCTTAGGGAATTCCAACCATAGCATTACGACTAAGAGGAATATCAAATGCTCAGAAAGGTCACAATCTTGAAGGATATCAAACTCAATGTCACCAATAAGAAGACACATCACATGAATTGAGAAGACCGCACTTTGAATAAAATGTTCATATTTCTTAGGAGGTATATAATATCATCACTAAGAAGGTAACATTTAGACAATGAATGGGGGACCATATACCCCCCACTTAAAATGCCAACATACTTTCTATGTTGGTATTTTAAGTAGAAAGAGAGGAAGATGGGATCCTTGAAAAGAATGCATCCCAAAAACTAGGTATTCTTGCCCCCCAATCATAGAGATAAAGACAACCACCAAGAACTATCATGTTGTTTCCATGAGAAATATGGTTGCACCTAATACTATACCACCATGAATGGTAATGAGAAAGACACATAAAGCTACTAATGCTACATAGTGATGAGCAACAAGATAGGAAGAAAATCAATATCAATTAGAGGAAATAGGTGCATTAACACAAGGAAGAGCACCACAATCCTTAAGGTGTTGAATTTTATTACTCAAATCCTTACATTCATTAGTTGAATGACTATGAACTCTATGATATTCACAAAATGAACTCTTATTGTAAAATTTATTGTGTTCTTGGAGGGAGAGATATCAAACGATCTTGGAGAAGTATCAACAAGATAATCTCTTGATCAATAGTAGATGTTCCTCTATTTTGTGAAAAATACATCTCTTGGTTAGTATAAGGTGTCATACATACACAAGACTCTTTAGATTGTGAGATTTTGTATTCTCCCTTAAAGGAGGGTGTACAATCTAGTAAACCCCAATCATTACTAATACATGTGTTTGAATATTTTTGTGTGATGACTTTTATATTAAGCGAATATTTATTTGATTCTTTCATTTCTTTCAAGGGAAAATAACCAAGACTACTAGTCATTTCTATCAGTTTAGGATGCACCAAGGTTGAAGTTTTCTTAGAAGAATTTTTTGTAATAGTTTTGGTATTTAGTGAAGGATGTTTTGACACTTTTGTTTCTTTCGAGGGACAATAACCAAGACAACTAGTTGTTTCTTGTGTATTAGGCTCTATAGGGACACTGATATCTTGTTCTCTAGCACCACATCCTTTTCCACTATAACCAAGTTGTTTCAAAAGTTTGTAACCTCTTCCATAAAGCTTTTCCATTTTTTTTTGATTCAGTGGTTGTTCATAATCAGCTCCATCAAAGTTTGTTGTGTAATTTGTTTCTTCTTCTAAAGTGGTTGAAGTGAATTCTTTTGAAGTACTTTTGAATCTTGTGTTGACATTACCATTGGTTCTTTTCTCTTTTCAGACTCTTTTGTTATGATCTTGTATTCTCCCATGAGTTTAGTTGTAAAATATAAGGAACCCCAATCATCATCCAATAGCTTTGTGACTTCTTCAATATGCTTTTCTTTTTATTTCTCTTGCATGAGTTCCACTTGTGTAGTTGGTGTCAATTTTTTCAAAGGAATTTCCTTGTTTTTTCTTAGTGTGCAAACAAATTTTTGGTTCAGGGTCAGCTTGATTGTATAAAATTTTGTCATAGACATACTTCATTATACGATGAAGAGTTGAAGGTTCCCCATTCATTGCATGAATCCAAGGTCTACCCAAGAGAAGATTATATGAAATATTATAGGGCATGAAATGGATATAAGTTTGTAATGTGACCTTTCCAACTGTAATAGGCAATGTGATCACACCAAGCAGTTGTTTTCCTACATTATAAAACCCAAAAATAGATAAAGAATTAGGTTGAATTTTTTTCTTGTTTATTCCAAGCCTATCCAAAAGGCTTATGCTACACATGTTAAGGAATGAATCATTGTCAAAAAGGGTTCCCTTTATCCCAGTCCTATTAATGAGAGCGACTATCATGAAAGATTTATTTTGTTTTTGCACTTCCAAAGAAGGTAGCTCACTTGGGTGGAAAACAATTTCTGAACTCATTCCTTGAATTAGGGATGCTATGTCATTTGGGTTTGCACTTGGGGGAACCACAACTTGTTGCAATGCATTTTGAAGCATACCATGGTAATTAGGTGAGGCTTTAATAAGATCCCATAAGGATCTCTTAGCGGGAGTATTTTTAAGTTGTTCAACAGGATCATACTCCTTCCCATTATGTAAAGTTAAACAAGGAGCAATAGGAAAGATAGTTTGAGGCAATGGTAATGAAATAGGAGTGGGTTGAGGTTTCCTATTGTTCCTTGTATTATATGTGTGAGCAACTGTATTGTAACTTGGTTGTTGTGAAACGTTGTTACTATCAAGCTTCCTTGTAATGTTCAAGATGGCTCATGGAGGTAATGGTTACTTTTTAGGTGGTTCTAAGATAAGCACATGTTTATTTTGAACTTGAGGTTGATGTGAGGGTGGATAGAGGATAATTAGTGGCTCAAAAGATCACTTCAAGGGATATATAATGTTCATAATCTAAAAATGCTTATTCTTATTGTGATGATCCTTTAGAAAAGGGGATTCTAATGTCACCTCATCATCTTCATATAATGAAGCCACATTACTATTGTTTTAAAGACATGCATCAATTATATCATTCTCTTGCACCATGATATCTACCCTAGTAGGATATTTTTTAGGAGAAGAGAAAACAAGATGCTAATCACATTCCATGGTTAGATTTTGTAAGATAACTCCATCACAAGTAGGGGAGGCATCAAGAGAATAATAACTATGATTTTATTGCTTGCTAATGATTGGATCCTTTTGTTCAACAAGATGTTCCCAAGTGAGAGAAGCATTAGGAAAGGGAGAAACAAGATTATCATGAATCTCAATGAGTGTATCTTTTAACACCAACCTATCTTCTTCATAAATAGGAGAGATAGTAGGAGAAGAACAAATTTGATTGTCATGATTGCCCATGATTTCATCCCTTTTTACTAAAGCATTCTCACAAGTAGGAGATAAAATGGAGACTAGGTAAAGTGATGTTAAGAAATGCATCAATGATCTCATTCTCTTGTGCCATAATATCTTCACAAGTAGGAGAGTTTGTAGAAGAGGAGCTTTCAAGATTGTCATGACTCTCAATGGGCGTATCTTCTAACACCAAAATATGCTTGCCAGAAGTAGGAGAGGTATTGGGAGAAAAGAAACTATGATTATCATGAGTGTCTATGCTTACATTCTCTTTCACTAAAACCTTCTCACAAATAGGAGAGATATTAGGGGATGTGGAATTAAGGAATGTGTTAACATTTTCACTCTCTTGCACTAAGAGACTCTCATAACTAGGAAAGATGTTGGAATAATGACTAACATTCTTGTTAACGAGCCTTTTCTTGGCATACTTGGAAAGGAAAGATACTAACATTGTGTACCAAAATGAAAGTAATCTAACCAACTTATGCAATGCTTAAAAAATGTAAACAATTGTCCTAAAGATCTGATGATCTTCACTACTAAAATAATTTTGGAATTATTTAAAATGGCTACACAAAATGGATGATTAGACCTAGATGCATAAAACAAAAATTCTTGAAAATTGCCAGACTGAAATAGGGGGTTATCACCAGATCTGGGAAGTGCAGAAAACAACAAAAAAGCTTAGAAAGGTTGGTTTTGAGAGGTCTTGAAGGAATCATTCGCCCATGGGAAAATGAGTCTTTGTTTAGGGTTTTAAAAAATAAAAATCTAAATTCTGAGTTGTTCTGTGTGTTCTTTGTTCCAAGTTGTAAACTAATACTTATAGTTTTATAATTCTAGAAAATTAGAGTTAAATGCAAGTGTAAAATGATGCTAAGTGACAATCAAAATGACCTATTTTTAAATGCAATTTTGATCTAATTTTTTGATTTAAGTGATTGAAACTATGCTATTATGTAAACACTATGCAAAATCAATCTAACATTATGCAACTTTTGTTGAATTTTCAGATTTAAAATGAATGCAAAATAAAAGTTTTCACCTAAAATGCAATGCAAATTTATGTAAAATTTAGAAACCCTAAATGCAGTGAATTAATTCAAATCCTAGATCTAGGATTTGGATGCACTCCAAATTAGAAATTATAATGTTCAAATACTCAGGTTCACCTTAAGTAAACATATAAAAATAGGGTAGGGTTCAAAGCACATAGGGTTTTATACTAAATTTGGAATGTTTCACCAAACTTACTATAAATAGAAAGGGAAAAATGGGGTGTAATGCACCTACCTATTTTATATTTCATTTAGGAAATGAGATCCTTGAAGATAGAATCTACTTTCAACCCTTAGGTGAGTCAATTCTATGGAAGATCTGATAATTTCCTTTTTGTGTGTATGGGGTAAATATGACTGAAATGCACTTTTGGGAGACAAATACAAGTACTTAATTATCCCAATCATGAAATGTAACACTTGAATCTTTAACTTAAATCATGAAACTAAGAGAATCCACAACTCCCTTTTAGATTTGTGAAGTCTAAATCATTATAAACATGTCATCAAAAATGTTGCAAGGTGTCCTTTTAATAGAAATAGTGATAAAAATGCAAGGGTTTTGGGAGATGAAAATAAGATAGCAAATGACCTCAAATTTGTAACCTAAGACCTAATTCATTTAGATGCACCATAACTCTAATAGAAGCAATCAACTTTATGCAAATTGGATGAGTAGAAGACACTTAAAACTTACTTCAAAATCTATTACAAAGTGTTCAAAAATAGTTGCAAAGTGTCTAGGGCACCCCCCATCCAAAAATGGTGAATGAGTCTTGAGATAGCTTTTTGAGCTGAATTTTCAAGAGCCTCTGAAGATAGCTCTGAGATGTAGTTCCCCACTGGTTTCACATGAAAATGAAGGAAAATGAGTATGGGATCTGAGTTTTTGTGAGATGACAACTTTTCTTGTAACTTTGACAATTTCAAGAGGGGAAAAATTGTTTATTTTTTGTGAATCGGGGTTTGCCTTTGTCAAAACTTGTATTGGTAATTAAACCTTGAATTGAAACAATGAAACATGGAGGAATGATGAATGAAAAAATTCAATGTTGCAACTCACCAAACCCTTGATTAAACCTTAGAAGAACTAAAATATTGACATGGATCTTGCTTGAAATGACTTCAATGGATGTGGATACTTGAATCTTTCTTTGAATCTTTGACTTGAATGCTTGGATTAGATCTTGAAACCTACATCACAATGTTAGCTCCAAAAACATGCATGAATGGACATAACATTGCATAATGCTTGATATCTTGAATGTTACAATAAATCCTTGATAATTCTACTTTTGAATGCTCTTGAAAATAATCTTTGCTCATATGAAATTTTCCCTCTTTCTAAATGATTTGAATTGACAAAATAACCTTGTATTTATAGACATTTATCCTTAATTTCTTGAAAATTAAATATTACAATCCAACTTTTAAAATTTGAATTTGGAATGATAAAAACACCACCAAAACATGCTTTAAAATTGGGTTCCAAATCCTAATGAGGACCCATTCACCCATGGGTGAATGGGTCCCAGGTCCCTATTCCTGGAACACACATTGCTCAATGTAAGGTGTTATGTGTTGGCATTAATTATTGTCACAATTTATTAGGCTTGTAAATGAATAAAATGGCTTATTAAGGAATAATTAGTCTCAATTTAATTAAGAGGGCCCAAACAAGTGTGAAAATGTAAAGGGATACATTTTTCAACACTACACTTATCAACATCCTTCATATCACCATCAACAATAAAAAATCAACCTAGTCTTAGACACATATGGAACACAACAAATCAAACCATCATCTTGATATTATTTTCTAGGCTATTAGTAGCAACATTTACTTGCAACCTCATAGCTAGTTTAAGTAAAGCAATCAACATATCCTCTAAGATAAAAGAAAAAAATTAATCTAAGTCTTTTGCATCTTGTGTCCTAGACTAGCATCAAATAAAAACATCAAACATCCACTCATACACTTATCCTGGGGTTTGAGAATCCAACATCATAGCATAATTTATCAAACAACATCCAAAATTGACTCATCTACTCATCATAGGGTTGAGTAGCAAAATATTATCATCTTTAAATATCCAAGAATCCAAAATAAAACTTGATCATCCAACTATCTTGACATCAACATCAATCCATATCAAATATTCAACATCCTTTGTCAAAAAGGTTTACAAATATCCCCTTTCTATGCCATTTCACCAAACAAAATCTCAACTAAAAACACCATCCCATTTCCATAACTTTTCATCTAGAACTCACCAAGGTCTTTTGAGCTCGTTTGTGACTACAACAAGATCCCAACATAAAAATAAAATGGAAGCCAACAAAAGAAGCACCAGTGCACCAAACACCAATATCACCAATGAGGAACCTCAACCATGGGGTTACAATCCTAATAAAATCTCAACTCCTCTAACACAACCAACATTCAAAGCTCAACCAAATCCACCACCTAGTAATGGTGAAATACTCCTTCAACATCAAGACAAATTGATAGGCAACAAAATCAACATCCTAATCCTAAAGATATGATCATAGAGGTGTATGATAGTGATGAGGAAATCAATGAAGAAGTACTTTTAGAGAACTCTCAAGATCCAAAAATTCAAAAACTAATGGAAAAAATGCTTGGGAAATATCCAAACACATATTTCCTTAAACTAGCACAATGTGGTGCCAAGCTACCTACAGTAATGTTGAAAATCTTAAGGATCCTACTCTCGTTCCTTTGGGCCTAACCAATCAGTGGTGAGAAAAATACCTAAACCAGTGGTGGATCCCAAGATACCACCTTTTTTCTCAAAAGAACCTATCAACGATCAATATTTCCCACAACACATGGATAATCCATTGTATAGACATCCCTCCCAAGTTGAACAAGTTGTGGTAGCTCCACATGCTCAAGAAAATCCAAATCTATTGATAAGACAAAACATGCCACCACATAATGTGGAAACTAATACAATGGGACCCAAAATATCTTGGAACACCCAACAAAAAGGTCCTATTGTTAATATGCAAAACATAGGAAATATTCCACCAACAAGGAAACAACCCTTTGCAACCACAACTACATGCTAAAAACCCACCTCAAGGAAAACACATATATCAACAAAACAATCCACCCATTGTATAGGATAAAATTTGCACCCCTTGTGTAAATTCCCCTTTTGCATCCCTTCACCTTAGAAAATCAAAACCGAAGGTGAAATTCCACATCACCCATCTGAAATACATCCACTTGTCATTTTTCCTGTGTGTTGGCAGGGGAATATTTTTTGGGTACACGAGTGTGGTGCGTAGATGTCTATGCAACATGTTTCCATCCCTAACAGATTCCTACCTCTGGTGTCCATAGGAACGTTACGTTCTCCATTGGGCATGAAGAATAATGCCTCTGTGTCGACTAGTTGACCCGAAAATGGATCCTTCCCTCCTATTTTGATCTTGAAATGCCTATATTGCTCATTCATTCCATCTTCTATGATCTCTTGAGCATTCTAGTTCATCTTCTTCACAATTCTAACAAATTCACTTGATTTCTTGAGCATTTTTACAACTCCATTGAGCATTACAATAGCTTGTTACTCCATCAATTTCATCTTTGTACGTGTTTTGCTACCATAGAAGTTGCGGGTTTGGAGCCTTGCAAGACCTCCCTTTGTCACCATTGTGGTTGTGTCGACTTTGCCAATCTCATTGTCTTACATTCTCCCTTCATTTTCCTTGAGTGCCTTTGTGTGTAGGTGGTATAGCTTCACTTTCCTTTCTTATTTTTGGCTTGATAGAGTAGAATTATATTTTTTGTAGTGTTCAATATTCTCTTTTCTTCTTTCCTTTATTGCATTTTCTACTTCATGGCTTTCTTGGCTGTCTGTGGAGGTGGAATCACCAAAATAGGGGTTTGACTGAGGAAAACCCCTATACAACCCAAAAATTTTCCCTCTCTTGGTTGTGTGTAGGTGAACGTGTGTGTGGAGCTCACTGGCGAACTGGACCTTCAATGAGTTCATATTCATCACCCTTATCTTCATCTACCTTCTTTATCATTTACGTAGCTATTTCTCGTATTTCATTATTCTATTTATTTCGTTAAAATTAGTTAGCTAGATAGTTAGTAGGTTTTTTTGCTTTCCGTACTATATTTCATGCTTTCTGGCCATATGGAAACTGTTGTGCAGTTTTCGCACACACGCCCCGCTAAAAGCAGGGACCCTCTTTTTCTTCCACTCTTGTGGTTTTGGCCCTTTGATTTTGAGGATTTACCTTGCCTTGGCATAAGCTTAAATTTTTTATCTTGCTTGCTTAAGTGTTTATCCTTCTTGTTTTGGTGATCCCTTTATGATATTCTTTGAAAATCTAAGTTCTGAGCAAAAGTTTGGGTTTTTGCTCTGTTTCGAGATTTTCCGCCCCGTCTAAATTTTCCCAGATTTCATTCAAACTCTGGTGAAAGGGCTCCAATGCTACAATTCAGGAATTTCTTGTCTTCAAGGAATTCCACCTGGGTTAGATTTTTTTGAATTTTCGTCTTGCCGTCGGGTTTCTGAACTTAATTGATTTTTGGAGCTTTATTCCATTCTACTTTATTGTTGGCATCCTATTGAGGTGAGATATTTGAGCCTGTGGTGCTTGGCTTGCTTTGGCATACTAACTTTGTGAAGTGTTGAATCTGGTTGTGATTCCCTCAGCCTTATCATTGTTGTTGCTTGTTCGAGCGTTTAAGATTGTTGTTTGTCTTTGCTGGGGTTGACTAGAATTTTATTCATGGTATATGTTTATTGCCCCCCTTCGATTATTGAATGTGAGTAGTTCTTTCTGTTGGGGCGTATTTGGAATTCATAGTCCTGTATATTTGAGTGTATGGGGCTTGGGTTGCTTGATATTGCTTTATTTATGGTTTCCCAAGTAAGTTCTGAGCTTGTTCGTTCATTTTCATCATGAGGTGGCTTGCTTGTGAGCCATAAATAACCTTTGTGAGAACCCAATAGTCGAGTTATCTGAGTCCAAGCTTGCTCTGTGCGTTAATGGTCAAAATTTAGGGTTTCATATCTAGGGCATCGCCATTTCATCTTAATTTGCTTTCAAATGAGCCTAGAATTCAAGGAAGATCTGTAGAAGGTTCAAGTTAAACTAGTTCCATACCCAGGGTCCTAAAATTTGTGATCATTCAATCAATTTGAGTGAATGAGGTTGCAAGAAAATGATGGTATTTGGCATTTCAAGATCTTCGCAGAATTCCTCTTTGGCCGAAATTCCTCGACTTTCCGTTTTCTCCTGATTTTCTCGAATTCATAATTTTCTGGAGTTTTACCTACTTCGCAAATTTCTGCTCCCTCCGGATTTTCCCAAAAGTACTTTGTTACTTTGTTTTTCCAAAATCTGCTGACTATCGCTTCGTTCGTGAAAATCCGTCCCATGCAGATTTCTCTGGAACTTGGTGGAAGGTAAAGGAATATGAGATAGCATGATTTGTTAATGAATGATTATGCATTTTATGATTAATTTGAGCTATTTTGAGATCTCTCATGTTGTTTCTTGGTTGATAATGATCGAATTATGTTTTTGAAATTGGGGAAAACAGATTTTGATGGGATCCGGAACCCAATACAACCAAAAGCCAAACAGCTTAAACAAGCCAAAAAAACTAGACTGCAGAAAAGACAGCCTGCAGTCAACAAAAAAACCAGCTCACAAACAAACACCATTAAGTTTTACAATTAGAGTTTCATTTGTTGGAGCGAAGAGTCATATCGAAAGAAGGCCCAGAGGGTTTAGATTTTTTTCCAGTAACAGTAGTCCAGCCTTCTTCAACTTGTGCTACCTTAGCCTGCCAAGCCAGCCCATTAATTTCCTAAGGATGAAAATCCGCAACCCGGGAGGTAACATCAGAGTTCGCCTGAATAGGTGTGGAAATAACCAGAGAGCAATCAGAGGTGGGAAACAAAGCACCATCAGTAGAGACAAAAACCGGTCTAGTAGTATTATCAATATGATTTATCATGGTAGCTTCCCCAGCGGAGGAAGGAGAAACCCCAACAACCTGTGAATCAGAAGCTCCAGCAGCAAGTGAATCAGAAACCCCAGTAGCCTATGATTTAGAAGCCCCATCAGCATGTGAATCAGAAGCCACCACCTCAGAGAAGCTCCGAAGAGGATCAAATTTCTTCTCCACCTTGTAATGTTGTTGTGAAGCGCCAATCCACCAAGTAGCTGTCTTAGACTTCTTCTCAAATCCACATTGAGCAGCAGCATGTCCTGTTTTGAAGCATCTTCTACAGCGGAAAGGGACCCCCTCATAATCCAACGATTGGATCCAAGACCCCCTAGAAGATTTTAAGAGAACCTCGGCAGGCAGTCCTTTTGAGACATCAATTTCAACAAGTATTCGGGCAAAGGTAGAGTGATAAAGATTATAAAATTCATTGTCCATAGTTAAAAAATTACCTAGGGCTTCCCCAACCTCCTCCAAGAGAGAGTCACTCCAAAGGTGAAGAGGGAGATTAGGCAACCAGACCCAAATCGGGAATTTATTGAAGGTTTCAGAAGCTGGGTTAAAGTTGGTGTGCCAAGGTTTAACCATCAGATGGTATTTGTCCTCCCAGCAAAAGAAATTTTCATACAAGATTTTGTTTCTATCTAAAGTGTTTTCGAACTTAGCAACAAAAAAACCTTTGGCCATAGGGAAGATTTGAACTTTACCAGTGATGAGGGGCTCCCATTTATTGGTGATCCAAGAGTGCAGCTTAGGAAGGCTTGGCCAAAAGCCCCTAAACTGACAGATCACCCCTTGAGCAGAAAGCTTTGCTACACTATCATTTATTTCTTCTGCTAACTCATCCTTAATCTTCACTGTGATGGGATTTTTCACAGGGATGAAACCATCAAAACTCTGCTTAATATTCATATATGATCTAGGTGCATGCATAGATGAGCCAACACCCTTGATACCCTTACCAGATCCAACCCCAACGCCAGCACCAGAGCCAACCCCAGCACCAGCACCAGAACCAACCCCGACGCCAACACCAGCCCCAGCCCCGACGCCAGCACCCGCTCCAGCACCCCTGAGAGCCTCACCAGAAATAGAAAACTCCCCTGTCAGCCCAGTATTCCGGCCCAGAACAGAGGACTCCCCAACCGGCACAATTTTCCCGCTCATATTCATTTTGAAAGTTATAATTATATGATCGAATTATGTTACTAATAGGTGTTTTCATGTTTATTCCACTGGAATCCGCCTGGCTTGGAATACCCCAAAATTCCTTTCTAGCCTCGATTCTACGGAAGGGTGAAAATCCTGAACTATGAAGAAGGTGTTTTAACGATATTTCTGGGTTGAATTTGATCTTTGCTTGGATTTATTATTGGTGATGGGCTAATTCTAATCTTCATGTTATAATGGATATTATTGATAGTGGTTTTTGCTGAGTGCAGGCTAAATTTAACAAGGTTGTCCAGGAGGCTCTGGAGGAGATTAGTTCGATTGAAGGATGATTTAAAGTATTTATTAATTCACCTATGGCCGACCTGGAGAGGAAATTTAAAGTTTTGGTTACTCCACTCTTGGCTAACTTGGATGGAATCATATTGAAGGTACAAGATCAAATAGATAAAGATAGAAGGAAGCGGTTAATGCAGGGCTACATTGAAATTTGTGCTTCCCTATTATTTTCCTTTTACTTCACATGCATTGGTTCGAATTATATTGGAGATCCCAGGCTGACTTGGATGGAGTTCATGCATTTAATGCAATTTTATCTCATTGTGAATTCTCCTTGGGCCGACTTGTTTGTGGCTATTTTATTATTGTAAACCCTAGCTAGGCCGACATGCTTTGGGGGTTTTCTATAAATTTGGCATCTTGCCTCATTTGTAGCAGATATAGATAGATAGTTTTGATACAAGAGCAAATTAAGTAGTAGAGTAGAGTTAGAAGTTAGTTCATTTTGAGCAAGTGTTGTAACATAGAACATTAGAATTGTTGTTGTAATTTGGTGATTCAATACAATTGAAGGGCATTGTGATTTTCTGGTGATCTCTTTTGTGTTGACTTATCTTTCATGGTTCTTGTGATTCTATCTTTTGAAATTTCTCAAGGTTATTAGATGTATGTTAGATGTAGAATTAGACATGATTCAATGGTGTTTATGGTTTGATGCTTGAAGTGTTGCGGAAATTCCTGGTCCATACTTTTCGTAGCTAGTTGATAGAGGAATAAATCATGAGGATGTAGCATGTAGACTCTTCCCTTATTCCTTGGGAGAGGATGCGTTCTATTGGTACAATCATTTGTCTGTTGGGTCTATTCGGCATTGGACTGAACTAGAAACTGAATTCTTGCAGAAGTTTAGCATTCCCATTAGTCCCAATGAGCTCTACCGTCAGTTCACTAGTGTTAAGAGAGAAGTCCATGAGCCTATAGGGTCCTTTAACAACCGGTTTCATCGTGCCTATACTCGATTGCAAGCCCCTTATGTTGTTGATGAAGCCACTGATTTAGAAGTCTATTATGAGGGACTTGATAGTCTGATGGCTACCTTCATGCAATGGAGACACAACCCTCCTAATACCCTACTTGATGCATATGCAGAGGCTGTGAAGGTTAGCACTACTTTAAGGCAACATTTTTCTGGGCCTTTACCATCATTAGGACCAGCTGCTCACCCTGGACAAGTCCCAGCTCTCAATCAGGGTCTCACTAATCATACTCCAATCATGAATCCAGTTCCTCATTTGCCTATGGTCCCTCACCCAGGGCCTCTAGTGAGTCAAATGCCACCTGCAGTCAGCTATCCCCAGCAAAATGCGAATCAGCCTCTTCATCCACAGCCTTAGGCTAGTTTTCCCATGTACCTACAGAATTCTGAAGTTTTGAACCAGTCATTGAATACCAGCATTGCAGTAGGATATCCCCAGTGCAATTGCAAATAAGCCTCCATACAAAAATCCTGACAAGGAAAGACTGAATGAATTATCTGAACAAGTGAAGAAGTTGAATATGGAGGTAACTTACCTGAGGAATCAGAACAGTCAGTTGCAAGCTGCTCAAAGAAATATGCAGTCCAATTAGAGTAGAGAAAGTCAAGAAAATCAACAAGGACAACATTTTGATAGAGGATATAACAACGAAAGAGGATATAATAATGACAGAGGGTATAATAATGACAAAGGATAGAATTATGATAAAGGACAATCCTTAGGCCAAAACTTTGATAGAGGGCAGGTTGGTAGACAAGGGTTCGAAAGGAGACAACAACCTAGGCAGAACAGGACTTGGAATACGAGGCCTAACAATGGAGGAGTCCCTACCCCATTGGATCAACCAGTCAATCAACCAGTCAGTCAAGAGAAGCCTCCTAATAGTGTCTATTTCGCTGAGGCTACTTTATTAGGGTGGTGTAGGCTCCATAAAACAAGTCAACATTTTGAGTTAGATTGTCAGGAGTTCTAGACAGTAGCTTCAATCTTTCAGTATGAAGTGGAGAATAATGTAGGTAGTTAGGAAATGGTGCCATCTACTCCCTATGATTCATCAGTGTTGATACTAAATCATGCTCCTTTTCCTCAAAGCAAGGAAAATGTGCCTGAAGAAGAATCAGAATAGCTGAAGGAAGAGGCAGATCAAGTGTGCAATGGAGATGAGATTACATAGTTGTTCGATGAAAATCCAGTCAATGACAATGGCCCCATGGATGAAGAAGAAGCTTATGTTGAAGAGGTGCAAACCTTCTAGAGGCCTGTCAAGAAGTATGATTTGAGAGACCTACCGCATAGACATCCACAGGCTGGAGGCCCCTTCACCACCTCCATTCCACCAAACAACTTCACAACGCCTCCAAATCCTAATGCCAACAATATTCCATCATATCCTCTGGTGTCAAGGTAGTATTTCTCTAAGGATCAAGCACCAATGGATCTATCAAAGGGAAAGAGTGTTGAAGCAAGCAAAGATAGGGTGGTGGAATACTAAAAGGAGACCCCTGCTGATCTGAGTGAAGAAAAACTGGCTATATATGTTGCAAAAGAACTCAAGAAGCTAAAGGTAAGTCTCTTTGCATTTGAGTTATTGAGATTTCCAACCATTAGGAATGCAATTCTGGGAGCTTACAATGCAAATTCCATATCAGAAGATAGATCAGTTAGTGAAAGTATCAATAAAGCATCTAGTTCTCAATTAGTAGGAAGGCAAAATTAGACTCATAATCAAGTTCATGTGCCTCCTGTAGATAAAGGAAAGGAGAAAGATAGAACTCAAGTTGCTCAAGTGGATACTCCCTTAAATCTATTTCAAGGGAAAATGGATACTCCTCCATTCTTGATTTATGTCCGCATATTTGGTAAGCACTTGCACAACTGTTTGTTGGATTCAGGTGCTTCCACCAATGTAATTCCCTTTGGTGTCTTTTGAGCTTTGGGTATTACCCCTGCTAATTCCCAAAATAAAGTTACACGATTGGATAGAACTAAAGTTAATGTTGTAGGGGAATTAAATATGATTCATATGCAGGTTGCTTCTGATCCTAGGATTCAACAGGTTATTGATATACATGTGGTAGATATACTTGATGCTTACGGTCTAATCTTGGGAAGAGACTTTACCAAGGCCTTGAATGGATATGTATGAACTGATAACTCTCATATGTGGCTTCCTTGGAAGGGAGTGCCAAACCATATTAGAATTGAAAGAGAACCTAGGATGAAATACATGATCACAGAACATCAAAATACCTCCAATGAAATTCTGATATTAGAAGTAAGAATGAGTAATTACATGCTTGTAGCTCCTTTTGATGAGTCAGATGTAGAAGAGGTCCTTATGTTCCACACAACACCTATTGATCTTACAATAGAATTCGGTAGTACTAATTCCTTGGTGGAACCAGTTGAAAATGAAGATGATCTTGAAGACAGCCAGCTCAGTTTACTAGATAACTTCCAGGAATTCATTCAAAAGTGCATTGAGGATCAGATTCAGTTGGGTAGGGAAATGAATTTTGGAGAACTACTCTTGCCAAATTGGTGTAGGGTCCATCATGCCTCCCCTTCTGAACTGGATTGTTGTTTATGTGAAACTGCAGTGGAACAAGTGCAGAAATGTATCAATCCCATCCCAGCAGTCAAAATTAATATCTAGAATGTCCAAGAGGATCCTAAAGAAAAAAAAGTCATGCTTTCTAAAGAACCATCTAGCAACAACAGTGCAAGAGATACAACAAGGAAATATGCAGTTGCTGGTTGTTGGAATTTAAGGTTTGATGGATCCAAATCAAAGAAAGGAGCTGGGGCAGGATTTGAGCTAATCAGTCCAAAAGGTAAGACTTTTTTTGCTACTCATAGACTTCAATTTCATTGTACGAATAATCTAGTAGGATACGAGGCTTTGGTCTATGGGTTGCCAATGGCACTAAAGAAAAAGGTTAAGATATTGCAAGTCTTTGGGGATTCAGAGCTAGTGGTTAAGCAAGTTAGGAGACAATACTCTTGTCATGATAGAAGAATGACCAATTATAGACATAGAGTATGGGACCTTATTGAAGGGTTTGATGCCTTAAACATCTAGTTGATACCACAAAGTAAAAACTAGATAGTTGACTCCCTTGCTTAGGCAGCTAGTACATTGCAACCTCTATCTCTTTCTGAATTGAAGAAGTTTACAGTGGAACTGACCCCAGTACCTTCAGTACTTGATAACGTTACCAACTTCCAGGTATTTGAAGATGACAAGCATATTATGGATTTTATCACAAGCTCAGATTCTTTTCTTCTCAAATTATTGATGAAACTAAACTCTAAGAAGCAAAGATGGATCTAGAAGGAGTAATTAATCGGAAGACCAATACTATTCCCAGAGGAATGGTGCAATTAGAGAGGATTTTTGATCTGGACAAGGTCATAGATTAGGAACAAGATGCCAAGAAGGGGTCTATCAGTGGACAATGTGAAAAGTATAATATGGTGACTCAGGAGGATGTCAAGAATGTCTTCATTGGTAAAGTATGTACTCTAGAAGAGAGGAAAGGGACAATCAATGCATTACATACATACCAAGATGTGAAAGCCTAGAGTTATGAAGACTTAAAGACCTATGACACATCAATCATAACTCACACTATCCCTCTCAATCCAAGAGTAAGACCCTTTAGGTAGAGGCAAAGGCCAATCAATGCTCTACTGGAACCAATAATTCAGAAGGAAGTGCAGAAGCTGCTATCTGGAAGGATCATATTCCCAGTCAGACATTCCACCTGGGTTGCAAACCTGGTTCCAGTGCAAAAGAAGAAAGGTGAAATCAGGTTGTGTAGATTTTAGGAACCTCAATAAAGCATCAAAAAAGGATAATTATCTAGTACCCTCGCTGGATGAAGTACTTCAGATTGTCAATGGATCTCAGATGATGTCTTTTTTGGATGGCTACTCATAGTACAACCGGGTTATGGTGCA
This sequence comes from Sequoia sempervirens, assembly GCA_007258455.2. NCBI lineage: Eukaryota > Viridiplantae > Streptophyta > Pinopsida > Cupressales > Cupressaceae > Sequoia > Sequoia sempervirens. Next base: position 220,915,231 of record VDFB02281492.1, on the reverse strand, counting down.
GTATGAAGACAAGCATAAAACTGCTTTCACCACTAAGTGGGGAACTTTTTCCTACAGAAGAATTCCCTTTAGTTTCATTAATGTTGGGGCCACATTTCAGAGGGCCATGGACATTGCATCTAAGGACATAATTGGTAAGTGCATAATTATTTATATGGATGACTTGACAGTATTTTCCAAGAAGAGAGGTGACCATATAGCAGATTTGTGTAAGGTGTTTCAGAAATGTAGAGAGTTTGGTATATCTCTCAATCCAAAGAAATGCATCTTTGGGGTTATAAATGGAAAATTGTTGGGGCACATTATCTCTGAGAAAGGAAATTCCATTGATCTAGAACGAGTGGAAGCTATACTCAAGATGCAACCACCGGCTAGCAAGAAAGAAATGAAATTATTTTTTGGTAAAATCAACTTTGTAAGGAAGTTCATCACTGGATTTGCAAAAATAGTCAAGCCACTGAATGCAATGTTGAAGCAGGAAGCCGAAGTTGAATGGAGTGCAGAAGCTAAGGAAGCATTTGTAGAGATAAAAAGGGCTATTGTTGAAGCTTTGGTTTTGGTGAGTCTAGATTATGCTAAACTGTTCTATATATATTCGTTTACTTCTGATCACTCCTGTGCTACTATGTTGACTCAAAAATCTGATCAAGGAAATGAAAATCCCATAGAATTCATGAGTGCACCATTGAAAGATGTTGAACTAAGGTACCCAAGTGTGGAAAAGTAGGCTTATGCCTTAGTTAGATCTGTGAAGAATTTCATACACTATATCCTTAGAAACAAGGTCATTGCAATAGTTCCTGACCTTGCAGTCAAGCTATTGTTGATGCAGAATGAGCTAGGAGAGCGCAGGGCTAAGTGGGTAACTATGTTATAAGAATACAATATTGAGATTCAACCCATGAAGCTAGTAAGAGGGCAAGGACTTACAAAGACAATGGCAAAAATGGGCCTTGATCTTATAGCTCAGCATTACAATTTAGAAGATGTTTCTCCCAAGGAATGGTATGATGATATTGTGCATTATCTCCTGACTCAAAGGTTTCTTGACCATCTTAATGTAGTACAGAGAAGGGCATTACATTTGAAGAGTGATAGTTTCATGCTGAAGGGAGTTGTTCTATATAGGAAAAATCATGAAGGTATCTACCTGAGGTGCTTAGGAAGACAAGAAGCTGAGAGATTCATGGCCGAATTTCATGATAGATATGGTACTGGCCATGGATCTGCACATGCCACTGCAAGTCAAATTCTGAGGGCTAGTTATTATTGGCCTACATTTTTCAAGGACACACACAACCATGTCAGAACTTGCCATGTGTGCCAGATCGCAACAACTAGAGAAAAGTATGCAGCACTCCCACTTCAACCACTCTTTGAGGTAAAAGCTTTTGCACAGTGGGGGATGGACTTCATAGGTCCCATCAATCCACCTTCCTCTGCAGGGCACAGGTATATTCTCACTTTTACTGATTACTTTACACGATGGATTGAGGCTCTTGCATGCAAACATTGTACCTCTGAAGTGGTAATAGATTTTATTGAATTAGGTATTATCAATCACTTTGGATGTCCTTTATCTTTGGTTTGTGATAATGGTCCTACATTTGCATCATTGAAATTTTCTAACTGGGATTTTGATCATGGGATCATAATAAAATTTTCCTCTAATTACTATCCACAGGATAATGGTTTGGCCGAGTCTTCCAATAAAAACCTCTTAGCAGTCATCTGTAAGTTACTAGAGAAGAATCCCAAGGATTGACACACTCAGCTTATATTTTCTCTATGGGCAGATCGTACTAGACAAAAGACTTCCATAGGGACCTCCCCTTATCATCTTATATATGGTCTGGAACTTGTATTTCCCATTCAATTAAGGATCCCTACTTTACAGTTCATTAATGAATATTATGATGAAGAAAATAGGCGTGAGGCCCGCCTACAAGAGCTGTTACACCTTGAAGAAAGAAGAGATGAAGCCTTAGAAAACTTTGCCAAACATCAAGGTGTAGCCAAAAGATGGTTTGGTAGAAGAGCCAAGGTAAAATCCTTTAGGATCTCTAGGTTCTTTACTAGGATAAATCCCATGACCGTAAGGGGGAGCATGATAAATTTGACAAACTTTGGCTTGGCCCTTACCAGATTTCAGCGATCCTGGGAGATAATGCTTTCTGCTTGAAAACTCTCTCTAGGGAGGATATCCCATTGCTTGTCAATGGGCAGTATTTGAAGCATTATTTCCAATCTTGAGTTGTCTACAGTTCTTTCCTTATATATAGTTAGATTAGGTTTCCCTTTCTACTTTGCTTTGCTTTGCTTAGTGTAGGTTTTCTTTCGGTTTGGTGTGTTTTGCTCTGCTTTTTCTTTGGAGGTCTTCTTGTTTTCTTCTAGATGTGTTGCACCTGCATGGAAAATATTCTTTTATCTGGGATTGTTCTAAGTATTTCCTTGATGAACTTTAATCACGTGTCTTGAATGGATGGTTGAGGTCTTTGTTATCATCATGCAGTCTAAGTGTTTGATTTAAGGAAGATGGGTCACTGGTTTGATTTGAATTTGAAGTATTATGAAATCTTATATCTCTCATACATCTTAAGAATCCTGAAGCTGTGGTAGGGTCCTTGTGAGGTCTTGTAGGGTGAAAAATCCTATTTCTGCTTCAGCGCCACTGTGGTTCTCAGCCCTGAGTGTGAACTTCATTGTTCACAGGTTCAAATGAAAAAATGAAAAGAAAAGAAATATCAAAAAGAAGAAAAAGAGAAAATATTAAAAATCAAGTGAATTCAACTTATTAGGGGTATCTGAATATCTCTATCGGGGCTATGGACGCCTGACTGGCAATAGAGCTATGTTCAGGAGAGTCACAATGATAACCTCATCGAGGCTATAGATGTCTGACTGGCAGTGAGGCTCTATCCAGGTTGCTTTTGAAGTTAGAATCTTTACGTACCCTGACCTGATTGAACTTGGTTTCTGTAGTAGCTCAAGGAGGGAAATGAACTCATGTGTACACACTTGGAATTTTAGTCTATAGAAGGTTCAGCCTGCCTTTGGTTCTGATTCTTTAATCTTGCATTTTGATTTGTTTTTCTGATAGTGAGATCAAAACCAGAGATTTTGGGTTCATGATTCTTGTTCATCATCAAATGCTTTGGCGCATTTCCTAGCAGAGTCACCATTTGTTGTGTAGTTTTCGTACACACGCCCCGCTGAAAGTAGGGACCCTCTTTTTCTTCTGCTCTTGTGGTTTTGGCCCTTTGATTTTGAGGATTTACCTTGCCTTGGCATAAGATTAAAATGTTTATCTTGCTTGCTTAAGTGTTTATCCTTCTTATTTTGGCGATCCCTTTATGATATTCTTTGAAAATCTAAGTTCTGAGCAGAAGTTCGAGTTTTTCCTCTATTTCGGGATTTTCCACCCCGTCCGGATTTTCCTGAATTTCATTCAAACTCCAGTGAAAGGGCTCCAGTGCTACAATTTGGGAATTTCTTTTCTTCATGGAATTCCGCCTGGGCCGAATTTTTTTGAATTTTCGTCTTGTCATTGAGTTTCCGAATTTAATTGATTTTTGGAGCTTTATGCCATTCTGTTTTATCGTTGGCGTCCTATTGAGTTGAGATATTTGATCATGTGGTGCTTGGCTTGCTTTAGCATACTAAATTTGTGAAGTGTTGAATCTGGTTGTGATTCCCTCAGCCTTATCATCGTTGTTGCTTGCTCGGGCGTTCAAGATTGTTGTTTGTCTTTGTTGGAGTCGACTGGCATTTTATTCATGGTATGTATTTATTGCCCCCCTTCAATTATCGAATGTGAGTAGTTCTTTCTGTTGGGGCGTATTTTGCATTCATAGTCCTGTATATTTGAGCGTCTAGGGCTTGGGTTGCTTGATATTGCTTTATTTATGGTTTCCCAAGTAAGTTCTGAGCTTGTTCATTCATTTGCATCATGAGGTGGCTTGCTTGTGAGCCGTAAATAACCTTTGTGAGAACCCAACAGTCGAATTATCTAAGTCCAAGCTTGCTCTATGCGTTAATGGTCAAAATTTAGGGTTTCATACCTAGGGCATCGCCATTTCATCTTAATTTGCTTTCGAATGAGCCTAGAATTCAAGGAAGATCTGTAGAAGGTTCAAGTTAAACTGGTTCCATACCCAAGGTCCTCAAATTTGTGATCATTCGATCAATTTGAGTGAATGAGGTCATGAGAAAATGATGGTATTTGGTGTTTCAAGATCTTCGCGGAATTCCTCTTTGGCCAGAATTCCCTGACTTTTCGTTTTCTCCTGATTTTCCCGAATTCGTAGTTTTTCGGAGTTTTACCTGCTTCGTAGATTTCCGCTGCCTCTGGATTTTCCTGAAAGTCCTTTGTTCCTTTGTTTTTCCAAAATTTGCTAACTATCGCTTCGTTTGTGAAAATCCATCCCATGCGGATTTCTCTGAAACTTGGTGGAAGGTAAAGGAATATGAGATAGCATGATTTGTTAACGAATGATTATGCATTTTATTATTAATTTGAGCTATTTTGAGATCTCTCAAGTTTTTTCTTGGTTGATAATGATTGAAGTATGTTACTAGTAGGTGTTTTCATGTTTATTCCATTGGAATCCGCTTGGCTTAGATTTCCTTGAAATTCCTTTCTGGCCTGGACTCCGTGGAGGGGTGAAAATCCTGAACTGTGAAGAAGGTGTTTTAACGATATTTCTGGGTTGAATTTGATCTTTGCTCAGATTTATTATTGGTGATGGGCTAATTCTGATCTTCATGTTATAATGGATATTATTGATAGTGGTTTTTGCTGAGTGCAAGCTAAATTTAACAGGGTCGTCTAGGAGGCTCTGGAGGAGATTAGTTCGAATGAAGGATGATTTAAAGTATTTATTAATTCACTTGTGGCCGACCTAGAGAGGAAATTTAAAGTGTTGGTTACTCCACTCTTGGCCGACTTGGATGGAATCATCTTGAAGGTGCAAGATCAAATAGATAAAGATAGAAGGAAGCAGTTAATGCATGGCTACATTGAAATTTGTGCTTCCCTATTATTTTCCTTCTACTTCACATGCATTGGTTCGAATTATATTGGAGATCCCAAGCCGACCTAGATGAAGTTCATTCATTTAATGCAATTTTATCTCATTGTGAATTCTCCTTAGGCCGACTTGTTTGTGGCTATTTTATTATTGTAAACCCTAGCTAGGCCGACATGCTTTGGGGGTTTTCTATAAATTTGGCATCCTGCCTCATTTGTAGTAGAGATAGATAGACCGATAAAAATATAGATAGTTTTTATACAAGAGCGAATTAGGCAGTAGAGCAGAGTTAGAAGTTAGTTCATTTTGAGCTAGTGTTGTAACACAGAACATTAGAATTGTTGCTGAAATTCGGTGATTCAATACAATTGAAGGGCATTGTGATTTTCTGGTGATCTCTTTTGTGTTGACTTATCTTGCATGGTTCTTGTGATTCTATCTTTTTAAATTGCTCAAGGTTATTAGATGTATGTTAGATGTAGAATTAGACATGATTCAATGGTGTTTATGGTTTGATGCTTGAAATGTTGCAACAATTCCTGGTCCATACTTTTTGCAGCTAGCTGATTTTTAGTTGCTTTGCAAAGTTAGCTTGGACCTTATATTTATTGTGCTTAAGTTCAATTGTGAAGTTTATCCATTTCGATTGCAATTGGGTTGTATTGGATGAATGTTCATGATCTGAAAATCTTAATACCTTAGAAGATTGCACTGTTTCTGTGAGATTACAGGTTCATTTGGGTTAAGCAGGAATTAGTTTATGAGGGATTGGTCCATTTCAATTATTTCATCATTTGCATTGTTAATCTTAGTAGTTTTAATTTAGAAATCTCTTTGAAACCCTTATCTTTTTTTATTTCTTCTATCATTTGAGTTAGATTTAGGATTGAAGTATCATTATATTGCCAGATCTGATAAGTTAAAGATTTAGTATTTGCTTGTAGTAAGGTCCCTTTGTGATTACCAACATTTTCACATTTATCACTGAGTTTTTAATGCATTGTCAAGACCTGACATTAGAGACCTTGGGGTTATCTCTTGAGGCTTGCTTATAGAGATTTACGTTTCAAGAGAGATAGGATATTATATTCTGTTTGAGTTGTTGTTGTGCAGAAAACATCATCAACAGAAACCAACACACTGTGTTGTTGTCCCAAACCCACATTGTCATCCTCGGATAGAGAGTTGTCTGGGGTGTAGTTTAGATTCTAGAGACCGACTTGTCTAGCCCCATTTAGGTGTTTGGATTTGTGGAGTGACACAAGAACTTGAGAGTGCTCTTTATTCTCTATCATTTCCTTAAACAACCACTTAGCCTAAGGTAAGATAGGGTAGCAATCTGCTCTCGACTTTCCGTGACTTGGAGCCTTAGTGTGGTTGGTCCCCCTACCTTACACTTTTGGTGAACCTGATGTGTACAACATCTATCCTTTAGTTTGTGTTGAGACTGTTTCCCTCATGCATGGTGACTGTGGTAAACCTGAGTGTTTTGAAGGTTTATGAGCATCACAACCTAGTCCATGACTTCTAGGTACATTTTTAGGAGAAATGTGCAACACCTACTAATGGAAAAGATGGTCACTTCCAATTTCACCTCTAGTTTTTCCATTGGTCTAGCTACTAACTTTACCACTAGTTTTCCTACAGGTTTTACTAGCGATATGGGTTTCATATATGAGACCACTCATGATCCTACCCCTCCAACATCCCCTTCGGCTTTGTCTATGGACAAGGATGATGTTGTACATATCCCTACATAAATTTTTTTGGCATTGGATAAAAGATTGTTAGAGCTTGTGAATCATTTGGAGAAAGCACCAAACATGGCGAGAGCTGCTAGGCTTGCTAGCAAGGTGAGGTATATGTTAGTAAAGGATCAAACGGGCATAGAGTTCTTGCATGGCCTTACCGATCTAACTGAAGCTTATATCCCCTTGTATAAGACTAGGTTGGACACTACTTGAGGAGAGGTGCTTGATGCCTATGAGAGACAAATAGGCATCCCGATGCCTTACATGTCTGTATTTATGGCCGAAATAGGCCCTTCGATTAGCATTTCCTCTGCTTCATAGAAGCCCTTTACTGTCAAGGAACGTAGAATACCCCTTGGTTTTAGTTTCACCCCTCCTATTGCCCCTAGCGGTGGGCGTTCCAATGGAATGAGTGGTGGCGGCTTCGGTAGGGGAGGTGGCACTGGAAAAGGTGGCTCTGGTGGAGGCCATGGTGGTGGCCTTGATAGTGGTGGTGGCTTTGGTGGAGGCCCTACTAGTGGTGGTGGCTCTAGTAGTGCTCACAGAGGCGAATCCACAGGTGGCTCTGGTGGTGGTGGTTCTAGAGGTTCCACTAGGCCTTTGTCATCATCTAATCCTATCTTGAATGCTCTTCTTCAGAACATGGGTCGGATGCAAAACCAGTTGGTAAGCCTTTCTCGGGTCTCTTCCTAACCTATCTTCCAACCTCTCTTCTGACATATTCCATTATTAGTGGCAATTCTGAGTACTCCTTTCCCACAAGGAATGGAGATTCCTAAGTTCAAAAGGTATGGTGGTAAAGGGGTTACACATGTGTCAACTTTCAACACCATGTGTACAGACTTCTTTCATCATGATGCTTTGATGACAAAAATATTTCCTCGATCTCTCAAGGACACAACACTTGAGTGGTATTGTTCCTTACCTGATAATTCTATATTCTCATTTGGTCAGCTTGTCAATCAGTTTCTCCATTAGTTCCAAGCTAACATCAGTCTGAAGATGACCTTCCCAGATCTCATCCGATGTAAGTAGGGAGATAACGAGAAGATAACTAACTTCATAGCGTGATACCAAGTGCTCTTTTTACAGATCTCATACCCGTTTCCTGACTCTGATGTGCAAAAGGTGTTCATAGGAAACCTACAATGAGCATGGCAGGAGAAGTTTTCCCTGATGAAATACCATTCCTTTGCACATCTGTGTTCTGAGACTATCAACAAATGATGGTTTAGTTTAGGGGATCTTTCTTGTGCTCCCATTTGGAAGGAAAGTCTATTTTGTCCATCTTAGGAAAAGGAAAGGCTATTGCAAATGTAGTTGCTACGACTAATGATCATGGCCTTAGATGCAACAAGAAGTTTATGAAGTTAGCAAAATCTTATTCTTCCATCTTGCAAAATATGTTGAAGGATAAGATCATAACTTTGGAAAACCCTCGACCTCTAAAGGAACCTTATTCTGATCAATGTAATGCGAATGCTTTTTTCCAGTACCACCATGTCAATGGGCATGATACTGAGCATTGTATGTGCCTATGTCATGAGATATAGGATCACATCGACGATGGTATCATCTGTCTCAATGGGAAGAAACAAAATATGAACAAGTCGATAATGAAGGCCAATAGTGAGTTGTAGATTTACACGAACCCATTTTCGTCTCATTCTGTGAACTTGATTATTGACCCCTTCGATGCTTCTCCCCAACCATCAGCATATGTAAACATGGTCTTGGTTACTCCCCTACAACCTACGACTAGTTTTCCAGATGTGACTTTCACCTCATAGGATTTTCCTCTGAATAATAAGCCCTTTTCCCTATACATTCTTGCTCGCCTCAATGGGAACATTGCGACATGAGTCCTAGTTGACCCCATGAGTCAGGGAAATGTTATTATGGAGGAGAAATTATGATTAAATTCATTACAAAGGGAAAAATATGAAGAAACAAAGTCTACCATACGTACGCATGATGATATCTCTCTTAAGCCATATGGCTCCATAACCCTTTCCATCCTAGTTGGACTTAGGGCTATGGATACAACCTTTGATGTTATTCTGGAATCTAATCTGTTTAGGTGAAGTTGGGCATCCCATGGCTAGCTTCTATGAACGAAATTGCTTCCATTATTCACAAATGTTTAAAGTTCTCCCACGAAGGTGTTGTGCATGCTGTGCATGACATTGGATATCATCCATTGGTGTCCCGTGGAGGTTATTCATTGGATCATTTTTGGCCTACCCTGATTGGTTCACTTCCCCCTAGAATGGACTTGCTTTACCGAAACTACGTAAAGTACAAAACTGGGGGCAAGGAACAACTGAAAATGACCCCTTTGATAGTGTAACAATAAGTTTCCTCCTCCTCTCGAAAGGGTAAGGAGAGGCCTACTTGTCTTCAGGGTGCCACTTTTTCCCCCCTTTTTGAAGAGGATTTTTGGATGACTAGTCCTATATTTTGCGTAAGAAGTTTGATGGTTATTTCTTGGCATAAAGCCAAGATTCAAATATCAGATGTGCCTATTGTACCTTTGGGACCTTGGTGCTATTTATATGGTAGAAGTAAGGGTCCCTATGGGGAATCCTCTATGTTTCATCCTCTGCAGCCTCCTACCACTCCTACTCCAAGGTAATGAATGGAAAGAGGCCCATCACTGAGTTGTTAGAGTTGACTTCCCCCATTTTTTTTCAACCTCCTCTCAGTCTCTCCCTCCTGCTCTTGTCCAGGAGTCTCTCCCTCTGCCAAAAATGGTTGTGATGGACACTTTGATGGCTAAGCAAGAGCCTTCTGTCTCATCTCAGCTCCCGACCTCTAACTCCTAGAGTCGCAGAAACTACCTTGCACGTGAGTGCAAGTGTCGGCAAAAGGCTCTGGTGATTGAGTAGGTTGCTTTGCAGAGGAAGGTGAGTTGATCACCCCTATTTTAGGGCCTATTGTTGTGTCCTCCTCTCCCATCCCCTTTGCTTCAGTTCAGTCATCCTTACTGTTACTTTCGGCTCCTATTGTAAGCGTAAAAACCCCTGACCCTAAAAAGGTGCAAGTGTTTATTACTCCTTTGGTCAAGCCCCCTCTCTTGATGTCGCTCCTAGAAATCCCATTGTTCTCTAAGCCTATGGATATTCCAAACACCTTAGTGGTGTCCACCATGGTTTTCTCCTCCTCCATGCCTTCTACCTTGTTCGTGGGGAATTTGCATCCTTCGACGAAGAGGAAGATGTAGGTTGGCCCCTCTAGCAATGGGGGTCAAAAGAGGAGTCCATCTTCTTTAGAGGGTGGTCCTATGTTAGCATGTGTCATCCTAGTGACAAGAAAGTTCTAGTGTCCCCTGAGTTCGTCACCGCTCCTGAGTCACCTGGTAAGCCTAGCAGTGAATCTTAGGTGTCACCTCCCTTGCCTGTTGAGGTAACACATGGCACTCTTGTGAAGTGCATGTTTAACTCTTTGGATGAGGTCCCGACCTTGTCGATGATCTTCGCAAAATTGATGACCTTTGCACCATAGGAACTAAGTGGAGACCCTGAAGAGTCTCCTTCCTTGGCTCTTGTTGCAGGAGGGTCAAAGGGTTCCCCCCTTGACATTCTACCCTTGTAGGCTCAACTTCCTTCCCCATATAAAGATCTATATTGGGAGGCTAATGACCTCTTGGTCAATGAGTGTTAGGGGGTCACCTATTATTTACCTTTAGATTAGATGTGTGTGTGTTTGTACTCCCTTTTACTTGCGTTATGTGTTCCTAGATGACCCTTGTCACCCTTGTAGGTGTTTGGATATAGGAGTGATTATGTATTCTAAAAATTCCTCTATTTTTTCCATCATTCCCCCTCTGTTATGTGTATTAATTTTTGACAAATTGGAGACAATGCAAAGTGTTGGGGGAATTTAGGTTTCCCTTCCATGTTGACCCAATTTTTAATTTTTGTTTTGTCTTCTCGTGCATTCTTCATATGGTATGATATAGTAGGGGGTTGATGAAAGTTCAATAATATACTATTACTATACTTATACATATTTATGATCAACTTTGACCTTGAAATATTAGATTGCCCCTGTGTCCCTAGTTCATGATGTTATTGTCTCTTTTTACAATTTTGTTATCTTTCTCTCTTATTTTCTTGATTCATGATATTGTGGTGCTCATGTGTTGTCCCTCATGTGTGCGACAACATTACTATGGTGACATCCCACTATGTCCCGTGGGCCACAACATCAATTTTTCATTCTTTCTTTTCTCTCCTTAGGATGCCACTTGCCTTGTGTTTGGCATGCACCATCCTAGAGGGGGGCTATCATGTTACTTCAATTTTTAGAAAATGTATTCATGGCCAATGAATATTTTCTTGAAAATATTTGCAAACTTTTTCAAAAATTGAATTCTCAATAAGGACCCCTAGCGGAATGTGTTTCCTTTGTCATGGGTTTGCAAAGAAAGAACTTGAACTTTCCTCTGAGGAGGGAGCAACTTTTCTTCCATGAAAATCCTTGAATTTCCCCTCGCAATGGGGCATTTTCTTCCTTTCAAATTCCTTGATGAAGTGAACATCTTTCGAAAGGATTCCCTGATGTTGAATTAATTTGCAAAAAATGGTCTCTCACTTTCAAACAGTGCATCCCTTGAGTGGACCCCTCTTCTTTTGAAGGGTTTCTGAGGGACCCCATTGAAAGCTCTGCCTTCAAATTTTTGACTATCTATGTGACTATCTGCATGTTTCCCTATGTGGCTACCTTTTGTTTTCTAACATGTTTTATCTGCAAATTAACATGTTGCTTTGTAGGTGTGCCTGTGAAGCTGTTTTCTAGTCTAAATCTGCAAAGTCCCCTTACACCGAGATTCCTTCAGGAGAGAGTACCTATGGGGCACCTTCTTTGGAGGTCTAAGGGCCTGTGAAGCACTTGCATCCTATGGGATTTTTCCATCATTGTTCTATGGGCCTTCGGTATACTTTGTTCAACTTTGTAGTTCTGAGGAGCTACAAAGTCCTTTGTTCAAATCTCCTCAAGAGAGAGTACCTATGGAGTCCTTTTCCTACCTTGTGCTTTCAAGCTCACCAAATCATGGTCTGCTTCATTGATGGTTCAGGTATACATTTATAACTCTTCGATCTAATTTACCAGAAACTCATCAATACTCATGCTCGCTAAAGTGGGACAAAAATGTATAGGAGCGAATTTTCACCCCTTGTGTAAATTCCCCTTTTGCATCCCTTCACCTTAGAAAATAAAACCCAAAGGTGAAATTCCACATCACCCATTCAAAATACATCCACTTGTTGTTTGTCCTATGTGTCGGTGGGGGAATATTTGTTGGGGATGTGAGCGTGATGTGTGAACATCCACGCAGAACGCTACCATCCCTAATAGATTCCTACCTCTGATGTCTGTAGGGATTTATATTCTCCATTAGGCACGAAACATAATGCCTCTGTGTCAACCAACCGACCTGAAAATGGATCCTTCCCTTCCATTTTGATCTTGAAATGCCTATTTTGCGCATTCATTCCATCTTTTATGATCTCTTGAGCATTCTACTTCATCTTCTTCACAATTCCAACAACTTCATTTGATTTCTTGAGCATTTTCACAACTCCATTAAGCATTACAACAACCTGTTACTCCATCAATTTCATCTTTGTACATGTTGTGCTACCATAGAACCTATGAGTTTAGAGTCTTGCAAGACCTCCCTTCATCACCGTTGTGGCCATGTCGACTTTGTCAAGCTAATTTTCTTGCATTCTCACTTTATTGGCCTTGAGTTCCTTTGGGTGGAGGTGGTATTGCTTCACTTTCCTTTCTTATTGTGGCTTGATAGAGTAGCATTGTATCTTTTGTAGTGTTCAAATTCTCTTTTCTTCTTTCCTTTATCACATTTTCTATTTTGTGGCTTTCCTGGCTGTCCATGGAGGTGGACACACAAAAGTGAGGGTTTGACTGAGGAAAACCCCTATAAAACCCAACATTTTTCCCTCTCTTGGTTGTGTGTAGGTGAATGTGAAGTGGAGCTCACTAGCGAACTAGAGCTTCAGTGAGTTGATATTCATCGTCCTTATCTTCATTTACCTTCTTTATCATTTACGTAGCTATTTCTCGTATTTCATTATTCTGTTTATTTCATTAAAATTAGTCAGCTAGACAGTTAGTAGTTTTTTTTTGTTTTCCATACTATATTTCATGCTTTTTGGCCATACAGACGCCAACGCGCTAGAGAGATGCCAACTTGTCATGTTGTCGTGCCAGAATCACGTTGTCGTCGTCAAACAGAGAGTTGTCTGAGGTGTAGTTCAGATTCCAAAGAGTGGCTTGTCTAGCCCCATTTAGGTTTTCAGATTTGTAGAGTGCAAAAACACTTGAGAGTGCTCTTCATTCTCTATCCTTTCCTTAAACATCCGCTTAGCCTGAGGTAAGATAGGAAACCCTTCGTTCTCAGTTCTCTGTGACCTAGAGCCTTGGTGTGGTTGGTACCTATAGACACTAAAAAATGTCTTAAGTCTACGAGCAACATTTTTCCTTGATCATCATCCTCTAATAATTAAATAATTTTAATTATTTAATTAGGCTTGATCATATTCCTCTATTAATTAAATAATTTTTAATTATTTAATTAATTCACTTCCTAATATTTTTTCTATCCTGATCGATTAAATAAATTAATTGTGCCACTAATTTTCCCCTCTTCTTCAATAGTTAAATAAATTATTATTTATTTAATTATTTTATCACCTTTTATCTATAGTTAAATAATTACCATTAATTATTTAACTATTCATGGTCTTTTAATTCTTCTATGGTTAATTATTTAACTATTCCCTTGTCATTTTCCCTTATTAAATAATTAATTTAAGTTAATTATTTAATGTCTCTATTTCCATTTGTTCTTCTTATTTAACTAAATGGTTGAATAATCATTTTAATGCCCATTTTCATTTTTCCTCCAAATAAATAATTTGAATAAATTATTTATTTGCCACTTGTCCTTTTCCTCCATTTTTTTGAATAAATTATTTAAAATAAATTATTTATGCACCACCTGGTTAAAGATGCTCTGTCATAATCCCCTTTCATAACATTCATTTCTGTCATAGCCTGCATGTCTTGCATGTCTATCATTACACTGCCAAACACCAAGAATTATGAACCTTCCTTGATCAAACCGGATTGGTGGAAAGTTGACGAATATTGTGAATATCACTGCACAAAAGGACACAAGACATCTAGATGTTGGACTCTCAAAAACATCATTCAAGACCTTATCGAGGATCAAACCATTTCAATTGACAATTCACAAGGAAAAATGAATGTTGATCACACAATATTCAAGACCCCTTTGCAAGACCATGATAAAGGAAAAGCCTCTAGTTTAGGGAATAACAACAATGCCAACTATGCAGCTGCCAAGCATGATTACAACACCATCATTCTAAATGTGACACCTCTTGATGATCGCATTGCTACCATCATGATAAACAAGAAAAAAATTTGATTGTGCTATCGCTACCCACAAATCCTCAACCAAAAGGCCAATATAACCTCATAGAGCAGCTAAGGAAAACTCCCACATAAATCTCTATCTTCGAACACCTTCGCATATCACCACAACATAGAGAAAGCCTCGATAAAGCCCTACAAGAAGCCTCTATTCCCGCAAACCTAGATGTCAATGAATTCTAGGCCATGTAGGATACCTCACTATGCCACACCACGTCACCTTCTCAGAACAAGACTTTTTGGCACCAAAATCTAACCATAATAGTCCCCTACACCTAGAAGTATGTGTTAACACACACAAGATCAGATGAGTCCTAGTAGACGATGGAGTAGGCTTGAATATTTTCTCACTTAAATTAGTGAAGGCATTGGGATACTCTGAGAATTGCATTTACTGAACAAAGAAAATCATGATCAAAGCTTATGATGATGTTGAACGATCTTTTGAAGGCATAATTTCACTCCCAATAAGAGTTGGCCCAACAGTACAGGACACAGTGTTTCATGTCTTGGATCTAGACTTACATTACAATCTCCTCCTTGGCTGCCCATGGATTCATGTCATGAGAGCTATTCCATCCACCTATCATCAATGCCTCAAATTTCCACACAACGGTACTAAAGTCACTATTCCAGGTGACCCTGATCCTTTCCAATGTTGTTCCAACCTCAAAGGGACTGTTGAATGCCAAGTGCCCATCAATCAAGAGGCCTCATCTTCCACTTCATCCACCACTCCATCCCATTACATTGATCCATCTGCTCTTATCAAATCATCCACTTCATTCATCACACCATCAAACCCTAAGGTCCAAGTACGTGATATGGGATGTGGAGAATATTGTATGGATAATTTACCAACAAAAGACAATGTTGATGTTAAGACAGTTGCAGAAGGAATGCAAAAAGATGGCCTTGCTTGGAGTGAAACCTTTTGGGATCCTGATGATATATCTGCCTTTTCCCTATCTACTTCCACTCAATCTTTTCATGATATCCCCATGATTGACCAAGATATCTATGTTAACCCATCCTTTCAACATGAATCTGTTGAGGATACCCAATCATCATCCTTCCATCCCACCTACCTTGGGCTAGGATATGCATTTTCTACTGTCGCTACTACTAAGCTATCTTACCAAGTCATTAAGGGGGTGCAAGCCTCCTTTAATGCTAGCAGTACCAAAAAGGATAGTCCCAAAGACTCCATTGATGGCATTGCCACTCCTTGTCATACACCAAACATTCTCGTCACTCCATCCATCTCACCTATCTCACTCACATCCATCCACATTATAGACATGGATCAACAAGTCATATCTCAAGAAAAGAGTAAAGATAAAGGACAAGAATTAAAGGTGAAAGTGCCTTTTACAAATGGAGATCCAATATCAAAAGAAAGAATACAAAGGAAGATTGATCAAGAAAATCCCTTTAGCCAAATTCAAAAGCTATTTGACAAGTCAAAAATACAAGTAAAAGTCAAGACTGAATGAAAGAAAAATTGTGCCTCCTCATAAAAAAATAATTGGGGACGTCTAGCAAAAGAATGAAAGTAAGAAAGAATTGATCTCCAACTATGTCACTCCATCAAAAATAATTTGGGGCATCTATCAAAGTAGAATCCCAAAACAAGAGCTTGTTGATCCCATGTCTCCACCATCACTTCCACTCATTACATACATCCCATTTCATCCATCCATACTTATGCATTCGTCACATCTTTCCACTTCCATTGGCAATGTTTTTCAATGTACCTTTGATGATGAACCTTTCATGTACTCTAGTTCATCAGTTTCCCAAACTCCTTCTCGTCTAAAGACTGATAGCCCATGAAGTGTACACATTAGGGATCATACCATAGTCTCTTTCGTCCACCACATCTATCACCCTTCATATTTTCCACTTGCACTCCTCATCCAAATCAGGTACTTTCATCCAGCACGGTCATCCCAACAGAATCAAGGCATCATTACAACATCATATGGATCAAATGCTTATCAGCTTTCTACTCCTGAAGGAGATCCATTGTCCAAACCTATCAACAACATGCAACTTCGCAAATATTACACTTGATTCTCAAAGTATCCCCTTAAAAAGTCAAAAATACAAAAAAAAATAAAAAAAAAATAAAATTGTCACCTTGATGAAAACCTGGCAAACAGGCATCTTGGTGACACCAAAAAAAATCAAAAAAATAAAAAATTAAAAAAAAATAGTAAAGAGAAATAATTCATCCAAAAGTGAAAACCACTTCGGTGGCGCTTGGGATAAGTACCATGGTGAAAATATGGCAAACAAAGGCCATGCGTAGTCAGTTCCTGTAAAACCCCATCCCGCAACCTAGAGGACGATGCAACACTGCGAAAGCCCAACCAATTTTTTTTTCCTTAAAAAGTATAACAAGACGAGTAAAGTATCCTACTCTAACCACATACATCCTCTAGGCTATGCAACGTGTCTACATGTAAACCCATTACCTATAAAATTTAAACCAACCATAGCATATGAATATTAAACCCAAGATACAACATACAACAAAACATTAAACCATTGCAAGATAAATCTAACACATAGAAATGTATTGAACATATTTCCACAGATACAACACCACATAACATCCAATACACCATTAAATCCAATAATGAATATAACATAAATATTATTACAATTACATCACAAAGGTTCACCTCGATACAAATGAGGTATAACAATTATACATAATGATCCACAATTATAATGAAGAAAGAGATGAACAACTCCAAAGAACTACACGAGCTCCTCGAACAGGAAGATCCCGCCATCACGAATAGAAAGAGAAACTCAACAGTGTAAGGTGCACGCCACCCAACCATCTGGTACCCGTAGGCCCAACCCTCGTGCTAGGAGATAGTAAAAGGTAACCAAGGCAATCCTACTACCTCTAGACACAGGCCATATACAAAAATACTCACAGTATAGATAAACAAGAACTATGGTCACATTGCTTCTAGAACCACTAAATCAATTACCAACACAATACAAATAAACTGACTGTTGTCATAGGAGGAGTGTCATCACAAAGGTTGCATTGGTTGTCCAATGGATATCTTCCTAGGTCCCAACCACCCTCTAGGGTTATATTGGTAACCTTTCATGATTACGGCCCCACATGCACACCAATGCGGAATCAGTTATCTTTTGAGAAGACAAGATAATGATCTAGCCATTCCAAGCCTTTCCAACTCATCTCAAGTATCATACAATCCCTTGAGCCAATGAGCGAGGCTAATTATCTTGTTAAATGTGTTAAGCTAATAGATTATTTAATTACCACTTGATTATACTGACTTCCACACGAGTTGTCTTGGGACCACTTTGAGTCCTGACCCTCGCTGAAAGCCACTCCCCTATCGACAACACATAACTCAAACTACATACTAAGGGTAGACAATGCACCAAGAACTGACAACATTAACCAATACTCCTCAAAAGGTAACACATCCTTACGGATGTCCAATACTGAATCCAAAACATGCACTACCCAAGAAAGACTCAAAGGGTGACTAAAATTACAACAACCCCTTATTACAATTCACAACTCTAGAATACTCCCCCCAGTTTACAATTACAGAAACACGTGCTTAATAAATACATCTTCAAGCAATTAAAGAAATGCTATCATTCGGGTTTCCTAAATCCATTACAATCAATTTCACATAATAGAATGCACCATTTAAATGTAACCCCAACTTACAAATCAACAATGAAGGAGACTAATTGTTTGTCTTTTAGTTTTCGCAAGCACTCATTAAATTAACTCAAATTCCCAATAAAACGATTAAATCATTTAATTTAATTAATCATGCTAGTAACCATTTATTGTAAAAATTTAGACATTAAATAAATATATTATATATATATATATATATATATATAATTAAACATAATTATATATATACATATAAATATATTATTTAATTAAACAATTGTACTTTTACCAAATTCATTTAAAATTAATTACAATACCAATTTTCCAATATAAAATATATATATATATATATATATAATATATATACATAATATATAACATACACATTAAAAAAACATGTATTAAATATATCATGTATATAATATATATACATATAGTATATATTATACATATTAAAAACAAAACAAATGAACTTAGAACTGGCGCGGCTGTTCATGGACGAAACCTCAGTTGGGGCCGCGACTGTGTAGGAAGCGTCAGTGCTCCCTGTGAAGGCAGCGCTGGCAGTGCTGCCCTCACAGCCGCCTCCCCTATGGGGACGGCTGTGGGGAAAGCTCCAACCCCCATACCATTAACATATTCACTAAAAAAAAACTAAAACCTGTGATTTTGAAATCGCGTACAACAATTAAAATTTTGCCTCTCAATTTCGTTTAAAATATAATTTCTTCAGGAAATTCACAAACTTATATTCAAATATTAAAATTTATATAAAATATATATATGTATATGTACATATATATTTCAATATATATGTATATATATATATATATATATATATATATATATATATATATATTTACATATAAATTCATCCAACCATTGGTTAAAATTGGGCAATAATTTTTCACAGAAGAAGTTTTCTACATGAAAGCTCAGAGATTTCATTTTCCTAATAATTAAAAGAAATAGGGAAACTAAACAGAATAATGATTTTCTACAGAGATCTATAATTTCCTTTGTGTCAATCTATTTCGAATGATCAATTTACACAGAACATTTTTACTTGTTTTCTACAGAGGTTCAACTTCCAGGAAATCTTTTAAAAATAAAGAAACAAGAACTTCTACAGTATTGAAAATATTTTCCTAAACATTTCCAATGTGCATTACAGTAATAAAATAACTTTTCAATTCAAGATTCACAAAAGCAATAAAGGAACCTGTTCCAGAAGAACTGTTTCCTCAAGAAATGTTTCTGAGCTTCTCTATAGCTTTAGTTTTCCAATGTAGCCAAAGCTTCCTCCAGTGCAATTGCCTCTTTCCAGAAAACACAACAATCCACAGCCAAGAATTCTATAGCAAGATTCTAAAACAAAAACCTCTGAGAGATCCACAATTTCCTTAGCAAAATTTTCAACCAAAAACCAAAAACTCTTCGCATGAAACAACTTTCTTTCCTCTTTCCCAATATCTCCCCCGAGAATCAATTACAACAACAAGATAACCAATTTCTAACTCACAATTATCCCCATCAAAATATCTTTTCCCTCAACAACCCAGATATTTTCCATCCACATGCATTTAAATAAAATAAAACAATTTACTAATTGCAACCAATTTAAATACTCTTATTTATTTAATTACCATTTATTTTTAATAATAAAAATTACTCAACAACATAACTAAATTAAATTAATTTATTTATTTATTCTAAAGCCTTCACAACAATAATTCAATTAATTAAATATTTAAATCAAATACACATTTAATCTACCAAATTAAACTTGCACACTAATAAAATACCCAAAACAACAATAATAAGGCAAAGACAAAAACTCAACTGACAACACACTGTACTGGGGTAAAGGTATGACTAGGTAGCCTGTTACTATCTCCCAATATTACTGTTGAGTAGTGGACACGCTCAGACCTGTGAAACCAGGTGAAGCTAATGTCCTGTACCTACAATCCTACAAACAAGCAAATGTCGTACATGTATACAGATAGTAATTCATTCACACCGTGAAGAGAGAATCATGGAAATCACAGGGCACTCGCAAGCAAGTGATGCAATACCATTCTCTTCACCAATAGAATGTCACATCAACTGACGAGATAATATATCAATTAAACTACCATAAGCATATATAGCAATGTCATCACAACTAAGCATCTATGCAAACATAAAGCATATTAAACATAATCACCATGCATATATGTGTCATCACATCAATATAGTCTATCATCACTCTATTGTCAATGATAGAATAACAATAACATAAAATAAAGTCTAACAAAGTATCAGAGTTGTCAAGAAAACATAACAAATCGGAGGGGTGTCACAGTTCCTGCACCTTTGTCTACTATCACTCCATCTGATCTTCTAGCCTTCTGCTCATCCAGACACACATGTCACTTCGTCATAATAAACTTTGTCATCCTTCCATGGCCTAGGAACTACCAACATTTAGGGATCCCGATCATCCTTTGCATTCGCCGCTACCCCTTTGCGCATAATAAACTAGTCTCGCACCTAACTTGGGGCAATTCCTTGATCTGTGTTTTTATCGAAAATAATATCAGCATCAAAAAACATCAAAAATCCAAAAAGATTAGAAAACATTAAAATCCAAAAAAATGAAAAAAACATAAAAAATCCAAAAAAAACAAAAAAATCAAACTCAAAAAATCGAAAAGCATCAAAATCCAAAAAAATCAAAAAACATCAAAATCCAAAAAAATCAGAAAACATCAAAATCCAAAAAAAATCATAAAACTTCAAAATCCAAAAAAATCAGAAAACATCAAAATCCCCCCCAAAAAAAGAGAGTATGAGTCTGAGTTTGAGTTAGTTTGTAGGGTCGAACTATGTTTCCTCTGCGCATTTGCTACGTAGGAAAGGCTCATCTTAAATGAGCCCCCGAGGCATTAGGTTAGTCCTTTTAGGTTGTCCTATGTTTCCTCTGCGCATTTGCTACATAGGAAAGGCTCATCTTAAATGAGCCCCTGAGGCATTAGGTTAGTCACGACTCAATATTTTGTCGAATTCGACAAAGTCAAGTTGTGTCGAATTACGAGGTCTTTGTACATTTCTACATAGGCAAGGCCATCTTTCGATGAGCCCCCTAGGTCAAGTCCCTTAGGGTTTGTCAGGTTTGGTCATGTCCTTGGTCTGAAAATAATCATCCTTCAAAACAAAATAGTGAATCAACAAATGCACATAACAAGAAAATCTTTCAGCAATCAATCATCCTATCATCAATCAATCGATCTTGTCATTCAAGCGGAATGGGGTATCTTGTCATTTGTCTCATTCAGGCTTATCTTTTGTCTTTTATCAGGATATGTCCTTCCTAAGATTAGACTTTTTCAATCTGATCATTTACCTTAAGCAAGGTGTGTCTTTCTTACAGTTAGGTGCCTTGTCAACATTTATCAATTGGTCAACTTTATCAAATGTGTCCTTTTCCTTAAACAAGATGTGTCCTTCCTACAATTGGGTATCATCACATCACTTGGCCATATCAATCAATCTTTTTCAAACAATCAATCGATCTTATCAACCTTGTCAATCAATCTTGCCTTAGTCAGGATGTCTCCTTCCCGAGGTCAGGCACAATCATTATCAATCAATTCTTGTCAACTTTATCAATCAATCTTTGTCAAACAATCAATCAATCTTATCAACCTTTTCAATCAATCTTTCCTTAGTCAGGATGTGTCCTTCCTGAGGTCAGGCACAATCATTATAAATCAAACCTTGTCAAATTTATCAAATCAACCAATCTTGTCAATCTTGTCAATCAATGTTGCCTTAGTCGGGATGTGTCCTTTCTGAGGTAAGGCACAATCATCATCAATCAAATCAACTTTTCAACCTTTGTCAACTTATCAATCAATCCTTTTCAACCTATTGATTAGATCAATTTGTCAACCTTTGTCAATTATCAATCAATCTTGGTCAATTTATCAATCAATATTTGGTCATCTTGGTCAAACAAACAATCTCGTCGTTATCACTGGCAAGCACTATCATGGAAAACACTTTGTTGGGCTAGAATTGTCTTATTATCTTGATTTATTTTGGGTCATGTTACTAGTCTCCTCGAGGATGTCCTATCAACAGATTTAGAGTGAAAATGATGGATCATGGCCTCTTTTCTTTGTTTGTTGTATGTGGCTTGTCTTGGCAAAAAGACTAGGACAACTGGGTCCTTAGTATCAGCCGGGGCATTCCTTGTTTGTTCAATTTTTCTTTTGACTGCTTGTCTCTCCCAAATGGTCACCTTGCTCACCTAGGTCTATGTCATACCATGATGTTTGTGGTCCATTTGTGACATTTTGAAGCCCAATGATGATAAATATAAAAATGTAAGCATGAAAGTTGGTTCCCTTATCATTTCTTGTCTAACTTTCCATCTTCATCCTCCTTTCTTTTTCACGCTAACATCCATCCCCTTCCATGCTCACATTTCTTCTATCCTTCATCCTCTATTCTTATCATCCATTTTGAGAGCACATTTGTGTTCTTTGAACCCGTTTGTCCTCTCAAGGGGGCATACCTATACCCTACTTTCACTAGGGCATATTTCTGAATTAGATTTCTTTGACACAATGCGATGAACTGCATTATGCCAAAGAGAGGCAAAATGTAGACACTGAAAAATGTCCTAAGTCTCTGAGCAACATTTTTCCTTGATCATCATCCTCTAATAATTAATAATTTTAATTATTTAATTAGGCTTGATCATATTCCTCTATTAATTAAATAATTTTTAATTATTTAATTAATTCACTCCGTAATCTCTTTTCTATCCTGATCGATTAAATAAATTAATTGTGCCACTAATTTCCCCCTCTTCTTCAATAATTAAATAAATTATTATTTATTTAATTATTTTATCACCTTTCATCTATAGCTAAATAATTACCATTAATTATTTAACTATTCCCTTGTCATTTTTCCTTATTAAATAATTAATCTAAGTTAATTATTTAATTTTTCTATTTCCATTTGTTCCTCTTATTTAACTAAATGGTTCAATAATCATTTTAATGCCCATTTTCATTTTCCCTCCAAATAAATAATTTGAATAAATAATTTATTTACCACTTGTCCTTTTCCTCCATTTTTTTGAATAAATTATTTATGCACCACCTAGTCAAAGATGCTCTGTCATAATCCCCTTTCATAGTATTCATTTCTATCATAGCTTGCATGTCTGTCATAGTCGTCAACATCATAGCTTTTCCATGCATGGTATATTTTTGATGCATCAATTCTGGACCATTGATCTTGGCATCTTTTTTGAGGCTCAATCTTGGCCATCCATTCTATAACCTCTCTCATGCATTCTCATCCATTGATCTTGGAATCTTTCTAGAACATTAATCTCAGTTGTCCATTCAAAAGGTTGTCTCTAAAAGAAACCTTCCTCCTTCATTTTCACCTTAACAACCATTATCTCCAGCTTTCTTGCTTACTATTTGCAAGTATTTGCACAACTTCAACAAAAAATCTGAGGGAAATATTGGCATAAGAAGGAGAGACAAGATAAGTGAAACAACCACAATGGGGAGTGTTTATTCATGAATGTTTGATTTTATAGCTTAGAAGTGTTGGCTGTCACTTTATCTATACTATTTGATTTTTAACCCCATCTCACAGTACCCCCTACCTTACACCCATATATCAACAACCATCACAAACGAATAACCCACAAGATCAAAGCATGTACCAAGGAAATTTCTGAGATCAAACTCAATACATGCAAAAACAACAATACTATGATCCTATTGCAAGTATGAGCAATATTGGTGGTGTTGTCATTAATGTTTTCATTGTTGTCAACACAATTCAGATTGTGCATGTATAGTTGAGATGTTGTTTAGATGTTGTGAGTACATGGAGCTATCTCTATGATGTTGCAGATGTGTTGAATTGATGGGTTTCCAAGTGCTTTTGAGAAAATTAATAAAGAGAGAAGTCAAAGTTACATATATGTTTAGAATGTGCTCTGTTATGTGTTATGTGTTTCTCCTATGTTGATCCTATTCTTGTGTAGATCTGAAGATTTGTTGATGGTGATCTGATGGTGATATCTCCTTATTTGTAGCTTCTAGTTTGATGAAATGTGAAAGTTGCATTCACCGGTGTGTGAACCATTTTGGCAGAGTTGGTTTTCTATGGATTGGGTTCTAGCAAAGAGTCTTGTGGTTTGGTGATCTGGAAGTTGAGTTTCAAATTCATTGTATATGTTTGCACAGTCTGGATGGACTGATGGAAGAATTTTGGTGTTCAAAGGTTGTTGCTCTTGTTGTAGATGTATCTGAAGGAACCTGAGATGTGTTCTCATGCATGATGAAGTGTGTTGCATCATCTGCATGTCACCTTCTTATTGGAAAATGTGTACATCAATGTTCATTTGTGTTTTCATTAGGTTTGGTCAACCCAGTGTTTACACTTCATTTGAAAAATAAAATCTAATTAAAGAAGCATGTGGTTGATCTGAGACATTATTTTGGGTCTTGGTTAAATTTTTTATTGGTCCACTCTCATTCCTTTCCATCACGAGAATGTTGAGTTGTCGACCTAATTTGATTTTATGAAATGAAGCTTATGTGGCCAACCTTGGAGAAATTTTCTAAGGTTGAAGATGGTATAAATGCAAGTCGAATTGTGAAGAATTGCATGATGAAAAGTAACGAAGTAAGCCACAATTAAAAGAGCAGAAGTGTGCGAAAGTGAGTTGAGACAACAATACTTCATTGTGTTAGATTCCTAACGGCAGTGAGTTGAAGGTTTCTACAATCTTTTGATCAAGGCTGCAGATGTGTGTAAATTGTTGTGGTGGATCCTTTGTTCTCTTTTGTATCTATAGGTAGTGAGCCTCCCTGATGGACAGTGAGTCCTTTCTATAGGCAGTGAGCTTTTGTATCTGGACAATGAGTCCTCTTCTGGGCAGTGAGCCTTTGTATTTAGTTTTGTAATCATTTTATATTGTGAGTTAATCCTCACTGTGGTTTTTCCCTCATTGGGTTTTCCACATAAAATCCTGTGTTCATTGTGTTGAGTTTACTTTCTGTTATCTGTATTTCATGTTCATAATTAATAACAAAACAATGTGGTTGTAAATTTAATAAGTGTTGAAGTTTTGATGTTTAAATTTGGTGACAACTGATTCACCCCCCCTCTTAGTTGTCCTGCACCTTTTAACAATTGGTATTAGAGCTTTGGTTCCTTGGTGTAGAGCTTAACTACTTAAGGAAGATTCAATGGCGCATAAGTTGGTGATCCCTATGTTCGATGGAGCTGATTATAGTGACTGGAAAGTGCTGATGAGAGGATCCATTATCTCTCTTGGTTACAAGACCTTGAAGGTTGTTGAGATGAAGTATGTTGCTTTGATGGCTTGTCTTACTACTATAGATGAGGATTCTACTTATGACGAGAATGAGAAGGCAAGGTGTGCTATTTTTCAGTGCTCTATCTAAAACTAAGCGATCTAAGGTTCTTTCTTTGGACACTACTCATGAAGTTTGGAAGAAGTTGGAAGATCTTTATGAAGGGAATGATAGAGAAGTTGACGGAAAAGCGCAGATATGAGGGTCTGAAAAATGGAAGGTGAAGATTTTGTAAGCTATTTCTAGAGATTTGAACTTGCAGCAAATGATGTTAGAAATCAAGGGGGTAAATTGGCTAATGAATATATAATCGAGAAGATTCTAATAACCCTTTCAGAGTGTTACAATGATAAGATTTCAATTATTGAAGAGATGTATGATCCTAAGAAATACACTAAATATGATCTATTTGGTACCTTGACTGCATTTGAGATGAGAAATTTTGGAAAGGAGGAAAAGACAGAGACAACATTTAAAGCAACAAAGACTGACAATGATCCGAATAGTGATGGTTCTAGTGAGTTGGAAGCAAAATTTACCAGGAAGTTGAAGAAAGGTACTGGTAAGTATAAAGGTATGTTTCCCTTTAAATGTTTCAGTTGTGGTAATATTGGTCATTATGCTTCAAGATGTCTGAATAGAGCTATACATAAGAAGAACAAGGATCACAAAGTTAAGGATAGAAATGATAGGAAATATAAGAAGTTGTATTATGTTAAAGAAGAAGTCAAAATCTTTGATGATGAATCTGAATATGAGGGTGTTGATAGTGAATGCTTGTTTTTAGCTTTGGAGATTAAATCTATGTCTACTAACCCTAGAAAATGTGCAAGGAAGAATGCTCCAGAGAACAAAAAGAATGAGATGGAAGGTACTTTAGTTACTTCCTTTCATGCCAGATAGGATGAAGATTACTAGGTGATTGATGGTGGATGCTCTAACCACATGACTAGAAATAAAATTAAGTTCACTAAACTTGAAAATTATGATGGTGGTTTGGTCATATTTGGTGATGATTCATGAGCGAAGATTGATGGTAAAGGTTCAATTAGCTTTGATGGAATTTATAGCACTGATAATGTATATTATGTAAAGGGTATGAGGCATAACCTTTTGAGTGTTGGTCAGATGTGTAGCAATGTTTTTAAGTTTGTGTTTCATAATAATACCTATGAAATTAGAAAAGGATCCTAAGATATGGTTGATGTTGGAAGGAGAACTCATAGAAACATCTATTAGCTTAAAGGTGTTGATGGTCAGTGCCTTGTATCTCTATTCAATGAAAGTTGGTTGTGGCGTCGGAGGATTGGACATGTAAAGTATGATAATTTGGTCAGGATCAATTCAAGAGAAGTTTGAGGTATGCCTAGAATCACAAAGCCTGCTAATACTATTTGCAGAAGTTGTCAATTGGGGAAACAAACAAGAAAAAATTTTAAGGGAAAAGAGCAATCTACTACCAAAATGTTGGAATTAATTCATTTGACCTATGTGGTTTGACTAGAACAGGAAGCCTAAATGGTGACAAGTATTTCATTCTCCTTATTGATGATTATACTCAAATGATATGAGTTGATTTTCTTAGAGAGAAGAGTCGGGCTTTGGATAGGTTTAAAGTGTTCAAAGCAAGAGTGGAAAATGAAATGAACCTGAGAATCAAATTTCTAAGATCCGATAGAGGTGGAGAATTCACTTCCAGTGAATTTAATACATTCTATGAAGAGCATGGCATAAAAATACAATTCTCTACTCCAAGAACACCTCAACAGAATGGGGTAGCTGAGAGGAAAAATTGAATGGTACAGGAAGCTACAAGAACCATGATGAAAGAGTCAAATGTACCAGATGTGTACTGAAGAGAGGCAATACACACTATTGTTTATGTTCTTAATAGAGTTCATATTAGAGATAACAACACAAAGACTCCTTTTGAGTTATATACTGGTAAGACTCCTACTGTAAATTACTTTAATGTATTTGGAAGTAGATGTTACATTAAAAGAGATGATGAAAATCTTAGAAAGTTTGATGCTAGATGTGATGAAGGAATTTTTTTTGGGTACTCTACTACTAGCAAAGCATATAGATTCTTCAATAAAATATTGAAGAATATTGTTGAGAGTGCTAATGTGAAAGTTGATGAGGACATGCACAAACCTATTGAGATAAGTGAAGTTGAACCTGATGATCTTATTTATGGAAAAGTACCTGAAGAGAACAAGGATAATGAATAATAAGAAGAAATCTAGGAACATGCTATTAAGAATCCTAAGTATGTGAAAAGGAATCATATGGAGGAACAGATAATTGGAGACAAGAGTGAAGGTGTGAAGACAAGTAAAGTGGTAGCTGAGGTAAATCTATGTTTGCTTTCTAAAATAGAACCTAAAACTGTGAGTGAAGCATGTGAAAATGAGAGTTGGGTCAAAGCTATGAAAGAAGAGTTGTAGAAAATAAAAAAGAATTAGACATGGGAATTGGTTCCTAGACCTGTGAATAAGAATGTAACTGGTTCAAAATGGGTGTTCTAGAATAAGTTAAAAGAAAATGGTGAAGTGATAAGAAACAAAAAAGTATTTGTATGCAAAGGATACTCACAAGTGGAAGGCATAGATTTTACATTCACCCCTATGGCTAGAATGGAAGCTATTAGGATGTTTTTGACATTTTCTTCCCACAAGGATTTCAAGGTATATCAGATGGATGTCGAGTCAAAAATTTTGAATGGTGAATTGGAGGAAGAAGTATACATGGAACAACCTGAAGGATTTCAGTTATCTGACAAACCGGATATGGTTTGTAAGTTGAAGAAGGCATTGTATGGCTTGAAGCAAGCTCCCAGAGCTTGGTATGCAAGATTGGATAGATACCTGACAAAGCAAGGTTTCAGCAAAGGCTCGGCTAATAGCAATATTTACTTTGAAGTGCAAGGTAACAAAATGTTGATAGTAGTAGTATATGTTGATGATATCATCTTTAGTGGAAATGAAGGCATGTGTAAAATATTTGCAGAAGAAATGAAAAAAAGAATTTGAAATGTACATGATTGGTGAATTGAATTTCTTTCTTGGTCTTCAAGTATATCAAACTGATAAAGGGATATTCATTTCACAATCTAAGTATGTAAAAGAACTATTGAAGAAGTTTGGAATGGATGAATCCAAACCAGTTAGTACTCCTATGGTAACTGGATGTAAGCTAAGTAAAGATGATGAATCTACTAAAATTGATTAGAGCAAATACAAATCGATGATTGGTGGGTTGTTATACCTGATTACTACTGTGTGATCGATTCTAAGTGTACAATAAATGTAGATTCAAAATTAAATCAAAACACACCAATGCGACATTATATTGAAGCAAACTAATTAAAAGATAAACAAACTTTTAAAATAATAGTTTCTTCAATGACGTCCCATTGTCCTCTATCTCTAGTGTTTTTGTCGATTTCAGCTTGCTCTCAGATTGTGTGTTAGGCTCAACAAACAGTCTTCCTAGAGAACGAGATTAAAGATGAATGCATGCTATGCTAAGATATGATTAACACGATTAAACTAAACATAATTGCTAGAATGTAAAATTACAAAATTATGAATGCTAAAGCTGATAATGACAATGCTAAAATGCTAATCGTCTGTCTCTAATGTGTGTGTAACCAATGCTTGGATTCGCAGGGGTATTTATAGAGTTTTCGAAGGATTCTGATTGGCTGATGTGATCAACGACTATGATAATTCTGGCAAATCAAATGGTCGAAAATGGAGAAGACTGAAGAGAAAAATAGAAGAAAAACAAAAAGCGGGATTTGTTTCCTCTTTCATGGAAGAGATAAGATGAGATGATAAAAATCATCTTTTTAGAAGATTTTGGAAAGATTTAAGAAGATAAATAATGAGTTATAAATTCAATTATTTATTTATGAATGACATGGAGATTTTTCTCAATTAAATAATCATTTAATTAAGATTTGAAGAATAATAAAAAGATTTCATAATTAAATAAAATATTTAATTGTGATTTGAAAAGATATGAAGGATATTAATTAAATAAAGATATTTAATTAACTTTTTAGTAAATGACATGTAGATGAAATTAATTAAATAAAATATTTAATTAATTAGAATAAAGATTTGAATAGGAGAAAAGAAATATTTAAATTTAATTAAATCAAAAGACTTAAGTAAATTCAAAAGGTGATAATTAATTAAGATAAATAAAGGGTATTTATTTAATTAATTAAGTAGACATATGAATGTGAAATAATTAAATAAAGTGAATTTATTTAATTAAGGTGGAAGAATAAAGTGAATGAACAATATAATTAAATTAATTAAATTTAATCATATGTAGAGGACTTTAGAGAATTAATTAAATAATAAATATTTAATTAAATGTCAGGATTAATTAGACATGACCAATTTTATGCATATACATTTAGCCCATCTTTGAAGTGATGTGTGAAACGCATTGCTTGAAAGAAAATATTCCTGCTTTTGAAATTTGTTGCGTTTGATTTTGCCCTTGGTCAGAAAATTTTAAATGATATGCCCTTTTGATTTGACTTTGATATGTTTTTGATTGAAAGATGTTGCCGAGATTAATGATGCCCCCTCGGGAGGTAAATCACTAATGATGAAAAATAATTGTTGAGTTGATGATGAAATTCGGATAATGAGAGGGATGCAGTGATTTAGCTCCCGATAATTGATTAAAAGATGCCCCAGTTTGAAAAATAAGGTCAGAGTTTGAGAAAAAGATAAAAATAAAAATAAAATGCCACAAAAACCCACCTTGGTTGACCTTTAAGAGGTAAAAGGGGTAAAAATAAAGGGCAAGTCATTTTCACCTTTTGACTGTAGTGATTTTGTTGCTCTGATGCTAACTTGGTAAGATGGAGATTCTGTATCACAGACATAGATTTGAGCGGACCCGTCGGTACCAGAGACCAACCACGTATGGACCACAGGTGAGTCGATTCAACCCTCTTTGATTTGAAAATTTGTGATTTTAACTGAATTTTGATGCGTTTTAGCACATAAGAAATAGATTAGCGCTTTCGATGTTTCTTTTAGTGCATATAGGGTGTAATTTAGCACTTTTAGGAAATAGACAGTTTAGCACATACGATACACAAAATAGCACATTTATGATGCCTATAGGAAATTGGTACTGTAGCGCATATAAGAAAGA
Organism: Sequoia sempervirens; assembly: GCA_007258455.2. Taxonomy (NCBI): domain Eukaryota; kingdom Viridiplantae; phylum Streptophyta; class Pinopsida; order Cupressales; family Cupressaceae; genus Sequoia; species Sequoia sempervirens. The sequence continues at coordinate 220,884,678 of VDFB02281492.1, read as the reverse complement.
GAATAACGCATTTAGGGTTTCAGCGCATTAGGTGGATGAAATGACACATATGCATAGGGCTTTAGTGCATACAGGGAAGAAGTGCATAGGGAAAAAACTTCAGCACTTTTAAGACACAGAATGGCGCATAGGGGGATTTAGCGCATAGAGGCCGCAGATTAACACATTCAGAAATTTTAGGCAAAATGCACTATTTGATGAAAATGATGATGTATTTTGCTTCTTTGGTCAATAGATAGATAAATTGTATTGTCATCATGTTGATATGGATAGAAAATCTGATGAAGAATTAATAACTTTGTTTTTGAAAATAGAAAAACAAAGAGTAGATAGCTGATAACTTTGTTTCTCTTGAATGAAAAACAAAGAGTAGATGATTGATGACTTCTAATAAATTTGTTTTCCACGATAGAAAACAAATAGTAGATGATGTATTTGAAAACATATTTGCATTTGTGACTGAAGTACAAATAGGAAAATGATTTGATTGTTGATAAATTTGCTCTCTTGAAAAAGAAAACAAATAGTAAATGATGATAGAGTACATTGATTTGATATTTAGATAGATTGATTTAGCATTGATTTTATGATATGAGTCACTTAGATAGAACACTTGATATGGTTCACTTGATATGAGTCATTGATATGGGTCACTGATAGATAGATATGAGTCTGGTTGATTTGTATGATGTGAAGTAGATAGAACACGTTGATATGAGTCGATGATATGAGTCTGATTGATTGTCCTTGTGATGACCAAAAATAGGAGGGTTTCAAAAACCTCCAGATTATAGAGTGCTTCCCTGTAGGTTGGGATTGGATACGAGATCTGATACCGACAGATGTACAGTTGATAGTGGGATGTGGATTGGGACCTTTATTGTCTATGCCACCGATTCAGGTCAATAGGGGATTGTTGACCACACTAGTAGAGAGGTGGCATTCAGAGCATAACACCTTTCATTTGCCGACGGGTGAGATTACTGTGACCCCTGAGGATGTATACAGGATTTTGGGGATTCCAGTGGTAGGTGCTCTTGTGGTTTATGACCATAAGGAGCTAGGTGGTACAGACGCACTTAGGAGGGTGTTTGGGGATGCTCAAATAACAAGGTATTCGGTGCTATGGGAAGATTTGAGGGGATATCTAACCTTACCCGCCATTTTGGGTGCATTCATTGGAGGCTTCCTTTGTCTGGATCGCCGGTCAAAGGGATTATCAGTTGGGTGGGGGAGGATCCTGTTGTGAAATTTTCACACACGTCCCACTAGAGGCAGGGACCCTCTTTTTTATTTTGCATCACTGCCTCTTGGCTTGGTCAAATTTTGGTTTTGCTCTTTTTGGGAGGTTATTTTGGGATTAAGTCTAGACTGTGTTTGATGAAGACAATATTTTGAGGCTCCAGGAGAAATTCGCCTGTCTTGATATTTGAAAATGGGGATTTTGGAGTGAATTTTTAATATTATATATAAATCTTTTTTGCACCCATGGATAGAGGATGAAAAATTAGGTCGGGTTGCTTTTTGAACTTTTTGAAAATTCCTTCTAGAAAAAAAGTTATGGAGTTTAGGGGATTTTGACCTTGCAGGGAATTCAAGAATTTCCATCCCTGATGGAAAATCCCGAAATTTCCATGACCCCCTCAAAATCCCGAAATTTCCATTTTTGGAAAAAATTCCAAGACCCCCTCAAAAAAATTTTCCAAAATGGAAATTTATCAAAATTTCCATTTTTGGAAACACTTCCCTCAAAACCTAAAATTTTCCAAAATGGAATTTTCCAAAATTTCCATTTTTAGAAAATTCCTCCCCTCAAAACCCAAAATTTTCTAAAAATGGAATTTTTTACCAAATCGAAATGGAAATTTTCTAAATGCAATTTTTTTCAAAATGGATTTTTTTTTTCTTGAAATTTTAAAATGTTCTTGAAAATGAAATTCTTGAGATGGATAAAAAAATTCAAAAATAAAAGTTTCCCAAAATGGAAAATTTCTGATGATATATGTTTTTCAAGATTAAATGAATATTAAAAGGGGAACTTACATATGGATTAGTGCCAAAAGGGAAATATGGAAGAGTTCAATTCAAATTTTAAAAGTGGGGCCTACATAAGAATCTGTGCCCAAATTGTCTATAGCTAGAAGGAGTTTCTGGAAGACATGTGAAGCTAATTTCATCATCCAATCAAAATTTTCATTAATGACAAGCTGACATAATATTGTTTTCTCATTGTTACATGATGTAACTGCTTTTATGCAATTGGATGATGATGCACCATGAGCTCCCAAATTAAATGTAACTGTTGGATGCTTCTAGAAGTGTAATTTATGCCATTGGATTGATTTAATCCTGACCTTTGGTTCAAAATGTAATTTTCTATACAAGACCAGTGTCTTCTCATTTGAAAAGGGTGGGACTAGGTTAGAAGAGTTGATTAGAAGCTAGAATTGGCTAAGTTAGGAGTTAGATTCTGCAAGATAGTAGCTGTAGGAGAGGAGAGACTGGAAATTGTTATGTAATGCTGGAAAATTTAATGCAATTGGATTGTTGATTTGGCAAGCTTTGTGTTACACTTTGGCAATTTATGGTTTCTTGTTCTTAATTCTCAATGTTAGATGCTAGATTTCAGCTCTTTTACAATAATGGTAAAATGTTAATAATGTTGATCGATCTCCAGTCCATACTTCTAGCAATTTGTTGATTGTAATTTGTTGTGTAAAGTTAGTCTAGGCATTATTTTGTGCTAAGTTCAACTGTGGATACTTGTTTACATTGCACCAGTTATTAGGTATGTGGATGAATATTCATAGTCTGAAAATCTTTAGTTTCCTTAGAAGATTGCACCATTTCTGCAGAGTTTTGGGCTTGTCCTTGATCAAACAGAGATTGGTTTTATTAGAGATTTGTCCATTTGCAACATTCATCATTATTGTGATTGATCTTAGGAGTTAGTTTAGAGTTGAATCTCTCTTAACCCTTATCTCTTTTGTTGTTTATTTTGAATCTGGGTTAGTTTTAGGATTAAAAGCATCACCATATTGTTGCATCTGATGAAAGTACGCTTCCAACATTGTTCATTTGTAAGGCCCCTTGTGATTACTAGCATTTTCACATTTATCACTGAGTTGTTTATGCATTGTCAAGACCTGACATTAGAGACCTTGGGGTTATCTCTTGAGGCTTGTTGATAGAGATTTACCCTTCAAGAGAGATAGGATATTATATTTTGTGTGAGTTGTTGTTGTGTAGAAAACACCATCAACAGATCCTTGAGTTGATGATAGGTCAGTAGTGAACATATGCTTGGGGGAGCTGGATGTTATCTCATTTATATCATGACTTGCATTAGGTAGTATACAACGGAGGGGGAAGTTTGTCATGTAGTGTTACCCTACTCCAAATGTGGGCATGGGAGCATATTGCTATTACGAGACCACTTTGTCCTAGAGCTAGACCACCAGGTAGGCCATATGTGTATGCATATTCTAGTGCACTTGTCCAGCCCAAGCTGGGCAAGTTGGAGTACTGGCAATGGGTTCTTGATGATATAGATTCAATGATATGGAGGCCATACATGAATTGTGAGGCATGGGATACTGATCATCTGGAGATGCCATTTATATGTATGCCTCAGTATCTAATAGGTCGAACCTCATTTATTATAGAGAGATTTTTGGCATTGCAAGTGCAAAGACAATATGGCTATACGCAGGGGATGCCTCAGGGCATTGCACACTATGGGTGGCGCAAGGATGATCCTAGATGGGGGCCATGCATTTCATATCAGGTGGCATATACAGAGTATATCGGTTTACAACCCAAGGCATGTGAGTACAAGCCAGATATTACGGATGCAGGGATGTTGGATAAGTACTTTGCTTATTTTCACACACATCCATTCCCTCATTTTACATGTCTAGATGAGCCGACACCCATTATGATGGCAACTCAGCTAGGAGGGATGAGATAGGAGGATGTGACAGGTGGGGAGCAGGCAGTAGGTGGAGGAGAGGAGGAGAGTGGAGATGGGGAGAGCTCAGATGATGGTGGTGAGGATGATGGTAGAGACAGAAGAGGGGATGAGCAGAGGTCAATGAGGCAGAGGACATACATCTTGGGCAGTGCGCAGATCATGTGGAGGCCAAGGACTGGTACTGGATGACAGATAGTGATCAGGGTCTCTTCTACAATGCAACAGGCATAGATAGCTACTCTGCAGGCCCAAGTATAGATGCTTCAGGGGCAGCAGGTGTAGTTGTAGAGCCAGTTGGCTCAAGCTCAGAGTTTGGCAGTGCAGTTATAGGCACAGCTTGTGCAGGCATAGGCGCAAAGACAAGCACAGACATAGGAACCTCCTCTTGCCCCGGACCCATAGGTGGCCTAGTTGATAGTAGAGAGATATTCCTTTAGACAAAGGGTAGTAGAGGCAGAGGGTGTTGCTTAGAAACTCATGGGGACTATTAAGAGTGCATCTTTGTGAGAGGCCATTGCAGAGGGATTCAAGATTGCCAGGGAGGTTGAGCATTATCAGATTAGATACGAGGAGTTGTGCCCTTCCAACTGCAAAGAGCCTTACCCTCGTTCCCATAGTAGATCTAGGAGCAAATCATGGACTATGACACACAACAAAGGAGTCATAGGGCCTCGACAAGATCCTAATGTAGGGGGTAGTGGTAGGTCACCATCCTTTAGACCTGCTCCATTAGGGGGTTCCACTAGTCAGCTGTGAGATGTGATTTGTATTGATGTAGTATTATTGATGTACTTCACACATGTATATCATTTTTTGAGCATGTACATTATTTTTTATCATATCTCATATATCTCTCTATACTTTTTAGTTTCATTGGACATTGGACATTTGTATGTATTTTTGATGAGTGATGATATGCAGCAGCAATGAGTTTGGATGATGTGTGTTTTTGATGTGATGATGTGATATGCATGTATTTCTGCATGATGTAGTATGGATTTTGATATGCATTTTAATGATTTGATGACTAACATGATATGCAGGATGATTTTATATGATGGCGATTTGTGATGCATACTAATGATGCCATGCAGGTGGATGACCTAGGATGTTGATTATGAAAGTATGCAATGGGATATATGATATGTTTATGAAAAATGATGTGGAAATGTAATGTATGCACAAAATTTTTGTTTTTGGATTTTTCAAATGCAATGAATAATGATGATGTGATGGAAAATGGATGTTGTGTTTATGAAATGCATCATGAATGTGTAGTATGTATATGAATTAGGGAAAAGATCTGAAATATATAAATGATATGAAAATGATAGATGAGTAAAGATATGATATTTTATTTATTTATTCAAGGGGTAAACGCTTTTGACCAGAGCTATGAACCGGAGTACAACCATTCAACAATACCACTCCAATGGGGTTTGAACCTTGATGGAAAGAACAAAAATACCACCTTTAAACCATCACACCATGCCAATACTGACAAACAAGTAAAGATATGATATGAATGTAATGTGACAAATGATAAATAATGGGATGAAATGAACATGATTAATAATAATGAGATGTATAATAAGATGATAAATGACATGTAATGAAATGATAATGATAAATCATAATGAGATGAAATGATAAGTGAAATGAAATAGATTATGAAATGATGACACAAAGATAAAATATGAAGATGAAATGGTAATGAAGATGATAAATGGTATGCAACTGTGTAGAATGAAAATTAAATGGATATAAAAATGATAAGTAATATGTTAATGATATGAAGACAATATATAATATGAAAATGAAAGTGATATGAAATACATAATGGATAAATGAATGATATGCAATGATATGCAATGATAAAGGATCTAAATGATATGCAATAAAATGAAGATGATATAAAATTAGAATGATCAATGATATGCAATGAAATTATATGATATGAAAAAAAATGATAAATTACATGATAATGCATAATGATGGGTAAATAAATGATAAAGGATCAAAATGATATGAGAATGAATGATAAACTATATGATATGTACAGGACCTAGATGAAATGATAATGATTAATGAAATGATGATGAAGATGAAAGATGATAATGAAACAAATGTCTGAATGTCCTCCATAAATAGTCCAAAGAGACATGACAACTATTGATGTTTTTTTGTTCAGCCTTTCAAAACTTTGATGCAAATCTAGTATGTAGATATATATAATGATCTAAATGAAATGCAACCAAACAAAACCAACTATTTGTTGAGCCCTTTTTTAGCTTTTTTTGAATCATCATAGAGTGTTTTAAAATGTTGGAAGTATGTACAAGCATCAAAGGGGAAATTAGCACCAATGATGACCTGAGTACAACTTTCATGATTTTTTATATAGCAAGTGAACACAAGCATCAAGGTATAATTGAACCAAGATGACCTAAGTATTTCTTGTTAGGGTTAGAGATGGCAGATCTAACAATTAAATGCAGATTTTATATAATAAACAGAGAAACTAAAACATACATAGAATAAATCATAACACAAAGAATTTAACATGGTTCACCCAATCCGGGCTACATCCACCAAACCGCAGCCATCCAATACTTTTATTATCCAGTAAAACCCTATTACAATCTTGCGAATAATCGTGTTTTTCATCATACTGAAATACCCATCCGAACCCCTTTTTACCAAGCTTAGAAGCTTCTAGATTTTAGGGTTCTATAAAATCGGATTTTTCCTTTTTCATTGATTTTTCCCTTTTTCGGTGATCACGCGAAAAAGTAGGAAGAAATTTTTTCTCAGGGGCTGCCGCCCCCGAACCCCCACTTTTCAGGGGCTACTGCCCCTGAACCCCTGCCCGGGGCCTAGCCCGGCCCCGGACCCTGGCAAGGACAGGGGGTCGGGGTGTATAGTATACCATGGGCTATATAGTATAGCATGATCAGTCGCCACATACCAACATTTCTTGCATAAATAGACAAAGATTAACCACTTTCTGATACAAATTTGGAATTGTCATCAATGATATTCTTTGGAAATCATTTCTTGCGACATATTTGCACTAGATTGATAGTTAATCTCAAGACAGTAGACAAAGAAAAATCATTCTCTTTCTTCGCCACTCTAGTTCAGTACATCATTGAGTGTGCTCCAAAGAGATTATATCAAAAAATCAAACAACCACTATTCAAAGTTATGCTACTGATATTCCAAACATTATTCGGATTTAGATCATCTAGATATGAGTCATGATATGAAATTTGTTGATAATTGTTGTGATGTGGATCAATGATTGGATATTTTTTACAGGATTTGATTGTTTGTGCACTTATGATTTTGAAACTATTGATTTTCTTGTCGTGTTGTATCTGTGGAACCTAAAAGTTGATTGCCCCCAGTATTGACACAACTTGCTGAAATAGATATGTACAATGATCAAGCCATGGCAAGACGTTATCGCTCTAGGAAAATGATGGAATTATGATGCTGATATGACCCTAGGATGATGGTGAAAAATCTAATGCAAAACATGAGCTAATAGATGGAGAACTAGCTAGATACAAATAACGTTTGTTTGCCAGATTTTCACTATCTGTTTTTATTGCATTTTTTTTATTTATTTTCTTCTTTTTTCTTTTTTTTTGTATTTTTCTTGTCAATAGACTGCTTGTCACCCTATGATGATTTTTTTATTTTTTTTTATTTTTTCAAGACTTTTTCTGATTTTTATGGTTGTTTTTAGGACTTTTTCTAATTTTTATGGGTTTTTTTAGGAGTTTTTTCTAATTTTTATGGGTTTTTTCAAGACTTTTATGGATAATGATAACTGCTTCAGACATAATACTCTTCAGGTGCATGTTGTTGATGGGTTCATCAAATAGGTCCCCTTCTAGCGTTGACAACTTGTATGCTCCTGAACCGTATACTGCGATGACCACGTAAGGACCCAGCCAATTTGGTTCAAACTTTTCTTTCTTCTCTTTGTCTTGCTGATTTTGTGGCTTTTATTTCAAAACAAGATCACCAACCTGAAAGGTACATGGCTTTACTCTATGATTATAGCTGCAAGACATCATCTGTTGATATGTTTTCAATGATCAGCTACTTGTCTCTTCTCATTGAGGAGTTCTAGCTCTTGCAGTCGGGAAACTCTATATTCATCATTTATTGTGAGATCCTTCAATGATACCCTAAGTGATGGAATCTCAACCTCCAGAGGTAATATGGCTTCTGCTCCATAGACAAGAGCATACGGTGTTGCTCTTGTTGGTGTTCTAATGCTAGTTCTATAGGCCCATAATGCGGGATTGAGTTGTACATGCCAATCTTTCCCTGCATCATTCATAGTCTTCTTCAAGATTTTTAGTATATTCTTGTTTGAGGCCTCTGCTTGGCCATTCCTTTGTGGATAGTAAGGTGTTGAACATCTATGTTGAATATGGAATCTCTCGCAAAGTTCATCAACATCCTGAATCTTGAATGGTTGTCCATTATCTGTGATGATGGAGTTGGGAATGTCATATTGACAAATGATATAGTTGAGTATGAACGATGAAATTTGTTTGTCGATAACCTTAGTGAGAGGTACTCCCTCAATCCACTTGGTAAAATACTTTGTCACTGTGATGATGAACTTGTGTCTATTTGATGATGAAGGATGAATCTTTCCAACTAGATCTAACCCCCATTGAGAGAATTTCCAGGTCGGCGTGAATAGTTGAAGTTCTTGTGCAGGAGCATGAATGAGATTCCCATGAATCTAGAATTTAGAGCACTTCTTCACAAAAGTGAATGATTCTCTTTCCATTGTAGGCCAGTAGTAACCCATTCTAATCAATTTCTTGGATAAGGTCATTCCACTTGAATGAGTACCACAAATGCCACCATGAACTTCTTGTAAAGCCTTTTCAGATTCATCACGTTCAAGACATCGAAGTAAAGTACCATAAAGATTGCAGCGATAAAGGGTGTCAACGATAAGAGTATAGCAAGAGAATTGGCAGATAAAGTTGCGCTTTTGGTTACAGGATAAGTCAGGTGGTAAGATGTCATCTTTTAGGTAGGCATAAATCTTACCATACCAAGGTGAATCAGATCCTACTGTAAGGAAAGCTAGATGTGGAAACAACTCTCCTAAACGTCAATACCTCAGGGAAGAATGTAGATACACTTTTCTTTTTTCAATTACATCCAAATTAAGATGCACTTGAACTAAATATCAGAAACAGAGAATTAGACAATCACACATGAACACCAGATATACATGGGAAAACCCTTACGGGAGAAAAACCCACCACACCAAGAGAAATCACTTTGTATTACAGTAACAGAGATTACATACAAATGCCAAACTTATCTTTCTAGTGTCATTATACAACAGCATTCACCATGAACAATCTTGTATAGGAACCTTCAAGTTATAGTCTTTACAGAATAGAATTCATTTACTGATCATACACCCACACAACAATCCGTTGATTGAACCAACCGATCACAATCTGCAATCACAGAGTATATCCATGGTGTTCCTTGTCTGTTGAGCTTCCTCATAGAACCATTGCAATGAATAATCTTCCAACTGTTCAGATTCAGCTTCTCCTATTGGTCCACAAGACTCCACATAGGACAGTCAAACGGTCAACAGAATTCGCACTGTATTGGCATCTCGGTGAGACACTAATAGTGTCTCACCGATGCCACATAACCTTCATATCGATGTCGCCAAGAGTCACCGTTATTGCCAAGATGTTCTATCAAGCTTTTAGTGTTATGCCGAACCACCAAGCAGTTGCCCAGACCTATCGCTTTTGCCAGGAGATCATAGCGAGTCACCAAAGGTTATACCGAAGTCACATATTATACTGAGCTCCAAAGAATAGTCAGCAAGACTTAACACCTTCGCCGAGAGTTCTTACCGAGTCATAAAGGTTACCCCGATAACCACCATTCGCCAAGACCTATGCTAAAGAACCCTCATCATTGGAGAGACTTACATCGTTCGCCGAGACTTCTTCCTGAACCATTTGGGTTACCCCGATAGCCATCGGCTATCGGAAAGACATCCATCAGTCGCTAAGAGATCTCCTCGAGATCCTTTGTGTTACACCGAACACCGAATGGTCGGTGAGAATTAACTCTCTAACCAAGACCTTTCCTCGATCACTTTGAGTTACTCCGATGAATGTTTGGATGTGTCCCCGTCGGCATGACCTTCACTGTTCGCTAAGACCTCACACCGGGATCTTTATGTTACCGAGAAGACATCATATGTATTCCTATCGGTGAGACATTAACACTTCGTCGAGACTTCTTAGTGAGAACCCTTAGTTATCCCGAAGACTTCAATACATACGCTGTCGGTGAGACATTGGCTATTCGTTGAGACTTCTCACCGAACCGGCATAGGTTATCCTGAAGCTCGTGGTCATCATGAGTCTCCCCGATTCACAATTGAATGGCCTATTGGCCAAAGAACTCCACGCGATAAGAGGTCATAGCGAATACACTATGTCACAGCGAAGGCTCCAAAGAATAAGCATTCGATAAGACTTCTGCAAGGTCACAGCGACCTATTCAAAACAGAATGTATCAAAGCTGCTAGTCAGCTAGACATGATAGATGTCATACTAACTTTGCTCCAATGGAGGTTTCAGCCTGTGATTATTTAAGCATATTTCCAACAATCTCCCACTTGACGAAGATCACACAGGCACTTCTAGAGCACAACAAAACTTATTGAAAAATATGGGCACTAAGGCCCATTGAACTGACACACCACCTAAACTTGTCTATGCTCACTGGCTTCGTCAATGAATCTGCAACATTCTCTAGAGTATCAACCTTTTCCAAACTGACCTTTCCATCCTCCACTATATCTCATACAAAGTGGTATTGTACGTCAATATGTTTTGTCTTGGCATGGAAAGTAGGATTCTTTGCCAGACAAATTGCACTCTGACTGTCACAAAAAGTAGTTATTTTCCCTGCATCAAAACCAATTTTAGAACACAAACATTTCAACCAAACTGCTTCTTTACAAGCATGAGTAGCTACCATGTATTCAACCTCCGTGGTGGACAAAGCAACTACAGCCTATCGCTTGCTCATCCAACTCACTGCACCACCATTCAACATGAAAATGTATCCACTGGTGTATCTCCTACTGTCAATGTCCCCTGCCCAATCAGAATCTACATAACCTCGAATATTGAGAGTCCTCTGTGATTCAACCAAGTTCCCATGGTAATACAAAGAAAAATTTGGAGTGCCCTTCAGATATCTGAAAACACTCTTTATAGCATCCCAATTTGTTCTTCCTAGATTATCCATAAATCGACTAAGTACTCCCACTGCTTGGGCAATGTCTGGCCTTGTACAGACCATCACATACATGAGATTTCCAACCGCACTACCATAGGGTACACTGGTCATGTCCTCCATCTCAGTAGGAGATTTTGGATAGTCTTCAACAAATAGCTTCGTTCCCTGCAAGACTGGAACCACTAGTTGTTTGCAATCATTCATACAAAATCTCTCAAGAATAGTCCTTATATACTTACTCTGACTGAGCCAAAGCTTTCTATTCTTCCTACCCCTAGTTATCTCCATCCCCAGAATATACTTTGCTACACCAAGATCTTTCATTTTGAACTTAGCAGGCAACTGAGACTTAAGATCAGAAATCATTAGCTTACTATTGCCTATGAAAAACATATCATCAACATAGAGAGCAATAACAAGTACTTGATCACTTTCAACATTATAATAAACACAGTGATCATATTTTAATCTCACAAATCCCAAAGACAATACAAAAGTATCAAATTTCTGGTACCACATTCTAGGTGACTGCTTTAACCCATATAGAGACTTCTTTAATTTGCATACCAGTTTTTCTTTACCTTTTTCAACAAAGTGCTTAGGCTGGGACATATAGATTTCTTCTTCAAGATCACATGAAGAAATTTTCTCTTCACATCCATTTGTTCGATCTCTAAATCATATGCAGCTGCAAGTGACAAAAGAAATCTGATAGATGTTAGCTTTGCTACAAGAGAAAAAATCTCCCCATAATCAATTCCCTCGACCTAGGAATAACCCTTCTTCTTTGCAAACTGGCCTTGCCTTTGTACTCTCTTTCCCCACACCGCCATCCAGACTAATCTTCTTCTTAAATACCCATTTGCATCCCACATCTTTTTCTCAGATTTAGGCAAGTGGGGCAATTCAACCTGTTTCTATCTTTTCTCTCAGAATGATGCCATCTCTTCATTCATGGCTTCTAACCAAGAGTCCGAGTCTGACATTTTAAATGCCTCCTTTATAGTCCTAGGCTTATTAGTGCTAGAAATTAAAGCATAGGCACAAGTAGAATCAATCAAAGAGAACCCATACCTATATGGTGTTGTTTTCATTGCTGGAACTCACCGGGCCGAGGTCAGGTTCTTCTTCTTAGAACTTTCATAATTGCTTGAGCTCCTCCCTCAGCTCTGTGTACATTTGTATTTTCACCTCTTTTATGAATTACAGCTACATCCTTATTGTTTTCTGACTTTATCTCTGACTGCAGATCCAAGGTAGAAGATTTCAGCTCACAAAAGATTACACTTTTGTTGTATACAACCTTCTCTGTATTAGGATTCCAAAGCTTGTATCCTTTTATGATAGCACTATAGCCAATAAAAATATATTTGATAGCCTTGTTCTCCAATTTAGATCTTTTCACATCCGGCACATGAGCATATGCCTCACAGCCAAAAACATGAATATGTCTAAGAGAGGGCTTCTACTGCACTACACGCCTAAAGGTGTTTTCAACAAGAGTAGAATTTGGAGAATGATTAATTAGATAACATGATACAAATTTCAGACTTTCCCTCCAAGACTCATCGAAAGCATACTTTGTGCTCTCTCCATCACTGTCCTATTGAACCTTTCTGCAACTCCATTATGTTGTGGAGTATAAGGTGTAGTCTTGTGTCTTTTGATTCCATGGTTTTTGCAATACCTCTCGAATTCATTAGAATAGAATTCACCACCATTATTAGTCCCTAAGCATTTTATTTTTCTACTAGTCTGATTTTCAACAAGGTTCTTAAATTCCTTAAATTGACTGAACACTTCTGATTTACTTTTCAAAAAATAAACAAATGCTCTTCTTGAATAATCATGAATGAATGACACATAGTATCTTGATTTAGACAAAGAAGGAACATCCACTAGACCAAACACATCCGAATGAATATAATCTAGCAAACCAGAAGATTTATGAGGACTGGAATAAAATGAAACACGGTGTTGCTTTCCATATATATAGTGTTCATAGAATTCAAATTCGAGATTACAATCTTCAAGCCCCTCAACCAGGTTTTTGTTCTTCAAGGTTTTTAAACATTTTCCTGGGCGTGGCCTCCAATCCCATGATGCCAGAGATAGGATTAATCGCTACATTGAATAGCCTATGCATCCAGTTTGTCTAAGGTACCAATTCGAGCACCTCTAGCCAACACCATTGAAACTCTAGTCATCTTGCAGCCACTTCCAAAGAACAAGACTTGTACTCCAGTATCATTAAGCTTACTTACAGACAGAAAATTTTGAGCCAGACCTGGTATGTGCATAACATCATTGATCCCTTCAATTTCCTGATGATGGAATTGTATCCTAACCTCTTCCACGTGCCCAATAATCTCCAAAGAATCACTCTTGCCAAGTACACCTTTCCACCATCATATTCTTCTATACTTTTTGAACTAATTTCTATGAGATGTCATGTGGAAAGATGTCAAGTAGAATCAATCACCAGGGACATCATTTGATGCCTCAGGTTCAGCTAAGGCTACAAATGAAGGTGTCACCATCACTATGAGAAGAAATCCACATTATCCCAAGAGCCTCTTCTTTTCTCCTCTTTACAATCCTTCTTTTGACATGACTAGGGGTTGCCCACAATTCCAACACTTCACCTTGACTTTAAGCCGTGAGATTCTCTTTGACTCTCCTCATTTCGGGATTTTGATTTCTTTTTGTCCTTTCTTTCTTTCCTTTCTTCGGCCCTTCCTTCCCATAAAGAAGTGAGCCTCCTTCACCATCTCAGAAGATTTCCTTCTCATTTCTTCTGACAGCAAAGAACCAACAATATCTTCCATCTTGAAACTGGATGTTGTACTCCCAATAGCCATCACTAGATGATCCCATGAGTCTGGTAAAGAACACAATATTAGCATATAGTGATCCTCTTCTTCAGTCTTCACACTAACAGATGTCAATTGAGCAAGCAACATGTTAAATGCATTCAAATGATCAACTATAGACCCTCCTTCCTACATTCTCAAAGAATACAGCTTCTTCCTCAGGAACAACTTATTCACCAAGGAATTCCCCTGATAAATAGATGCCAGTCTCTTCCACAAAGAAGAGGCAGTCTTCTCCTCATGCACATTCAGAAGAACTGAGTCTGCCAAACAGAGCCTTATCAGCCCCTTAGACTTTCTATCTGCAAGGTACCAATCTTCTTGCTTCATGCTTGTAGGTTTAGTTCCAGACACACCAAGCCACAGATCACGATCAACTAGAAGATCCTCCATCTTGAGTTTCCACAACCCAAAGTTACTGCCATTGAATTTCTCTATTTCAAACTTTCCATACGTGCTAGCCATCTCAGCCTGTAATTAGAAATAACCAACTCTACAAGACTCCCACTGAAACAAAATTGACATAAAAAACCCAACGTACCCACAAGGATAACACAACTAGCTAGGATCTGATACCACTTGTAAGGAAAGCTAGATGCGGAAACAACTCTCCTAAACGTCAATACCTCAGGGAAGAATGTAGATACACTTTTCTTTTTTCAATTACAACCAAATTAGATGCACTTGAACTAAATATCAGAAACAAAGAATTAGACAATCACACATGAACACCAGATATATGTGGGAAAACCCTTACGGGAGAAAAACCCACCACACCAAGAGAAATCACTTTGTATTACAGTAACAAAGATTACATACAATGCCAGACTTATGTTTCTAGTGTCATTATACAGCAGCATTCACCATGAACAATCTTGTACAACAACCTTCGAGTTATAGTCTTTACAGAATAGAATTCATTTACTGATCATACACC
This sequence comes from Sequoia sempervirens, assembly GCA_007258455.2. Classification (NCBI taxonomy): domain Eukaryota; kingdom Viridiplantae; phylum Streptophyta; class Pinopsida; order Cupressales; family Cupressaceae; genus Sequoia; species Sequoia sempervirens. The sequence goes on along the minus strand of VDFB02281492.1, from coordinate 220,869,563 downwards.
CACACAACAATCCATCGATCCAACCAATCGATCACAATCTGCAATCACAGAGTATATCCATGGCATTCCCTGTCCGTCGAGCTTCCTCACAAAACCGTCGCAACGAACAATCTTCCAACTGTTCAGATTTAACTTCTCCTATTGGTCCACGAGACTCCACATAGGATGGTCAAATGGTCAATATAATTCACACTGTATTGGAATCTCGGTGAGACACTAACAATATCTCGCCGATGCCACATAACCTTCATATCAATGTCACCAAGAGTCACCGTTATCGCCAAGATTTTCTATTGAGCTTTCAGTGTTATGCCGAACCACCAAGCAGTCGCCCGAACCTATCACTTTCGCCAGGAGATCATAGCAAGTCACCAAAGGTTATACCGAAGTCACATATTATACCGAGCTCCAAAGAATAGTCGACAAGACTTAACACCTTCGCCGAGAGTTCTTACCAAGTCATAAAGGTTACCCCGATAACCACCATTCACCAAGACCTATGCTGAAGAACCCTCATCATCGGTGAGACTTACATCGTTCACCGGGACTTCTTCCCAAACCATTTGGGTTACCCCGATAGCCATTGGCTATCAGCAAGACATCCATCAGTCGCTAAGAGATCTGCCCGAGATCCTTTGTGTTACACCAAACACTGAACGGTCGGCGAGACTTAAATCTCTCACCAAGACCTTTCCCCGATCGCTTTGAGTTACTCTGATGAACGTTTGGATGTGTCCCCGTTGGCGTGACCTTCACTGTTCGCTAAGACCTCACACCGGGATCTTTATGTTACCACGAAGACATCATATGTATTCCTATCGGTGAGACATGAACACTTCGCCGAGAATTCTTAGCGAGAACCCTTAGTTATCCTGAAGACTTCAATACATACGTTGTCGGTGAGACATTGGCTATTCGTTGAGACTTCTCACCGAACCGACATAGGTTATCCCGAAGCCTGTGGTCATCATGAGTCTCCCCGATTCACGATTGAATGGCCTGTCGGCCAAAGAACTCCACGTGATAAGAGGTCATAGCGAATACACTATGTTACAGTGAAGGCTCCAAAGAATAAGCATTCGGCAAGACTTCTGCAAGGTCACAACGACCTGTTCAAAACAGAATGTATCAAAGCTGCTAGTCGACCAGACATGATAGATGTCATACCGACTTTGCTCCAATGGAGGTTTCAGCCTGTGATTATTGAGGCATATTTCCAACACCTACTAAGTAGAAAATGATTTGGCTTTCAGGTGTGTCATAGGTAGGTGTAAATGATTGTTTCACCAGAAATTCATAGCAAGCCTGATTTTTTGGGAGTTGCAACAATGATGTGATCATGTCCATGGTGTCAGCTGCCTTGTTATCAAGTCTTGGAATTTGTATAAATTTGATATCCATGAAGTACTTCTTGAAATCGTCAACCATTTTCTTATATGGCAACAGTTTGTCATCTTTGGTCTGATAATCATCATTGATCTGATTTATGACTAACTATGAGTTACCATAAACTTTTAGTTCTATGATCCTCCATTCCAATGCTATCTTGAGTCCAGTGATTAAAGCTCCATACTTAGCTATGTTGTTAGTGCATGGAAACATTAGCCTATATGATCGAGGAATGGTATGTCCTTGAGGGGTTACAAAGAGTATGCATGCCGCCAATCCATGTTGAGTGAAAGAACCATCAAAGTATAACGACCATGGTTGTTTGGATTCTGTAGTGAAGACATTAGAATCTGGAAAATCAATGTGCATGGGATGCTCTGCTTGTAGTGGTGCTTCAGCTAGTTGATCAGCGATAACTTGTCCTTTGATTGATTTGTGATCAACATAATGTATGTCAAACTCACTCAGGATCATAACCCATTTTGCTAACCTTCCTGTTAATATAGCCTTGCTTAGCAGATACTTGAGTGGATCAATCTTTGCAACAAGATTGATTGTATGAGTTAACATGTAGTTCCAAAATTTCTGTGAGGCAAAGACTACTACTAGACAAGCCTTCTCGATGAAAGTGTAGTTGAGTTCATGGCTTGTTAGCATTCGGCCGATGTAATAAATTACACGTTCCTTTCCTATAGAGTCCTCCTGTGCCAATAATGTCCCCAAAGATGTCTCTATTGCAGCAATATATAAGATTAGCGATTTGTCCGGATTTGGTGGTACTAGAACTGGTGGGTTCATTAGATACTGCTTGATCTGTTGGAAAACCATTTCACACTTGTCATCCCATTTGAAAGGAACATTCTTATGCAATAGATGTGTGAAAGGTAGACTTTTATCTGCCAATTGTGCGATAAACCTTCGTATAGATTGAAGTCATCCCTGTAATGACCTCAACTGACTGATATTCCTTGGTGGAGGCATTTCCATGATTGCTTGTACTTTGGCAAGATCTAATTCAATCCATTTTGCTGATACTATGTATCCTAAGAGCTTTCTAGATGTTACCCTAAAAACACATTTTTTGGGGTTGAGGCAAACTTTGAACTTTTCCAACCTTGCAAAGATTTTGGATAACACTTCAAGATGTCCTCTTTTGTATGAATTTTCCAATATATCATGTACATAATCTTCCATGAATTTTTGCATCATGTCATGAAAATTTGTAGTCATAGCTCTTTGATATGTAGCCCCAACGTTCTTTAGACCGAAAGGCATGACATTCCAACAATAAGTCTCCCATGGACTTTTGAAAGTTGTTTTGTCCTAGTCTTCAGGTGCAATCTTGATTTGATTGTAACCAGAAAAACCATCCATTAGTGAATACATGGCATGGCTAGCTATTAGATTAACTATAGTATCGATGTTTGGAAGTGGGAAGTCATCCTTAGGACATGCTTTATTAAGATCTCTAAAATATGTGCACACTCTGATACTTTCGTCTAGCTTGGATACAAGAACAATGTTGGAGATCCATTATGCTAGTCGATTGATCTTATAAATCCCACATCAAGGAGTTTTTTGAGCTCTTCTTTAACCAGTAGTGCCACATGAGGATGCATCTTTCTATGTTTTTGTTTCAAGACCTGGCATGTCTGCATAAGACGAGGAAAAGTTGACCTGATTTTCCCTTAGGAACTTCATGAACTCTGGCACTTCTTTATTTGTCATTGACGTAACTAACTGTAGAATCCTTGGCTTTCTGTAGTTTCAAGATTAATCTCTTTTGTAGGCTCAATCAAGATAGGTGATCGCTCATGATAGTGCTCTGGGAGAGTGTCAAGTTTCCCATCATTTGGTGCCTTAAAAAGGTTTTCACCATCTAATACGCTCTTTTTTTTATCTTTTGTTTGATCTAACACTACCATATTTTGGTTTTCACCATTAGATCTTTCTTTTTGATTTTTATTTTTGCAGCTAGGAGACTTGACACTCTCCTGAGTAAAGACTCTATGCCAAAAATTTCTAGTGGAACAATCATTTGTGTCGTCTACAAAAAGGAAGTTCATGATAGATTCATCACTTGGAAACATAGGTATATCGATAGGTTCGGATAAATCCCAGTCAATGAGATCGGGATGGATTAAAGGTGGCGGGTGATTGGGTTGCGTGAAATTGGCTATGGTTATGACCATAATGTAGTTGTCTGTAGGATCTAAGGTATGAGGCGGATCAATGATGGTACTGTTCCCACGATAGTCTTGTTCGTTTAAATCTGACTCAGTATCATTAGAATCATAGTTGCCTTATAGTTCAGATCCTTGCGGTTGGGAACCTAACCCTTCACCTTCAATTAGATTTGGGGTGTACTTGTGTATCACATCAACCTTTTTTTCCTTCTAGAACTCATCATTTTAGATGGTGTCCCATTCATATTCACCAGAGTCTGTGTCATATTTATTATCCATGAAATTTTGAATTGTTGTCAAACATGCTTCTCTTGTATCAGAACCTTCTTACAATGTGAGGAAAGTATCATGCAATTGCTTGGATACTCTTTCTTTTGAGTTAGTATCATATGCTAGTCCTGTTTTATCTTTTGTAGCAAGTCCTGGAAGGTGAATAGGCTCAACGACTCCTTTTCTTTTCCTGATAGGACCATTGCCATCATAGCCCATCTTCTGCATGATTGAATACCCTTTACCATATTGATCAGTTGGTATTTTGACATTGAGAACTGTTTCATCTTCATGGTTTTTCTTTGATAAATCGCCCATTAAACTTTGTACTTGGTTCTGTTGGTGGTTGTGTTGATGTTGATGCTATTGATATCTGATGTTGTGTGATAGAAGGTTTTCCATGTGACCAAGGTGATGTAGGTAGATTAGCAAGATAGAGAGTACTCCTCTACTCCATTGTCCTTGAATCGTAATTGCTTGTCAAAGTTTTTGGTTAACTGACTAATTTGTGTATCAAAATTGGGAGAAGCACTAGTAAGAGCTTCTCGATTGTTGGGAACCAAAGTATCTTGACTAGCTTTGATGTTAGCACAAGTCTGACTATTCGAATTATCAGCTGGTATTGTGATCTCCTGTCCATCATAAGGAAACTTAAGACATTGATGATATGTGGACGGGACAACATGCATTTCATGGATCCAAGGATGACCCAATAAGATTTTGTATGCAAGATCGCGATCTAACACTTGACATAAAGTATTCTTGATAATAGGTCCCACTCTGATTGGTAGCATGATTAAACCCTTGAATGCTCTTTCCTCATCATCGTAGGCTTTAATCGTAATCTTTCTTCTGGGATCAATGGAGTCTTCAGAAAATCCTAAAGCCTGAACTAACTTCATGGTACATATGTTCAAACCAGAACCTCCATCTATTAGTAGGCATCTGACACGAAACTTGGGGATCATGACTTCTAAGTATAGCGATGAGTTATGGGGATGTGTCATGGAAATGTCATCTCTCTCGAAGAATGAGAGGCATGTGGGTGAGGACAAGTGTCCCACCATTCCTTGAAATCGGTCCACATATAGATCAGTGGATACAGTTGTTTCAATGAGGGCCTTTTCTAGAATTTCCTTGTGTCCTGGTGAAATCTTTAGGATTTCTAAGATAGAAATATGAGCAGGAGTTTTTCTAAGTTGATTGACTAAGTCATATTAATGTTTAGGCAGGGGCACAGTGGATTTTGAAGAAGCTCCCTTTAAGACAACTTTAGCCTTTGCCCTTGTTGCGTTGACTTGTCTATATTCCATCTTCTCCTTAACTTTTCTAACATTGACCCGTTCGTCATCAGTGTAGATATGATTGATTATATTATCGTTGATATGATTCACACTTTTTCCAAAAGACTCACCCTTTTGATAGTTGGGAGAAGTGTTGTGAAATGCTTGGTGGTCTTCGTTTGATTGTTGGTGTCCTTCTATTATGATGGTGCCATTTTTTATTAAGTCTTGGACAACATTTTTCAGGGCTTGACAATTATTCGTGCAATGGCCCTTGCATTGATGATAATCACAATAGTATACATCATTCCATGATGGAGGCTTCACACTAGGTTCGAAGTTGCATTGAGGTGGAAAAGTAAGAACATTTTTAGCCATGAACTCTTTTAATGCAGATTCTAAAGATTGGCCCAGTGGAGTAAAAGTTCTTCTGCTAGAGAAGAATGAAGATTGTTGTGGATTTGTGTTTGAGGCATTCCATAAAGCATTGTTGTTGTTATTGTTTCCACAGTAACCTTGATTGTTGGCATTCCCTTGATTGGGAGTAAAAGTTTGATTCACGTTATTCCTCAAAGGAGGAGGATTGTTTCCTTGATTTGTGACTAAGTTGACGTTGTTATAGTTATTGTTGTGAGGAGCACTTGGATTACTAAGAACAAATGGCTTAGTTGAGACATGATTTGCTTCTACAACACCATCATTTACCACGTTTTTGTTACGAGTCCAAAACTTAGACTTGTCATTGTGGTGATTTGAAGAACTAGGATTGTCCTTGACAAGTTTTATTATCCCTCTTTGGATTAAGGCACCTTCAATGGTGATGGCATTTTCAATCAAATTCTGAAAAGAGGGACAATAATGAATATTAAGACGATAGCTTATCTCTTGATCTAAGTTGTTTATGAAAGTGGTGATATTTTCCTTTTCAGGAACATGATGTGGGTATCTAGCAAACAATATTCTCCATCTTTGAAGAAATGTAATGAATGGTTCGCCAAGTTTTTGTTTAGCCTTGCAGAGATCAATCATGGTTATTTGATGTTGTATGTTGTAGGAATATTGTGATATGAACTCGTTAATCAATTCCTCAAATTTCTTGACAGACGGTGTGATTTTTGATAGCCATTCCATAGATTGGCCTCCAAGACTCCTAGGAAACAAATGCATCAAGTATGTGTCCTCATGAGAAAACTCTAAATTCATATTTTGGAAGTCCCTAATATGATCGATTCGATCCAATTTCCCATTATAACGATCAAACTTTGGAACTTCGCAATGTTTGGGAAATGGGATCATGTTGAGACGTCAGTCAAAAGGATAAGGACATATGTCATCAAGAGCATATGTCTTCATTGTGGTTCCCCCTTGCATGTCTTTAATTTGTCCTTGAAGTGCCTTAATTTGTTGAGACAAGGCACTAAGATCAAACACGGGTGTTTCATCAAGATTTCTCTTTAAGTTCTCAATATCAAAATCACAAGGCAATTTAGCTCCTTTGTCAGCCAAATACAGGAAATATTTCTCTTTGTTGCACTCTAAAATATTTTCTAAGGCCTTGTGAAATTTGGGATCTTTCTCAGCCTCTCTAAGGTGGCGTTCTTCATCTTGTTCATCATCACTATCTACAGGAGTTTTACTCATGTCCTTGTATTTGTTGTAAGGAAATGTATTTTCTTCTCTTTCACCCATGTTGTCGTTAAAAAGGGGATTATGACTCACACTATAGAGGGGATTGCTACTCTCACCTTCTTCTTGAGTTCTTCAGGTATGATCTTCTTGTTGAATATCCTCTTTCAGCTTATTGTATTGAGATCTTGTAAAAATAGGCATATGATTTTGAAATGTTCTTCTAGAGTTAGATCATAGTTTGTTAAGTGAAAAAATGATGATGTTTTGATCTGATAAGATGAAAATCTTATGATATGATCAAAGATGTTCCTAATTCTTGATTGTGGCTTCCAATGATGAAGGATATCAAAATCTTGTTGGGGGAAGTTGAATCAAAAAAATTAGGAATTTGTTTGAAAGGTGCACTTTTAAGATTTGATCCTTTTTTTTCAAGAATGATAAGTATATCAAATAGCCTAATTAAACTCACTAAAGGATTTGACTGGGATGTATTGGATATTCAATAGAAGGTTGTGGTAGATAATCGAGTTTAGAGGTTGATTGTGATTGTGTCATTGTGATAGAGCTCTTCTCTAGAAATAGGCTCGTGAATATAAAGGCTCTACAACGTACTCATCAGTAAATACCCTAGCAAAATCTTGGTACCTATGGAGAAACTCATGGTTATGGAGCAAGACATTTTGACTTTTATACAAAAACTTTCAACGTTGCAAGGTTTTCTTGTAACCTAAATGTTTCTTAGGTTTCTTGATCCTATTGGCAATCGATTTCTTAACAAACTTGGTTGATTTCCACTCTCTAAGCATGATAGAAATGTCAAAATGCTACTAGACCAAGGATGTTACAAACTTAGATCTGTCAAAGGTAAAAATTCTGGAAAGTGATAGATGCACTACTATGTGCCCTATATGCACTAAAACAGTTTTCTAATGTAGTTTTCCAAACAGTTTTGAACAATTTCAGCTGAATTTTTGCATGTTCATTTTGGATGATCTTTTACCTAAATTAATGTAATTGAAGACATAACAAATATTTTGAAAATAGTTGTTTTTAAGCCCTATACTAAACATCAAGTGTATGTTCAAAAATATTATCAAAAAGTGTTTTCACAGGTTTTGCACATAACAGACAATTCAGGAAGACTCACTCTTAGTTATCAAGTAGGTCAGAATAATAACCACAACCCACATCTTAGAACTACATCGACTCACATAGCCGTGTCACCCTCGAAGGGGCACCCATGTTTTTGTCTTTTCCAGGTGCGTACTCAAAGTGACAGAAGTGGATACCAGATCCCCTAAGCAAACGGTTCTTGGCCGTTATATGGTGAGTGTCTTGGGGGCAGATTCTTCCCTCCCCTTGCACTGTGATTATTAGGATGTTCGGAAACTGACACGGTTGGCTACTACACTAAGTTTTTAGTAAGGGTTTCCATTCATTAAAGCAATAATAAACTCCCTCAGGAGACCTCCCAACCTTTAGAACAAAGGCTTTGGGGATGGTTATCTTGCACACTACCAAAAAAAGTGGGTTTCCCCATATTTGCTTTAAATTTTATAGTGGAGTGGAATAACCTGGCTTTGGTTTGAACCCAATTGGGTCATTCCTCTTGGGTGAGTACTTTTTCCCACAAGAGAAGGCCCTCTAAAGGATGTAATAAAGCATTAAAATTGTAAAAATTGAAAAGGAAAGTTTGTTATTCTAATCACCTAGTTAAGGGGAGAGCATACATCTATTGCCACATACAAAGTAGACAGTGTTCCTTTTAAATCCCAAATGACAATGATTTAATCTATGTGAATATGTTGCTTCATAACAAGCATTGGATTCATTTTAACTGCAAAATCATTGTGTGGTGACTACCCTAGGATTGCTTCATTTTAAATTCCATGTCTATCCTAGGATTGGTTCATTTTAAATTGTTGTCTACCCTAGGGTTGCTTCTTTTTAAGCCAGAAAAGGTCCTGTCTGTGGAAGGCATCAGACTCAAAACCTTGTTTAGTTACAACCTACATGCGCTAAAAGATCATACATATGCACTAAAACAAACAGTCAATAAGCCAAAATAGACCTCATAAGCACTGCAGAAAACCTTAAATGTGCTAAAAGAAATCCTAAATACGGTAATTTAAGAATGTGATTTTTTTTAGACAATTTTAAATGAAGCAAGCTAAATGGATGCACTATTTTGTTCCCTAGATGTGCTAAAGAAATTGTCAAATGGGCTAAAACAGTTCCAGGATGCGCCAAAAGACTTGCAGAAGCGCTGAAAGAAGCCTTGTATGCACTAAAGAAACCCACGGATGCGCTAAAACACAAAATTTTCTGGAAAGCCGAACTCCAGAATGCGAAATCCTGTCCAAAAAAAAAACCTGCAAGTAGATGTCAAAAACAGGGTGAATACCCCATGGTGGGTGCAAAAAATGTGTGATCGATTTTAAGTGTATAATAAATGTAGATTTAAAATTAAATCAAAACACACCAATGCGACATTATATTGAAGAAAACTAATTAAAAGATAAAAAAACTCTTAAAACAACAGTTTCTTCAATGACGTCTCATTGTCCTCTATCTCCAGTGTTTTTGTTGATTCCAGCTTGCTCTAAGATTGTGTGTTAGGCTCAACAAACAGTCTTCCTAGAGAACGCGATTAAAGATGAATGCATGTTATGCTAAGGTATGATTAACATGCTTAAACTAAACATAATTGCTAGAATGTAAAATTATGAAATTATGAATGCTAAAGCTGATAATGACAATGCTAAAATGCTAATCATCTGTCTCTAATGCGTGTGTGTCTAACCAATGCTTGGATTCGTAGGGGTATTTATAGAGTTTTTGAAGGATTCTGATTGGCTGATGTGATCAACAATTGTGATAATTCTGGCAGATCGAATGGTCGAAAACAGAGAAGACTGGAGAGAAAAATAGAAAGCAGGATTTGTTTCATCTTTCATGGAAGAGATAAGATGAGATGATAAAAATCATCTTTTTAGAGGATTTTGGAAAGATTTAAGAAGATAAATAATGAATTATAAATTCAATTATTTATTTATGAGTGACATGGATATTTTTCTCAATTAAATAATCATTTAATTAATATTTGAAGAATAATAAAAAGATTTCATAATTAAATAAAATATGTAATTGTGATTTGAAAAGATATGAAGGATATTAATTAAATAAAGATATTTAATTAACTTTTTAGGAAATGACATGTAGATGAAATTAATTAAATAAAATATTTAATTAATTAGAAGAAAGATTTGAATAGGAGAAAGGAAATATTTAAATTTAATTAAATCAAAAGACTTAAGTAAATTCAAAATGTGATAATTAATTAAGATAAATAAAGGGTATTTATTTAATTAATTAAGTAGACATATGAATGTGAAATAATTAAATAAAGTGAATGAACAATATAATTAAATTAATTAAATTTAATCATATGTAGAGGACTTTAGAGAAATTAATTAAATAATAATTTTTTAATTAAATGCCAGGATTAATTAGACATGACCAATTTTATGCATATACAACTACCATGTCGGATATTATGCATGTAGTATATTTAGTCTCTAGATTTCAAGTAGATCCCAAAGAGGCACATATGATAGTTGTAAAGATGATATTCATATATCTTAAAGGTACACTGGATTATGGCTTATGGTATGTGAAGGGTGTTGATTTTACCTTGAGTACTTATACAGATGCAGATTGGGCTTGTTGTGTGGATGACTGGAAGAGTACCAATGGAGGTGCTTTCTTTCTTGGTGGAAGATTGGTTTCTTGATTTAGTAAGAAACAAGACTCAGTTTCTTTATCCACTGTAGAGGAAGAATACATTGTTGCAGCATCCTACTGCACACAGGTTTTATGGATGAAGAAAAATATGAAAGACATTAGAGTGATATGTGATGAGCCTATTCCTATCTTATGTGACAACACAAGTGCTATAAACATTTCAAATAATTCAATGATGCATTCAAGAACAAAACACATATCTATCAAATATCATTTTCTAAGAGAAAAGTTGTTGGAGAATGAAGTCAAGTTGGAGTATGTGACAACAAAGGAACAATTGCAGACATATTTACTAAGGTTCTTCTGAAGGATACTTTTGAGTATCTTAGGGAGAGGTTGGGGGTCATTGGCCCTCTAAACTAGGTGCACATGAAGGTGCATTAGTCCAGTGAAATCACAAATTCTTCATTTATCTGGATTGATGAATGGGTCTACTCCGTAGGGGGAGTAGAAAATTTTTTCATTGTTGCAGTATGAGTTAAATGGGTGTACTCCTAAGGGGGAGTAATCATATTTTTCTATCTTTTCCATTGATGTCAAAGGGGGGGAGAAATTCATGTGAAAAATCGTATGAAAAGGAAGAAAAGGTGTTCTCCCGAAATATTGTGTAGGTTGTTTTCTTTGATGGTTTTTCACATCATGTGTTGCCATCAATGACAAAGGGGGATATTATTGCAAGTATGAGCAAGATTGGTGGTGTTGTCATTAATGTTGTCATTGATGTCAACACAATTTAGATTGTGCATGTATAGTTGAGATGTTGTTGAATGTTTTGAGTACATGGAGCTATCTTTATGATGTTGCAGATGTGGTGAATTGATGGTTTTCCAAGTGATTTTGATAAAATTAATAAAGAGATAAGTCAGAGTTACATATATGTTCAGAACGTGCTCCAGTATGTGCTCTGTGTTTCTCCAATGTTGATCCTATGTTTGTATGGATCTGAAGGTTTATTGATTCTAATATCTCCTAATTTGTAGCTTCTAGTTTGATGAAATGTGAAAGTTGCATTTGTCGGTGTGTGAACCATTATGGCAGAGTTGGTTTTCTATGGACTAGGAGAAATATTTTTTCTCTACAGTCCTTCACTGTTCTGTTTCAGATCTTTTGGATCTACAATATGTCTTAAAATGGTGTTTTCTAGGTTTTGGCAAAGAGTCTTTTGGTTTGGTGATCTAGAAGTTGAGTTTCAGAGTTGTTGTATATGTTTTCACAATCCAGATGGACTGATGGAAGAAGTTTGGTGTTCAAAGGTTGTTGCTCTTTTTGTGAATGTATCTGAAGGAACCTGAGATGTGTTCTCATGCATGATGAAACGTGTTTTGCCATCTGTGTGTCACCTTCTTGTTGAAAAGCATGTACATCAATGTTCATTTTTTTTTTCATTAGGTTTGGTTGACCTGATGTTTACACTTCATTTGAAAAATAAAATCTAATTAAAGAAGCATGTGGTTGATTTGAGACATTATTTTTGGGTCTTGGTTATGTTTTTTATTGGTCCACTCTCATTCCTTTCCACTGTGGGAATGTTGAGTTGTCGACCTAATTTGATTTTATGAAATGAAGCTTATGTGGTCGACCTTGGAGAAAGTTTCTAAGATTGAAGATGGTATTGTAGACACTGAAAAATTGACCACTTTAATTTGGTCAATTTACCCCTAATTCCATGTTCTTTATATTAATTAAATAATACCCTATTATTTAATTAATATTCATTATCCCTTATCCTTTCATCCTAATTTATTTCTTCTATCATCTTTAAATCCTAGCCTAAAGTAAATAATTATCTTTAATTATTTACTCCCATCACTTATCCCTTTCCTCCAAAGAATTAAATAAATAATTCCCCTCATATCATATCCCCCATAACCTTTTTCTAATCCTGATTAATTTGCATAATCCTAAATTAAGAATGTGTACATTCCTAATCCTTGATTAGGGAGGTGTCACATACTCCATAATATGCAAGTGGATCATTAATCCTCATTACCCACCTAATCATTTTCCTAATCCATCACTTACAAAACCTCATCATTGATTAGCTATCCTAACCTACCCTTTGGTCAATTCTCCCCACCCCCCAAGGAATTTTTAATTCCTTTTTGTCTTCCCAAGGTCCTTTTGAGGAATTTTTAATTCCTCTCCCATCTCCCAAGGAATATTAAATTCATTTTCTCTTTCCCAAGGAATATTAAATTCCTTTTATCGTTTCCATGCACATCAAAAATGAATTTGTAATTCCTTTGGTCAACTCTTAATCTCATCCATTGATCTTTATTAATCAATCTTGGCCATTCATCCAAAAAACCCTTCAATATATTTATCCAAACACTTAGCCATTTTCATCTCTCTCACCCATTTTCCACTGGAGTGCTATTATGTTGCCAAAATTTCAAGTGAGCACACATCCAATCGAACATTAAGGAAAATATACACAACACAAGATTTGGTATGTTGGTTTGAACTCCTCATTGCCCTATCTTGAGTGTTTTGCTTGTTTTTAGTCTTTTTCTTGACTTCTTGAATTTTAGGTAGATTTAAAACACTGCACACATTTATAACACACCCGGCGGGACCCATGTCATGGGTCTATACTTTCATGTTTGTTGTTTCACGTTTTGTAGGTTTAGATTTTACACGCAAGGGTGAATCCGCCCTGATGGGAAAACTTTCCAGTTATAGAGGCAAATTTGTGGATAGATAGGCAAATTTATAGACAACAGATAGGAAAATTTGTGGATAGGAAAATTTGTGGACAACAGATAAGTGAATTTGCAGATAGGCGAATTCATGAATGGTGGATAGGTGAATTTTTCGGATAGCCAAATACATAAACTATGGATAGCGAAACGCGCACCCTTTGGATAGCCAAACGCGCAACCTATGGATACCCAAACTCGTGACCTGGATAGGTGAATTTTTGGATAGCCAAATCTACACCCTATGGATAGCCAAATACGCAACCTATAGATAGCCAAACTCGTGACCTGGATAGGCGAATTTGCGAATAGCAAAATGCATGCCCTATGGACAACCAAATGCACAACATGTGGATAGCCAAACTCATGACTTGGATAGGTGAATTTGCAGATAGCCAAACGTGCACCCTATGGATAGCCAAATGCACAACCTATAGATATCAAAATTCACAACTCGGATAGGAAAATTTATGGATAGCCAAATGAGATAGCCAAACTTGCGACCTAGATAGGTGAATTTGTGAATAGCCAAACATGCACCCTATGGATAGCCAAATGTTCAACCTGCGAATAGCCAAAGACACGACTTGGATAGGCGAATTTGTGGATAGCAAAATGTGTGACCTATGGATAGCAAAATGTGCAACCTGCGGATAGCCAAACCCACCACCTGGATAGCCAAATTTATGAATAGGAAAATTTTCAAATGGGCGAACTTGCGCCTTACAGAGGCGATCCTGTAATCTTTATAGAGGTGAATCCACCCTCCACAGGGGCGAATCTGAGGTATTCCAGAATCTTTAATTTTTTGATTTGAGCTTCAATTTGATTTCAATTTTGGGTACTAATCAGCTAACTTGTTTGTCTATGATTGTGGTATCTTGCTAACAATTTTCACAACTTGTCTCCCACACTTTTCCACGACTGGAGTATTAAAACTACTAATTTATCTTCTGTAGGATGTCAGTCGAAGACCCTTAGTTTAGTTTTGTTTGTGTGTCTTTTTCACACTAATTTATGCACATGTAGATTAATTAAAGGGTCAATTTACTTTGTTTATTGTGTTTGGGAGTGAACTATTGACATATCCAATTCCCTTGTACCATTTGGTGATCCTAGGTGATGAGAAATCACAGTTTACTCTAGTCCAGTCTAGTCCACCTAGGAGGTGCTAGTGAGTCTAAGCTCTCCCCTTGCGCTACGTGCGAGCCTGGAGACTAGCCAAAAATGTCTAGTATCTTCTTCCCTTAGCAGGACCTAACTGGAATTTTATCACCTAGGGTATGATCCCAACCACATGTTACCAGTAGGGTATATAAAGGGGGGAGAGTTAAAGTTGTACCTCAATCTAGTCATGTCATGTTTAGCAAAGCGTTGAAGCTACGATGATACCTAAATAAGACGTGTAGAGTTGATCCAAGTTTCTAGTACCTCGTTGGGGCTCCTGACTCACGCTTGTGACGGGCTAGTGTTCACGGTTGTGCCCCACATATTGTCTATATATCAGGGACTCAGGAGATAGCCTTGTTTAGCCTAAATAGAGACCCTTGTTTTAGCCATGGCTTGGTGTAGTGTAGGGGATGCACATTGTACCCCGAAGTTACTCACCATGTACTCCCTTTGGTTGAGATAGAAATCCTCGTGGTGTACTATGATAGTCTTCGAGAGAGAGTGTGAAGGTGAGCCCATGGTGTTTGTTGATGACCTTGTCCCACTAGAATGCTAGCTATCTACCTTTGTGAGAAAGGGTGATCCAGAGAACCACCCCAGTATCATGGAGTATTAACCTTGGGTTTTCCACTCAAGGTGGTGGGCCTACATGAAATTTGTAAATCCTTATCACTAATTTTAGGATTGTACAATACTAGTGCTTTTATTTTCAATTGAGTTAGTCCAGCCTTTTATCTGTTGTTTGCAGTGTTTGTGTTCCTTTGCCACAGTCAGCGCTTTCCTTCATAAGAAAATTTTCCCCTTACAGAGGCGAATTTTCACTATGGATAGGCGATTTTTCCCTACAAAAGGGTGATTCCAAGTCTGAGTCCTATCTAGGTCATCCCTTTGGGTGAATTTGTCTTTGTCAGAGGAAAATTCGCCTGTGGGTCACTTTTTAAGCGAGTTTTTTTCACCTATTCCCTAGAATAGGTGAGCGTACCCATCGTTTAGGTGAGTCTACATCAGTCCTCATCTATTGAATTCTCCTGTTTTCCACAAAATAGGAAAATTTGCATAGCAACTTAGCCTATTTCCCTAGGCAACTTAGCCTATTTCCCTAGAATAGGTGAATTTGGATAATGACTTAGCCTGTTTCCTGGGTGACTTAGCTTGCTTCCCTGGTGACTTAGCATGTTTCCCTAGGTGACTTAGCCTATTTCCCCAAGCGACTTATCCTATTTCCCCAAGTGACTTAGCATGTTTCCCTAGAACAGGCGAATTCACATAGCGACTTAGCCCGTTTCTTGTGTGCCCGCCAGACATAAGCGAATACATTGTTCCCAAATAGGCGATTTTTCACTACATATAGGTGTATCCACTGCCCATATGAATTCCAGAGAGTGAATCCTTTTGGCCATTGAAAGCTTACTATTTTTCAAGTCCTTTGTCATGATCAAAATTTTTTATCATTATTTGTCTGCCCATAATTGTCACTTTATTCCATCTACATTTTCCAAAATTCATCAACTTGTTAATCAAATCATATAGGTTCATTTTAGAACATCCTTAGGGTGCATATCCATCGTCAATTTATCAATCCCAATCACCTAGACTTTGTTTTAGGGGTCTTTATTGAAGTTGGCTTAGGTGTTTGATCTTGATCGTCATCATCCACACTTACTTAGGATTTTCATCCATCCTGAGTTAGTAATCATCTTTGACCCAGTCAATGTACTTGCATCTTGAGGTAGATTTGGTATTGTAATCATCCTTTTGTAATCCAATCCAATCGTTAGCACCTTATGCCGTCTAGTTAAACCTGTGAACTTGGTTTAGAATCAATCCCATCACATCCTCCAATCCAATCCTAATCTAATCTTCAATCCAATCCTAATCTAGGCTTCAATCGAGTCCTAATATGAGATTAAATCAAATCCCAAGCTGAGCTTAATCTACATCCCCATTTGGGCTTTAGTCCATCCACATCCAAGATCTTTTGACATCAAAACAAATATTAAGCTCCCTTCTTCTATGTTCTTTTAATCCATCCTATTTATCTTTTCATCATCTTTTTTTCCTTCTAATCATCTATTCCCATCTTTTCAATCCATATCCATTTAGTCTAGCGTCATAAATCTTTATCCTCCATCAATGCAACCAAAAATAGTAGTCAAGGGGAACCCCAATTACATTGATGATGATAATGAAAGTTTTTTTGATCAAGATGAGTATGATATAGAACCCCTTGATGCTATCATTTCTAGCAATCTTTCCCCAAGCATTATCTAAAATCCAATCACTCATCCAAGCTATCCCATCACACCTTCATCCACACCTAATAAAAATCCTTATACTACCTTTGACAAGTGATATCCAGTATCTTCCCCATCTACATACTCATATATCCTTCATCTACATCTTTCTCTTATCCAACATCCACATCCTCCTATCCCAATCCAACATCCCAATATTCCTACCTTAATCCACCATCCTAATCTACTATCCCAATACTCCTACTACAATTCACCACCCACATCCTATTGTCCTAATCCACCACCCATATCCTTTTTTCCTAATCCACTATCCACACCCTCCTATCTTAATCCACCATCCCAATATTCCCATCCTAATATACTATCCCAATACTCCTACTATAATCCACCACCCACATCCTCTTGTCCTAATCTACCATCCATGTCCTCTTATCCTAATCCACCATCCATATCCTCCTGTGTCACTCCATATTCCACTCCACCATGTCCTAATCCTCCACCTACTCCTAGTCCTCCATCCAATCACATTTCTCCATCTAATCCTAGTCCACCAATCCATAATCCTAGTCCTCCACCCATTCATAATCCTTCATTTACTCCCACCACATCATTTGAGCCTACAATAAGCAAGTACCTCATTCCAGATGTCATCCAAGGACTTGTGACAAAGAATACATCCCCAACTCCACATCTTGAGGTCATGGAACCATGTTGCCCCACTTCACCATGTACGATCACTAGTGATCAGACCCTTCTCCATCCCACACCTATCATTACTATTACCATCCCTAGCCCCACTCAAACCGTTGAAACCATCAAACCCACCGAATCCATTGAATCACCATCTTCTACTCCTAGATCCACCCAATCCATCAAAGACACCCAAATCCAATCCACTCCTCCCACTCCTATTATCACTGAAATCCATTCCCATGAACTTCGTGAATCCTCCATCCTTCCATCTCCCCCACTTGAGGAGTCCCTCCAACAGTCCATCATCATGCCTCTCACACACAATGAGTCATGCCAAGATCTTGTTCCAAAGCATACTAATGCATTCCCTTATCCAAATTAAGTTCTTACCATCCCATATAGTCCACCTCAAGATCATAGTCCCCCATCCATTTCATCCCATGATCCCCTTCACACTCAAGATCCAACTACTCCATCTCATGAGCCCTTATCACCCACTGCCACAAATATAGATCCCATCATATTAATTATTCCCTCTCTTGCTCCCTTACCACTCACTCCTTTCAATCAAGATGTTGCCATCATGTCATCTCTATCTCATGATCCTTCATCGCCACCTAACCAAGCTATCCCAACATCACTTTTATATCCCCTTGGTACTCTTACCTTCATCCATGGTGGCTTTCTTGTAGAAGAAGAACAAATCATATACACCACCCATCCTCCTCCACCTAATAATGGACTCACATCATTCTTCCAAAATAACAAGCATCCTACCATAGGCGAATGCTCAAATCATGAACTAGCAAGGAAAAGGTTTAGGCCTTCATGACCAAGGTATTTTAGAGCCCATCCATGTCAAAGGAAATCCCTATACACAAAGGTCTTGGATATATCTCTCAAGACTTGCAATCCAAAATTGTTGGTACAACCCCTCGCCATCCTCAACGAGCCTCCTCTAAAATAATAATAGGCTCTTCCCATCACTCCATTAAACCATTTTCTGCCATCCCCCCTCCATCGTATTACCTCAAAACAACCATCCATATTCCTCTTCATCTTCTGAATTCATTTTGGGTCCTTATGTCCCTCCATCCACCATCTCCCATCCTTCATCTACTCCATCTATTTTGGGCCCTTATGTCCCTCCATCCACCATCACACACCCTCCAGGTACTAAGTCTATTTTGGGCCCTTCTATCCCAAAATCACCTCCTCCATCTCGTCATATTCATCCTTTTATCCTTCAATCACCTATCCATGTCACCCATCATAAACATCCCACTCTCGTGTTCCCTAATCAAGATCAACAAAGGCACATACCTACACATCCCCCATCCACACATCATCCCCAAAATCCTACCTCCATCACTCCATTCATGTTTCCTCCACACCATCTACCTCCTTACACCCATCCCATTGCTATTGGAAGCACTTTGGATGCCAAGGTAAAAATGCATAAACCTAAAAATTCACATGAATCTAAAGCTCCTCATGTCCCATTAAAAAGACATGTTGAATAAAACAAAAATTAAATCCAAAATCCAAATCAAACCCATAGGTCACAAAGGCCCACCAAAGCAAAAATCATAACTATGTGGATCCCAAAGAAAAAAGATACAATGCTTTCAAATGAAAAATCTGTAACAACATCCAAAGTTGCTAATCCAAAAGCTAATCATATACACCCTCTATCTCCTAAATCTATTTTGGGTCCTTATGTCCCAAAATTCACTATCCCATCTCCTCCATTATCTCCAGATTCTCCATCCATTAATCCTCCTATCCTTCAACATCCACCACCATATGTGCCAATGGTGGTCCTAAAAACATTCCCCCATTGCACATCCACCCCATCATTATCCCACATATCTCCCACATCAAATCCCTTTAATCCATTCTCTTGCATAATCCATTTATCCTAATAAAGTTGTACCAACATCCAATAATCACTTCACACATGGGCTCTTAATACCTCATATGGAACTTGATGCTTGAGTCCTTCATCTATCTCCTTTTCACATATCTTCCAAATCCACTTATCCACATCCCTATCATTAACCATCTCCATCTGCATACTATCCAAAAATCTAAAAAGTCAAAAAAAATCCAAAAATCCAAAAATTCAAAAAGTAAAAAAAAAAAATTAAAAAAATCCAAAAGTAGTAAAGAGAAATAATTCTTCCAATGTTGAAAACTTGGCAAACAAGCACCTTGGATAAATACCATGATGAAAACCTAGCAAATAGACATCATGTGTAAATCCCCCATCCAGTTTACTTCCACACTTGGTGGAAACTGCATCCCCTTCACCCATCTCCTCCATCTGACCTATCTTACACATCCTGCCTGTCACATCCCATTTATCCCAATCCATCCATCCTCCTTGTGATATTGATATAGATAGGGGTAAACATACATACATGCTTTGGAAACCTCTTGGCATACATTCCCCTCACCTATACACTATCTTATTCCTTATCCACATCCACCTACCTTCCTTGTCCACTCATCATGCTACCATCAATATCCCTTCCTTATCCATGCATCCTATCCATATCCATCTCACTCCCTTATTTTCCTATCCTTCTATCTTCCATCCCTCCTGTCTCATCATACATGACATATCTAGAGCGGGGAATCTCCTTCTTTGTGACATAGCCTTTGGTGACATAATTAATCGATCATATCTTTCCTTTCATCTTCCCATCCTTATCTTCCTATCCATTCATCATAGCATCCCTTCCATCCCCCATCCTTATCTCCCTATCCATTCATCTATTTCCTCATCCCATCTCATAATCTCTTGTCATTGGTATCTAGGTATTTCATACCCCCTCATGCAACCCAATGCCATCTAGCTCACTTTCATCACTCTCACCTCTTTCACACATCTTTCCAATCTCCTATCACTTCTCATCACTCATCTCTCCATTATATCATCCTCCCAATTTATCTTTTGATGATTTGGATAACTATCCCATCCCTGAGCTACACATGGTCACCACCATCCTATCCACCAGGGCTATCTTGCCATCATATTAGCTCCATCGTTGTATCATCTTATTGTGGTCATCTCATCATCCCTTATCCATTGTTTGTCTTTGGCCTTTTGTCGAACTATGTTGCCCCTGCACTTTCATGTAGGAAAGGTCAATCATTTGATCAGCCCCCAGGGCATTTGTCTTTCATGTCTTTGTCCTCCATCATGGTCTCCATTTTCCTCTTTCCACTTTTATCCATGGTCATCCATCCATCTTTTATCGAACTACAAGGGCTTTGCACATTCATGTAGGCAAGGCTAATATTTGATTAGCCCCCGAGCCCCTAGGTCTTTAGGTTGTGTCAGTCTTGTTTCTTGTTGTCATGTCATGTCGTCAAGTATGACCCTATCTAGTTGGTTCTTAACAAACGAGATCCACTAGTATCAAGAGGTCCAATTAGTTTCGAATATCTTGCATCATGTTGATCATTTAGTTTATTCTCCATCTTTGGTCTTAACAGGATGCATCCTTCCTCATCATACTGCATGAATCCCATCAACCTTTTGATCTTGTGGAAAAGGAAATTTGAGATTTATTGTGATCTTTTGATGATTTTGGCTTTTGTTTATCATTTGAGCTTCCTATCATACCTCATCGGGGTTGTCTTGATCCATCATATCATGGTGTGCTTTGACTGGTAAACATAGGGGCATATCTTGATCTTTTGTTTGTTTTTGTCTTTTTGGTTGTCCTGCGTAGTACCCACAAAGACCCTTGTGGTCTCATGTTACGTTGGGGAATCCTTTGTGTTTGTGTTTTCCAACAATGGCCCTACCAAAGCCCCCATGACTTTGGCATGTTGGACTAACCTTTTTTTGTTGTGTTAGTCCCATGCATGTGATATGAAGTCACCTTGGTTCCTCATACCCTTGTGCATAGTATCTCATGTTATATCAAATTTAGTGCTCATTACATGGTAGCATAATGCATAACAATTAAATTTCTTGATTTGATCACTCTCCTTTCATCTCCCTCATCTCCCATCCTCTCATCTATCATTTTCCTCTATCAGCATCCCCCCATCCTCTCACCCTCCATATTTCTAATCCATTCATCCTTCATCAGTCTCCTCATCTCTCTATCCTATCCGTTTTCCTCCCTCCACTTCCTCCATCCTCATCATATCATCATCTCTTCAATCTTATTAGGATAATAAAGATTTGTTATTCTAAGCATCTTTTCCTTCATCATTTTCATTTATTTCAAACATCTCACATCTCCATCCAATCCTAATCCATTCACTCTAGCACGAATCATTTAATCTCATCCTTGGTCTTGTTCCCAGCCTTGCTACAAGCCTTGATCCAATCATCATCGTCATCATCATTGGGATGTATCCTACCCTATCCTTTTTCTATTATTTTTGGATGTATCATTCCCTCATCAACAACACTTTCATCATCATCATCAGGATGTATCCTTCCCTATCCTTTTGCATTACTTTGGGATATATTATTCCCTCATCAATGATGCTCCACCCACCATCAATCCATTTTGTCTTGTAGCTTGACTAGGGAAACATCACATTTGTCGTTGAATCTATTTGTGCTTCCTTTCTTCTCATCTTCTCTTCCCAATCTTCTATCACTTATCATCCTCTCTTATCCATCATTTTGCATCATCTTCCCCATCTACCCTTTCATCATCCCATCCATTCGAGAACACACCCATGTTCTCTTGATCAAGGGGGCATCCTCAATCCCTAATCTTCATCTTCATTCCTATCATCTTTCTTCCTAATCACTCCTTTGATGACTCGGGCATCTTTCTCAATCTAATCATCTTCTTCTAGGTTCTATGTTTTAATCTTCTTTGAAATGATGCTACTTTGTAACACCATCTCAAAGAGGGGAAAAATGTAGACACTGAAAATTGACCACTTTAATTTGGTTAATTTACCCCTAAGTTCATGTTCTCTATATTAATTAAATAATACCCTATTATTTAATTAATATTCATTATCCCTTATCCTTTCATCCTAATTTATTTATTCTATCATCTTTAAATCCTAGCCTATAAATAATTATCTTTAATTATTTACTCTCATCACTTATCCCCTTCCTCCAAAGAATTAAATAAATAATTCCCCTCATGTCACATCCTCCATAACATTTTTCTAATCCTGATTAATTTGCATAATCCTAAATTAAGGATGTGCACATTCCTAATCCTTGATTAGGGAGGTGTCACATCCTCCATAATATGCAAGTGGATCATTAATCCACATTACCCACCTAATCATTTTCCTAATCCATCACTTACATAACCTCATCATTGATTAGCTATCCTAGCCTACCCTTTGGTCAATTCTCCCCACCCCCCAAGGAATTTTTAATTCCTTTTTGTCTTCCCAAGGTCCTTTTGAGGAAATTTTAATTCCTCTCCCATCTCCCAAGGAATATTAAATTCCTTTTCTCTTTCCCAAGGAATATTAAATTCCTTTTATCCTTTCCATGCACATTAAAAAGTAAATTTTAATTGCTTTGGCCAAATCTTAATCTCATCCATTGATCTCTATCAATCAATCCTGGCCATTCATCTAAAAAAACCCTTCAATCTATTTATCCAAACACTTAGCCATTTTCATCTCTCACCCATTTTCCACTAGAGTGTCGTTATGATACCGAAATTTCGAGTGAGCACACATCCAATCAAACATCGTGGAAAAATATACACAATAGAAGACTTGGTATGTTGGTTTGAACTCCTCATCACCCTATCTTGAGTGCTTTGCTTATTTTTAGTCTTTTTCTTGACTTCTTGCATTTTAGGTAGATTAAAAACACTGCACATAGGTAAAAATGCAAGGTTAATTGTGAAGAATTGTATGATGCAAAGTAACGAAGTAAGCCACAATTAAAAGAGAAAAAGTGTGCAAAAGTGAGTTGAGGTAGCAGTACTTCATTGTGTTAGGTTCCTAAAGGCAATGAGCTGAAGGTTTTTGCAATATTCTGATCAAGACTATAGATGTGTTTAAATTGTTGTGATGGATCCTTTGTTCTCTTTTGTATCTATAGGTAGTGAGCCTCCCTATTGGATAGTGAGTCCTTTCTGTAGGCAGTGGGGCTTTGTATCTAGATAGTGAGTCCTCTTCTGGGCAGTGAACCCTTGGCAATGAACCTTTGTATTTAGTTTTGAAATCACTTTATATTGTGAGTTAATCCTCATCGTGGTTTTTCCCTTATTGGGTTTTCCACGTAAAATATGGTGTTCATTGTGTTGATTTTACTTTCTGTTATCTACATTTCATGTTCATAATTAATAACAGAACAATGTGGTTGTAAAGTTAATAAGTGTTGAAGTTTAAATTTGGTGACAAATGATTCACCCCCCCTCTTAGTTGTTCTACGCCTTTTAATAGATCCTAATGCCAATATGGAGCATCTTCTACCCAAAATCTTCAACATCAAACATACATTCCAGCACCACAAAAAATCAATCTTCAACATCAAACATATGTTCAACCACCACAAAGCACACATCTTCAAAATCTAGCATCCAATCCTACATAACACAACATTGGTGCACAACAACCTCCATCACAATATCAAACCTACACACCTTAACAACAATACATCACAATTCAACAACAACCTCAAACTTACATGTCACAACAACATCATACCCTCAATCAACAACACACTCACATTGGTCCTCAAGTACTCAATCAATCATCCTAAACTCAAAACATGGCCCAAGGTCCCTCATATATACAAACCCCACAATATAACGCACAAAAAATTGTGGGGCAACAAGGTTATAATATCCCTCCTTATCAAACAAATGCGCCAAGTGATGACTTAACCTCACAAATCCAAAATCTAAAAACTGATGGATATCAAACATTCAACTTGGAAAACCAAAGAAAAGCTATGCTCTACAAGACATATGTACCTATCTCTTTGATCATTCCATATCCATGATACCCTTGTTGGAAACAAGCAGCATTGAGAGGGGGGGTGAATTAGTGTTCTGCAAAAATTAATTTTATTATTCTGATTATGAATCCACTTAAAATATTTAACCAGGAGAAGTATGCAGAAACAAAAATAAAATAACCACAACACCATAACACATTTTTTTTTACATGGAAACCCTGTTAGGGGAAAAACCACAGTGGATGGCCAATCCACAATATAATCTGAGTATACTCAAAAAGAAGTTTCCAATATGGGAATACACTTGCATTCAAGCACACTGCCTAGAACTCACTACTCAAAATAGGAAGGTACACTGCCTTACAAAAATTTGGATTAGATCCAAGAGAATGAACTAAAGTAACAACATCTACAAAATGCTCGATTATAGATCTAGTTAAGCTCGATTGACAATATTTTGTCCTTCTAACTGACACTGAACTTCTGCTCTACTCTGCTCTGACTCACTCTACAAAAATTTTATGTGCAAGTGAAACTGTGCATAAAATTTCTCTAACACTCTTCTGATAATTGCAATGCACATAGACACACCACACATACATACTAAAAAGATATAAGAGATCGTACATATATATCCGCAACTAGCAATTTAATCGCAACATGTCAGCTCAAATAAAACTTGAAAATATTAGCAACTTGTTGGCTCAAATCTTAAGAGTTATCCAATGTGCATCCACAACAATCATCCACAACTTAGCTTGGACACAAACCATAATGACCGAACACAAAAATATTCAATAAAACATTCCTCGAATATCCGAAACATATTACATCAACTGAGCTGGCCCCAAAATACTGATAAACAAAAAAGTGACCAACCGAATCTCCAAATTCACACAATACTTAATATGAGGCACTGATATTTCTGGAAAACACATTAGATGTACTGATAGACCTCTCATGAGATCCACAACTCAAAATAACAACTGGAAAGCTGCAAGTAAATCAATGATCACCAAACTACCGGATGTTTTGTTCTTCCTGACTGTCATCAATCTAACTACCGGTATAAGCAAATGATGTTATGCGGATCTGTCAGCGACTAGGGTTTCCATCAATGACAACACCAAAAATAATTTGTAGTGTGTCTTTCCAAAAATCTCCCCCTTTGGCATTGATAGCAACACTTAGTGAAAAATGACTAAGTGTCGGGCCAAAACCAACATGAGTTACACTGCCATTTCAAAACTTCAAAAAGAAACTTCAATCTTGGGAAAACAACTCCCCCTATAATGACTATACATTTTTCACTGTACATTTCTCCCCCTTTGACATCAATGGAAAAAATTGCGGAAACCGAAAAAAATTCCAACACTGTGCAAGCATGAACTTGTTACTTACAAGGATTTGAAGACATCTACAAAATATTGTTTTAGCACTCTTAAGTTGTCATCACAGGCCTTTTTGAGACTTTCCAAAACTGTTATGTGACCACACATTAAACAGGATTGAGCCTCTATAGTTTCAAGATTCTTTGGGTCACCAACTGCTATAGTAGCTTTCGCTTCCTTCAAAGCACTCATCCTTATCTCAATCTTCAGACAAATTAGTCCTCTGAGTTCACATACTCTCCCAACAATTCTACCATTTTCATTCTTTAAACATCTTATTTTGTCAAGTAGAGCTATTACTTGACCTTCTTGCTGAACCACATCACCAGCTAATAGATCAAAAGTAGCAGAAATGGTAGCTAATTGATTTTCCAGATCCTTCACCTTTTTCTTGTTACCTTTAGTAAACTTGGACAAAATCAAGCAGGACTTATAGGCCTTTCTAGCTTCAGATATAGAACCTTGAGTATTCTTTATACAAGTAGCTAACAAAATCTTATCCTGTGCAATCACCGCCTTCAACTGACTAAGTCTTCTTCTATTAAACTCCTTTTGAACTTTATCCTCAGCAAATTTCTCAAGAGACTCAAATTGAGTACTTACAGCATTTATGAGCTTCTTTAGCTCACTGGAAGAGGAACCTGATGGATCCATGACATGAGTAGGCATTAATTTTTGCAGAACTCCAGATGCAAGGCTTAGCAATTCACTATCCTCTATGTGAGACTTCAGAATCTTCTCACTGGCCTTAGCTTGAGCAATTGATGCAACCTTCATCATCTAAATTGGGGACAGAGTAGATAGATTGATTGAACTTTCATCCAATTCAAGATCAAAATCTTCTTGTTGCTCCATCAGAGATATCTTCACTGCCTTGGTAGTGTCTCTTGCCTCCACTCTGATTTCCTGAACTTTTTCAGCCTTGGGTACTTTAGAGACTATTTCTGGATTGACTTTGAGTGCCTCAACCCTTTCATTTTGCACCACCTTAGGAGCTTTAGTTTCCATAGTTGTCTCTGTATTTTCCACATTAGGAGAAATCAAAATATCCTCAAATTTTGGAGCATCAGATACATTCATATTCTCCTCATTCACATTCTCTTTTTCATTTACATTTACCACCACATTTACTTCCTCATTTTTTGGAACATTTTCAATATTTATTTCCTCAATGTTAATCTTATTCTTGACAGAAACTCTTCCAGAATTTCCTTAGTTTCACCAGTCATGAGTTTATTCACCCTTGTCTTGCTCATAAATTCCTTTTTATCCTTTTCAAGGAGTGAATCCATCTCTTCAATTGACATTTCTAGGCACAAATCTGCAAGAACTCTCTGTTAGCTCTCAAAAACGTAGGCTGAATGCCTCAAGAGGTTGCCAATCTCTTGATATGCTTTAGGGTAATAGAAAAGGTCAAGAGAACTCAACCTTCTACTCTTTAGGTGCTGTTAAACCTTGGGCAAGTGTACCTCATTGAATTATGCAGACTTATGATTATACCTCTTTCAGCAATTTGTTCACAGTGGCAAATGGAGGTGAACAAATGAAATCAAACTTGATAGCAATAGCAATCTTCTGATCTAAATCCTAAAAATGCTCAATTAACTGATATAAAGAGAATAAATGAATCTTAATGATGAAACTGCAGAGACCAGTGCCTTGTTGGGTATGTGGAGTCAACTGAAACAGAAGTGGGCAACTTATTTTGGGAGAAAATCAAATTGCTGGCATATGATCTGTTTATAACTTGTATAAACATGCAAGATTATGACCACTAAGCTCTACTTTAATAATCCAGATGAATTCCCCTTGATTACTATGATCAACTAAAAAGATTTAATCTTTGCTTGAGAGAACCAATAGATTAATCACACAGATACAACAAATGTGCACTAATAAATTGAAAATAAACTTGTTAC
The DNA here is from genome assembly GCA_007258455.2 of Sequoia sempervirens. Lineage (NCBI taxonomy): Eukaryota > Viridiplantae > Streptophyta > Pinopsida > Cupressales > Cupressaceae > Sequoia > Sequoia sempervirens. The sequence goes on along the minus strand of VDFB02281492.1, from coordinate 220,841,953 downwards.
TTCAATTTAAATAACCAGAAATAATCAACATGGAGACAGCTTAGCAATACTTTCCAATAAACTCAACATACAATTGACACCAGAAATAACCTGCCACACCAGCTAACTTTCATTGAAATTGCCATTTGAAAACATGCAACATAGTCTCTATTTTGAGAAATTTGTTCTACTGTATCCATCTAAAATCTAATCTAAAATCTATTGTATCTCATGTAAAATCTGATCTTCAATTACAATCAAGAGTGCATATTTATATACCAGCATTTGGAATCATAACGCTTCAAAATCACGTCGGCTAGCCGTTACAATCGGGCTCATTTATGTCGGCCTGTAACAATATTAAAGAAGTTTTCATGTCGGCCACAGTGTTTGAACTCTTTTTTATTTGCCAACCATTCGCCAGGACATCCCTGTAAGTATGCCGAAGAAAAATTCAATTGCTGGTTGCTTCGCATGCTTCATTCGCTTTTGCCGAGACAAACCAAAATTGGGGAGAAGTCCCAAAGAATCAACAAAGTCATACCGAAACATCCCGAGCACACATGATCGCCGAGAGAAAGCCAACCTTTCACCAAAAGTCATTCATAAAACATTGTTGGCAAGACCCGACAGGCTCACTATGACATAATACCGAAGCTAAGACCCCTTGCTGATATGCCAATTCTTCCACCACCGGTCAGTAAGACAAGGGAATATCTCGCTGAGACACAATGCCGATAACTACAAGCTTCGCCAAAGAAATCCCATATGAGCAAGTTGGTGAGACCTGACCCATTCAGCAGACCTCACCCTGGTGAAAATACTTATGCCGATATACCTTTCCTCTGTCGCTGAAACAATGAAATTGTCATGTCGATAGCTGCCAGTGAGTAAACTCCAATCGCCGTGACACAGGAAACGTCCTATCGAAGGCAATTTAGACGTTTACAAGCAGAAGAATGGGTCGAGGAGACCTTAATGTTATCATGCCGATAGGAACAATAATGTGAAAAATGCAGACCCGATGGATTCAAATGGGCAATATGGCAAAATATGGGCAGAAAGTGTTCAAGATGGAACTTATTTGGAAAATTATGAATGGAAAACATATGTAAAAACAGTAGATTTTTATAGTTCCAACAGTGGCTCCGTCTGGGGATGAATGATAGTAAGATCATTGCAAGGATCCAGAATCTTTGGGTGAGCAGACCAGACCAAACGCAAAATGAGCAAAATGGAAATGGGTACAAGGCATGATGGAATGAATGAAAAATGAAGGCGAACCAAAACCCTGAGCTACTGTGCATGGAAAATAATTTTAAAGAGGACCATCAAGAGTTTCCCATGCACTGGCAACCCTCAATCCTCTGTTTTTCAACTTCTCCTGTCTTGAGCTATTACGATCTGAAACTGAAATCATACTTTCCCCTGTCAAATACCTGATTTTTCCTTGAGTTCATCAAATTCCTCCTGAAGACACCTATGCAATCTTCCCTGTCATTGAAAGTTTTTAGAGAATCATTATGCTCAGCTTGGCCCAAATTCCCTATATCATTCTGCAATTTATATTCCTCGTCATTAGACAAATCTCTGTTATCTCCAACATACAAAATATACATATATTCAATGCAAAATTCCTCATTATCTTTCTCACTGTTGTGTACTATGAAACACTCACTTGGCTGTATTGAAAATTTATCATCAAAGTGCTTCTCTTGAGAAACAAAAAATTTTGTCAGACCAACATTGTCTGAAACAAGCAAATCTGAAACCTTTTTCACCTCCTCAGTATCTCTATTCGGAGATGACACTGTATCATGACTCATATCCTCAATATCATGCATATGTGAACCAATCAAAGCTGGAATTATATCATCCTTGGCATGCACATAAGCATCTTCTCCATATGAATTAGAAATTTTAAAATCACATACCTCATCCAAAATGGAAACATACTTTTGATCAACACCAAAGGTTTCACCATCATTCCAAGAAATGCACAGTGAGTCATAAGAATCTTTACACAAAGATCTTTCACTATCAAAACAAATGCAAGCTGGACACAAAACTTCAAGATCATCTTCATGTGCACATCTCTGATATTCAGGAGTTAACAAATCTGAAATCTATTCACAACTAAGTGAACAAGTCTCTACATTTTCATCAGTACAGTTGTATTCTTCACTTTTGTCATCATCAAAAAGAAATCCAATACCATCAGAGAATGCAAAATTAGAAACATTATCAGCGCAGTTATTTATTCCATAATCACTTTGTTTGTCTGAAATTATTTCTTCTTTTTCATAAAGTGGATTTGAAAATACCTGAAGTTCATTCATGGACACACCTTGGCAAAAAATCATCTAATCTTCATTTAACTCTTCATCATATAATGAGTTTGAAAAAGTTTGGAAATCACTTTCAAATGTACAAACCTCATCATCATCAGCTATATCTTCATAATAGGTAGAATAATCCCTTGATTGCAGATCAAAATCCTCTGGTTCATCATCAGAATCTGAATATTCACTGGATTCCTCACAACATGCACTACTTTCCCTATCACAACTCTTTGCTTCTTCAACTACAACAATAGTTAGTCTTTCTATCTCTTCCTCAGTAAGTCTCCTCATACTGCATTGAGTAGGCACCTCAATAGAATGTGGCTCTGTATAATCTTCCTCAGAATCATAAAAGACCTGTTGCTCAACCACATCGATATTGTATTTCTGATTTGAAACATCATGCTGATAACCTTCATCCTCTGAAGATGAGTACCTATCCTCAACATGGTGAAAGGTATTTGAAGTCAAATATACTATGTGATCTTCTCCATTGTTTCCCATCAGCATTCCCTCTTCTTGCATTCTTTGGGCTACAACACAATAATTTTGGGAATGTGGCTTATCACAAAATTCATAGAAGTAATTGTTACTTACCATGTAGGTTCCCTTTATCGGTGGATCAGGAGCCTCCTTGCCTCCAGGCCTAGTTGTTATAGGTTTTCTGTCCTTCTAGTCTGTATTATAAGGCATGTCATGCAACCTCGGCCACTCATTTCTATAAGTATCCTCCTGTCTGTACTGATAATTGTTGTTTTGTTGAAAAACCTTAAGATTGTCTCTTTTATCAATTATCCCTGCAGCCCTCCTATTGTTTTCAATTATCTATGCCATCTTCTAAGCCTCAGCCAAATCTCTTGGGAACCAATTTCTCAATTCATACCCTATTTTAGGATCAAACATATTCAAATAAACACTAAGTGCTACAAAATCTGGCAACTTTGATCCAAGAGGTATTTTATTCTGCAACTTATTGAACCTCCGATTAAAGTAATAAACTGTATCATTTTGATATTTTTGAATCCATATCAATTCATGAAGAGCAGCATCAGGTGCACCTAGATTCCCATATTGCTTGAGGAATCGATCCTGAAATCCTTGGAGAGAATCAATAGAGACTGTTGGTAGGCTATTGAACCAATCCCTAGCATCCTCAATAAGTGATATCATGAATAGCCTCATGTGTAAATCTTCATATGGCACACCCAAATCTTGTATGAAAGCATTGAAACTTCTTAAATGCTCTTCAGCAGTAATTGCATCACTCCCTGGAAACTTCGGAACAATACCTCTCCAACTGCCATCCATTGGATAAGGGTATAATTGAATCCCTGCCAAATCAAACTATCTAATCATTGTTGTGTGTTGATGAGGGGGGGCGCTAGGTGGGTACTGATGCTAGTACATCAGACCATAGTGTTGTGTATGATAATATGGCATACACACTGCTGACCATGAGGAACTCTAGCATGACCTCCCCTGAACTAAGATCCTCTTCCATTCATGTTTAGACAAATGTAATGTTTCTTTCAGAGTCGCCACCTACTTTTCCAAAAGTAGGAAAATCATTATTTCTGATCTTTTTCCTAGCGGAATCACCTTTTCTGAACTTCTCAAATTACAACTTTCTCTTAATGACTCTATAATGTGGTCTTCAACTGAATCTTCTAATATAGTCCCCAGCAGAGTCGCCAATTTGTTAGCTCTCAAAAATGCAGGCTGAATGCCTCAAGAGGTTGTCAATCTTTTGATACGCTTTAGGGTAACAGACAAGGTCAAGAGAACTCAACCTTCTACTCTTTAGGTGCTGCTAAACCTTGGGCGGGTGTACCTCTCTGAATTAAGCAGACTTATGATTATACCTCTTTAAGCAATTTGTTCACAGTGGAAAATGGAGGTGAACAAATGAAATCAAACTTGATAGCAATAGCAATCTTCTGACCTAAATCCTAAAAATGCTCAATTAACTGATATAAAGAGAATAAATGAATCTTAATGATGAAACTGCAAAGACTAGTACCTTGTTGGGTATGCAGAGTCAAATGAAATAGAAGTTGGCAACTTATTTTGGCAGAAAATCAAATTGTTGGCATATGATCTGTTTATAACTTCTATAAACATGCAAGATTATGACCACTAAGCTCTACTTTAATAATCCAAATGAATTCCCCCTGATTACTATGATCAACTAAAAGGATTTAATCTCTGCTTGAGAGAACCAATAGATTAATCACACAGATACAACAAATGTGCACTGATAAATTGAAAATAAACTTGTTACTTCAATTTAAATAACCAGAAATAATCAACATGGAGACAGCTTAGCAATACTTTCCAATAAACTCAACATACAATTGACACCAGAAATAACCTACCACACCAGCTGACTTTCATTGAAATCGTCATTTGAAAACATGCAACATAGTCTATGTTCTAAGAAATTTATTCTACTGTATCCATCTAAGATCTACTGTATCTCATCTAAAATCTGATCTTCAATTACAATTAGGAGTGCATATTTATATACTAGCATTTGGAATCATAACACTTCAAAATCATGTTGGCCAACCATTACAATCGGGCTCATTTATGTCAGCCTGTAACAAAATTAAAGAAGTTTTCATGTCAGCCATAGTGTTTGAACTCTGTTTTATTCGCCAACCATTCACCAAGACATCCCCATAAGTATGCCGAAGGAAATTCAATCATTGGTTGATCCGCGTGCTTCATTCACTTTCGCTGAGACAAACCAAAATCGGGGAGAAGTCCCAAAGAATCAACAAAGTCATACCGAAACATCCTGAGCACACATGATCACCGAGAGAAAGGCAACCTTTAACCGAAAGTCATTCATAAAACATTGTCAGCAAGACCCGACGGGCTCTCTATGACATAATACAGAAGCTAAGACCCCTTGCCGATATGCCAATTCTTCCACCACCAGTCGATAAGACAAGGGAGTATCTCACTGAGACACAATGTCGATAACTACAAGCTCCGCCGAAGAAATCCCATATGAGCAAGTCGGTGAGACCCGACCCATTTGGGGAGACCTCACCCCAGTGAAAATACTTATGCCGATATACCTTTCCTCTATCGCCGAAACAACGAAACTGTCATGCCAATAACTACCAGTGAGTAAACTCCAATTGCCGTGACACAGGAAACGTCCTGCTGAAGGCAATTCAGACGTTTACAAGCAGAAGAATGGGTCGAGGAGACCTTAATGCTGTCACGCCGATAGGAACAAGAATGTCAAAAATGCAGACCCGATGGATTCAAAGGGGCAATATGGAAAAATATGGGCAGAAAGTGTTCAAGATGGAACTTATTTGGAAAATTATGAATGGAAAACATATGTAAAAACACCAGATTTTTACAGTTCCAACACTCTCTTCCTCAGATTCTCTTCTTTTTTTCTATCACTTACTCTTCTTGACACCAAAATATCATACAGATTATTGGGTAAGCTAGACATAATCTCAACAAGAACTTTATTAAAAATGTTCATATGTTTTATTGTAGCTTCTTCTATAACTTCTTTGAGCAGATTCATCAAAGGTTTCATACAATTCATAGAGGGGCTTGAGATTACCGTCATTGACAACTGCATTCACAACTTCATCAATTGACATACCAGGTTTATCAATTTTAGCCTTCTTTTCCTTTTCTTCTTTCCTGGAAGATTTTCTCTTGTTTAACTCAACAACCTGAGTTCTGATAGCTTTTACTTCTCTCAATACTTCTAATTTTGTTTCCTCATATTTTGAAACAGGCTTATAAGTTCTTGTACTTTTATTGTTCTTCCTTTTACCAGAAGTCTTGTCTTGAGCTGGCTTGGCTGCAAGGGAACTCCTTGTAGATCTAGTGTGGGCAGAGGATGCACTAGGACTAGCAGACTTTGTTTTTTCTTACACTTCTATTGCTTCTTCCTCATCTCTCCTTCTTCTTGCTTCTCTCAAAGCTTCTACAGGTAAGCCCATCCTTTCTTCAAAAACTTCTATCTCTTTTCTTACTTTCCTAACTATCACTAGTTTTCTAAATTCCTCATGAACCTGCATACTTTTCTCTACATATGTTCCAAACCTCTCTTCTCCCTAATCTAGAGGTGAATTTAGCAAGTGTTTTGCATACATCTTCAGAATGTTTTCCTCTACTTTGTATCCCATTGGCATGATCCAAATTATTCTGGGATCAACAACTTCCATATGACATTGGTCAATATCCACCATGAAGCAGATAGTATCTTTGTAATGTTCCACAATTGAAGTGGGAATTCTTTCCCTGGCATGCATCATATTCTAGAAATTTTTGAAGTACCCCCAAAGGGTAGTATTCCTGACCTGATGATCACCCATTCCAAACAACATGTTTCTTATTTGAATAGCTACAGGCTCATTATTTTTCCAATGTACACTTCAAATACCTGAAACCTCATTCATGAAATAGAAAAACAAGCACAATAGGAGATTATTATATTAAAAAGTATTCTTCTTGTCTTTCTTGATTTTGCTCAGATTCTCCAACAATTGACTTCTAAGCAGCTCACACAAGTCATATTCTGCATTTTTCTTTACCATTCCATATGTTGCATAGATGGTTGTACCGAATATAGAATTATCCCGGCTAGAATGTTATATCTTGTAACCAATGACCATTGATGCGAATTTCACATCCACTTCAACAATTTCTTATATTGTCATTGCCTTTCTATCCCATTGTGTGCCTGTTGCCTCAGTAACCTTGTCATTCTTTATGGATTTCAAGATTGGAAGTCTACCGGTGGAATTCAGACCTGTTACTGCACATATATCTTCTTTTGTGATTTTGAAGGGTATATTTAGCCACATGAATTCAGCATGAACACGGCTCAAAATGTATCTAACCCATTCATTTTTCTCAAATACAGGAAATCTCGCAAACTGCGCAAACCTCCTCTTCTAGGGTTTGAAATTACAGTTTTACAATAAAATCTTCTCCAACTATATGATGGGAATACAGATTCATTATTTGAGAGATGCCCAACTCTTCAATGTTCGCATCAATATATGCCCTAATATCCTCAGTGTGCAAAACTCTATACGGCATAAACGAAAACGCTCCTAAGGGCTCGGTCTCAATAGGCTTATTGGGATGCCATTTGAATTTAGGATGGGGTTTGTCCTTTACTTCAACTACCAGAGGAGTGGCCATGATTGCAAATTCACAAATTCACAGGTTTTTCAAAAAATAACTTTCCATCGGATCAAAGTTCGATCGCAGATTCTTCTCCATGCTTTCAATCTCTCCATAATTCAACAAGGTTTACTTCAGGGATCTTCGCACTGCTTTCCTTCAAAATGCAAAGTGACAAATGAAAGATAAAAATGGCTTTTTATCACTCGCACAACTAACTCTTTTTGTAGCAATAAATTCCTTAACCCTAGTTCATTCGGTTACTTTGATTTCAAGCACTAAGATAGATAATTTTTCTATGGATCTCCAAAAATCTACAATATTGGCATCAATTTGGTTAAACAACATCTAAAAAGCATTGATCCACCTACTGGACTGGTCCACATTCCAATATCACTTGCCTACAAGGGGCTTGAAGGATTTTTTTGATAGCTCCCCCCAGGCTAAAGGCCTAAAACTAATTCTTGGAGGAATTACCAGAAGCAGATTCTGGAGCTGGCACATTTCCTTAGAGAGAGGGATTCTTTTTCATCCATTTCTTCTGCATTTTCCTCCTGATCACATATGTAGTGACTTTCCCTTTTGATTTGACACCCTGTTGTGTATTCTATTTTACTGGACCTCTTTTGTTCCAATAGAATCTAGCAATATGCCCAAATTTGTTGCAGTTGTAACACACAACATTTCTCTGATCAGACCATCTATTCCACTAATTTTGCCTTGATTTGCATTGGTTAGAAAAATTCACAAATCTATTGCATACATAGCATGTGACATCTCTATGAAAGTTATTCATCACAACTCTGCATTCACTTGACTTATGACCATACTTATAGCAATTAAAGGACTGACCTAAGAATGATGGTCCATTTGGATTCATCCTAATTCTACACTAAGAAGCCATATGACCAAATTTGTTGCAAGTGAAACAATAACCATTGAATCTTTGAGAATTTTGTTGTCTCACCAGATTTCTTCTGGCTCCATTGATTTGATTTCCTTGTCAGAATCTTCCTTCTCCGAAATTCCTTTGTCCAGAATTCCTTTGTCCAAAGTTCCTTTGTCAAGATTCAGAACTTTCTCCTTCTTCATATCCAAGACCTTTCATGTCACCATCAGTCCTTTGACCTTTAATTAGTTCATCAAGTTTGGCTGAACTGGCTTTGAATTTCTCCTTGTACTCATTTGCAGTAGTAAGTTCATCTCTGAGATCATCAAGTTGTTTTTCAAGTGTTTCCTCATTTTTTTAGATTGTTCCAATTCATTGTCCAATTAGCTGCATTGTTCATATTTTTCCTTCAAGGATTGAGCAAGCTTTTCTTCATTCTTCTTTCTATCTTCAATTTCCTTGGTCATTTTCATCATGATAGACTCCATCTCACGCTTCAAAGCAACATTTTCTCTAGAAAAATTTTCACACTCTTATGTTTTCTCCTTCAAGGAATGATTGAGTTGTTCATCTTCCATGCTTCTGTTCTTTTGCTTGATCTGATCACGTAAATCCTTTCTTTTCTCCCTTAATTCATTGATTTTGTCTTTCAATGATTGGATGAATTTTTTTGCATTCTCAAGACTTTCCTGCAGTTCCCAGTTCTCAAATTTTGACTGGTTAAGATCATCCAGGGCCACCATAAGTTGTTGTTGAAGACTGCTTATATCCATTGAAAAAAATTTCCAAGAGCTTCCCAAGTTGTTAGACTTCTTTCAAGGAACTAGCTCTAATACCAATTGTTGGAAACAAGCAACACTGAGAGGGGGGGTGAATCAGTGTTCTACAAAAAATTACTTTATTATTCTGATTATTAATCCACTTAGAATATTTAACCAGGAGAAGTATGTAGAAACAAAAAGGAAATAACCACAACACCATAACACAAAAAAAATTACGTGGAAATTCTGTTAGGGGAAAACCATGTTGGATGGCCAATCCACAATATAATTTCAGTATACTCAAAAAGAAGTTTACAATATGGGAATGCACTTGCATTCAAGCACACTGCCTAGAGCTCACTGCTTAAAATGGGAAGGCACACTACCTTAAAAAAAATTGGATTAGATCCAAGAAAATGAACTGAAGGAATAACATATACAAAATGCTTGATTATAGTTCTGGTTAAGCTCGATTGACAATCTTCTATCCTTCTAACTGATAGTGAACTTCTGCTCTGACTCGCTCTACCAAATCTTTATGTGCAAGTGAAACTGTGCATAAAATTGCTCTAACATTCTTCTGATAATCGCAATGCACATCAACAGACCATGCATACACACTAAAAAGATATTAGAGATCTTACATATATATTCACGACTAGCAATTTAATCACAACATGTCAACTCAAATAAAACTTGAAAATATTAGCAACATGTCGGCTCAAATATTAAGATTTATCCAATGCGCATCCACAACAATCGTCCACAACTTCGCTTGGACCCAAAACATAATGACCAAACACAAAAATATTCGATAAAGCATTCCTTGAATACCCACAACATATTACATCAACTGAGTTGGCCCCAAAATACTAATAAACAAAAAAGTAACCAACTGAATCTCCAAACTCACACAAGACTTAATACGAGGCACTAAGATTTTTGGACAACACATTAGATGTACTGATAGACCTCCCATGAGATCCACAACTCAAAATAACAACTATAAATCTGCAAGTGAATCAATGATCACCAAACTACCAGATGTTTTTTTCTTCCTGACTACCGGTATAAGCAAATGATGTTATGTAGATGTGTTGTGTTGATGCATTGTCTTGATTACATATTTTCTCTTACATCAATGATATTTTTTGGATGGATTTTATGTGAATGGTTTAATGGAATACTGATTCAACCCCCCCTCTTAGTATTTCAGGTGTTCAACAATTGGTATTACAGCTTGGTTCCTCTAAAGAAGTCTAACAACTTGGGGAAGGTCCTAAAATTCAAACATCTGAAAGACAAAAAATTTCTTATTCCTCTACAAGTGATCTTTGCTAAACATACAAAAGAAAATGAATGTGTATTTAAGGGTTAATTTTAGGTATGTTAGATTATCATGAATTAAAAGCACAAAACCCAAAGAAGCTATCAAGAACAAAGGAAATTTAAAAAAAGAATAATTATACCTGTCGTTCGTCAAATCTTCCATGATTTACCTTCATAGCACCTTCTAACTTGCTAATGGTTGCCCTCAGATCGAACGTGTGAGCAATTTTGAAAATAAAGACTAAGTCCTACACAAGCTTTGAAGGATTTAAATAAAGACTATACCTATGCCTATGCCTATGACAAAATGACTCTAAAATGCCAAATAACTCTAAGCATCAATGCGTCAGAATAACGAAATTCATGTCTAATGTAAAAATGTGAGCAAAATAGTATTTTATAGAAAATGCAATTTTGAATGGACGGACGAGATTGAATTTTGACAAAAACCTAAAATCAGAGGACAAGATTTAATGTGATAATCCCTAATTAGGGTTAGGGAAAAATCATTAAATGAGTGGTCAAGATGTCATCTGAGAAAATCAAATCAGCGGTGGAGAATGGATGAGATAATTAATTAGAAAAATAAAGATTTTTGAAAATCAAGACGATAAAGACTGTCGAATTTGTGAGATTCGAAAAATCAAGAAGATAAGGGTTGAACTGAAGATTATATTTGGAAAATCAATAATTTGCTCAATTACTTGATTTTTGGAAGAAAGCTACCATTTTGAATTAAATTAATTCAAAATATGGATTTTGTGAGATAATAAATAATCGATTTTCAGATTATTTACTAAAATGAATTGTCAGTCGAGAATGTGATATCATTTTAAATAATTTCATTTATTTAAAATGAGGGAAATATTATTTTTGACAATTAAATAATTAATAATTATTTAATTTAGAAGATATGATTAATGATTAAATAAATTAATAAACTCATTTAATCATGAGAATTAGTGACATATTAAATAAATAAATAAAATTTATTTATTTAATAATCATGAAGAATACAATAGACGTCAATTAATTAAATAATTATGAATTATTTAATCAATAGTCGAATGTGGACCAATGACATAATTAAATGTCATAATTATGCTAGGACGAAAGTGATAAAAATAGAGCTTGCAGGCCTAGGTCATTTTTAAGTGTCTACATTTTGCCCCTCTTTGTCATAATGTAGCATGTCATGTTGTGACAAAGAAGTTAAGTCAAAGCCATGCCCCAGTGAAGCTATAGAGTATCAATTCCCCCTCCGGAAATTTTTCAAATTTCAGGCCAGCGGTAGTAAAATTTGGAAAGGGTTCCGCTAAGTCAATTTGATGAGCAGAAAGACAGTGGCGCAGACGGTTTCAAATTCTAACACATTTAAGGTAGTCAACGGGGTGGTCAAAGTTGGTCAAAGGAGCCTCCAGTAATAACCTAGTTGAAAAATTCCATTTTGACTTTATAAATAGGTTGACAAAGGGGTAAAAGTCAATTCATTTTCACTATTTACTTTGGCAAATTCGAGAGCTCAGAGCGAAGAGGACTTCTGCGAGGATGGTGATTACAATGATTGAGCATCGTGGTGAGATCGTGTGGACCTACAGGCGGCTAGAGAGCTCAGAGGTAGTGATATGTACCCCTAACCCATTTTTTCATTTTTTTGTTTTGCATGTCAAAATTAGGGTTTTAGGGCGAACAACTAATGCGTTGCGACGCATATGTGTGTGTGTAAGCCGCATTTGACTTCGCGTTCAACACATTTGATGCGTCGTGATGCAAGTGTAAGGATATTTTAGGGGAGGTTGAGGATGTGTAACACATTTGCCAAAAATTGTGACACATTCGTCAAAGTGGGCCACAATCGACAGTTAGAATGCCACATGTGTCATTTTGCGACGTATTCGCCTGTTTGAGCGATACATTTGAATGAAGTGACACATGTGTCATATATCATGACGCAAATGCTTTGATGTGATGCAATTGAGTGATAGAATGACGCAATTGATATGTCGCGACGCATTTGAAGTACGAAATGATGCAACCGTTGTTTTGCAACGCAAGTGCAGTCAATCCGAGGCATTTGACTTTGATTTTGACTAGGGCTGATTTTGATGCTTTTCAAATTTGAAATGCCTTTTGATGATAATGACAATTGTCCAGAAGGTACTAATTTGTTGTTTGGCTTTGTGTAGAGACAACTAGCTCCCATATATATGCGAGAGAGTAGACCGTTGACTTTCCGGTTGGTGATCAACTGACTTCGCGAGAGCAACGACGGTTGATGTGGCTAGGTCTATTTTATGCCGCCTATATGCCCGCTATTCAGGCAAATAGGGGACTATTGACTATGTTATGTGAGCGATGGCGTTCAGAGACATGCTCCTTCCACCTGCCGATGAGAGAGGCGACAGTTACACTTGAGGATGTTTATTGTATTCTACGCCTGCCGATTCGAGGAGAGCAGATCATTTATGACCCTCACCATGGCCATCAGACTTTCACAATGTACTATCAGGATGAGGGAGCAAGACTCGGCATCTAGGGTTACGAGATCCACTGGGAGTTTATGGCAGAGCATTATGTTTGATTCGATGCCTTCTTGGCGACATTGATTGGTAGGATACTAATTCCTGACCATCGCGGACATGGGTTCCCTATTGGTTGGGGAGGCGTCATAGTGAGGATGAGATGAGATAGGACAGTATATGCCTGGGGGCCTTGTTTGTTGGGCACACTCTACCACCAGCTTCATGAGGTTTCCTACAGGAGGGCAGAGAGCATCTCATGTGGTACTACACTTCTGATGATATGGGCATGGGAGCATATAGCGATATTTTGTCTGCCTATCCAGATACCACAACTAGCCGAGGGGATGCCCTATGCCTATTACTATGCCAGTGCTCTTCAGCAGACACAGATGGGAGAGATAGGTTGGTGGGGGCATCAGATTTATACCATGGTGTCATTCATCTGGAGACCGTATAGAGACTACCAACATTGGGATGATGAGGTCGACCATCTCAACCTTTGCAGATAGTATCGCTACTTGATTGGGAGGATAGTGTAGAGCCAATTGATTATAGAGATGTATCTGCTGCAACGTGTCCTTAGATAGTTTGGAGAGCAGTAGGGTGTACCTATAGGCACAGCCAAGTATGCTCGATCTTTTAGAGAGTCATCTTGGGGGCCAACGATTCCCGTAGCCTTTACCGAGTAGTAGATTGATGGGCTAGTAGCCCAGCAGTGGGGATGGAGAGGTGGGGTGGAAGATCTAGGGACTACAGTCGATTATAACTTATGGTAGCAGGCACATCGACTAGTGCCACTAACAGATCCAGATGGGCCAGCACCTATGGACAGGAGGTCAGTTATTCCATGTGTGTCGAGAGTCAGGTGAGGGGGTAGAGACAGTGATAGAGGCAGAGGCCGAGGGATGGATGGAGGTCGAGGTGGAGGGTGAGATGGGGGCAAGGGCGGAGGTTGGGGTGGAGATGATGGAGATGATGGGGATGATGGAGGAGAGATGGCCAGACATAGGGAAGGAGGGTGAGACTGTGCATGGCCAGAGTGGCACTAGATGTTATCCCAGAAATGGCCAAGGAGGGGAAGAGAGAGGAGGAGGAGTAGCCGAGGAAAGAGGGAGAGGAGGAGAGACAGGAGGAGGAGCAGCCGAGGCAGGAGGGGGAGGAGGAGGAGAGACAGGAGGAGCCAGTGAGGCTGAAGCGGGAGGAGAGACAGAAGGAGGATGTGGAAGTGGACGTAGATGTGCCTCGGGAAGAGGGAGTCGGTGGAGAGGATGTTGTCGAGGATGATGATGATGATGATGATGATGCCATGGACGAGGCCAAGAGACTCTTGAGATGGATGATGGTGGAGGGAGAGGAGGAGATACCGTCTTCCTCGACATTGCCCCAAGATGCCACAACAGACCAGAGGGTGGCAGATCTTTAGAGGAGACTAGATGAGAGTGTGGCAAAGGTCAGGGCACTGCGGGCAGAGCTAGAGGTGGCTCAAGTAGAGAGAGATTAGGCAGTGATCCATCAGTAGGAGTCAGCTTAGTGGTGTGTGGAGTTTGCAGCTCTATGTTTAGGACCTTCTGGGGATATGGCTTGTGAGCTTGCTAGGGTGAGCACTAGGTATGGGCAGTACAGGACCCTATATGAGCAGGCAGTGCCTCCCGAGCGATGAGATCCTACACTATTGCGCTCACAAACAAGGACAGGTAGCAGTCATAGATCAGGGAGTGGGAGCAGCAACATGAGTCATACTAGTGTAGGAGGGTCTACCTCATCAGGGCACACATCAGGGAACAAGTCCCACCACTCTCACAAGCATGCCTCAAGTCATCATTCGAGTTGTAATCATGGGTCTACTGGTTCAGAACAGAGGTCAGCACAGAGGCAGCCACCAGTGATAGATCTGTCAGTGTCACAAAGTCAGGCCGTAGTGTCATCACAGGTGCCTATTACCGTGGAGATGATGCCATCAGTTTCAGTTCCATTGGTTGCATAGACAGAGGTTGCTACAGGTCCACCCATTACCTCATCACCAGTCACAGGTCCTCAGCCACCACACTCTTCGCCACGAGGGGATGATGAGAGCCTTTCCTAGGGGCATGTTTGATACATTTGCTTCTATGTTATGACACATTATGTATAGACCACTAAGCTTGCGAGCTCCATTTTTGGGATATTTGTTGACTCTATCCTGTGACATTGTATTTTTTTGAGATGATGCTATATGATGATGCAATTTTGTTGCGAGCCACATGTGTGTTATGTGATGCTTTATGTATGATGTTCATTTGTGATGTATGATGGTACTATTTATATGTCTTGTCATGTATGTCCTATGATGCTTATTTATGATATGATGCCATGATGATGCAATGCTTATTTATATGTTATGTCGATTTTGTGATGATGATGATAATGATATGCATCATGTATTTATTTGAATGGATGCCATGTTTATGATAATGTGAATGTGATATGCAATGAAATTTTATATGATTTAATGCTATGGATGATGTATGTATGGACCTAATGCAATGTTTATATGATCATGTATGCACTTATGTTTTTGTATGTCATAGGATATCATCGTGAGATGGACGAGAGAAGATGACCAGACCGAAGGAGATGCATGTTAGTTCCTAGACCAAATCCTTCAAAACTTTACCATAGGACTTTAATATTTATTACTCTTAATCATCATTGGGAAAACTGTTGTAATGGCCAACAAACACCATGATATGACATAGATCAAGGTGTGCAAGGTCGTACCATCACATGAGACTAACAATCATAGACAAAAATAATCATGACTCATACTAAGAGTGCAATTTCCCCAGTCTTTTTGTCATAATCAATCACAAGCAAAAAAAGACAAGAAGGACAATTCATGAAATGTCATTGCTTCTCTAAATCCTATTTCCAGGACATCCTCAAGAAACTAGGAGCATGGTTTCCAAAAGAACAAAATAAAGCCATTATCATGATACATCGTTGTTTTTCTAAATCCTGAAATCAGGACCTCACTGAGAAACTAGTAATCATGCGTGTCAAAAGTCAAAACAAACGTCATGATACATCGTTGCTTCTCTAAATCCTATTGTTAGGATCTCGCTGAAAAACTAGTAATATGATAAAAAGCCAAAAGACAAGTGCCAAGTGTTTGCCAAGTGTGTCTAGACACCCATTATTCTAATGTCAAGATGTTAGGTTTGATGATGTTAAGATGCCAAGGTGTCAAGGTTTTGACGATGCCAAGATAATGAATGTTGAAGATTGCCAAATTCAGGAATGACACATCCTGAATAATGTTGATGTCGAGAGGATTGATCCCTAAATGTCAAAAGGGATTACTCAAAATTCCAGGTGATAGTGATGATGATGATGCCTAGGAAGGACACATCCTAAGGCATAAATGACAGAGTTTGTTCTTCAAAAGGACACATATGAATAATATTGATGTCAAGAGGAGTGATCCTTAGATGTCAAGAGGATCCCTCAAAATGCTGAATTACAGTGACAATGCCTAGGAAGGAAACATCCTAAGGTATGAATGACAGAGGTTATCATTTAGAAGGACACATCTGAAAGCTAACCAAGAGTTGACAGTTTGACAGGTTATGATCATTTGACTTGTTTTGACCGAATTTGGCTTGTATTGACCATATGTCGATTTCCTTTGACATACTGATGTGATTGTCGTGTTTGAATAAGTGATTTCCATACTTTGTTTTAGGAGTTTTCCTATTTGGAAAATGATTTGTCTTGGCTTGAAGACTTTTGACATGTGTGCTAGTGTAATGCCATGAACCCTAATGGACTGACCTACTGCAGCCTCGGGGGCTCATTGATAGATGGCCATGCCTACGTCATACACTCAGAGACCTCGTAGTTCAACACGACCAATGAATTTGTCTTGCTGACCAAAGATTGCGCCATGATTTTATTTTGACAAACCTACAAGGACTAACCTAATGTCTCAAGGACTCAAATATCAGTCTTGCCTATATAGAAAATGTGCAGAGATAACGTCTAGTTCGGACGAATGACAAAGACTTGACTAAAATGACAAACATAATGAAATGTGACTTTGTTTCGCGTTATTCGAGCAGTTTGACATTTTTTGTGGTTTTCTTCAAGACATTTTTCAATTTTTAGGTCTTTCTTCAAGAATTTTTGTGATGTTTTTGTCTTTTTTCAGAACTTTTTGTTATGTTTTTGTCTTTTTTCAAGACTTTTTCTAATTTCTAGGTCTTTCTTCAGGACATTTTATGATGTTTTTGGTCTTTCTTCGAGACATTTTGCAATGTTTTTGTCTTTTTTTAGGACATTTTCTAATGTTTTTGTTGTTTTTTAGGACTTTATACAATTTCCATGCCATGTACGATATCCACTATAGTCACATGATCAAAATTTTCTCCTAGTTAGGTCCAAGACTTAGCCAATTTTGAAGGGCATGAAGAAGAGATATGCATGTGATACCAGATGGATAGTATAGAGGACTTGATGTCAACCGTTTATCAACTATGAGAGGAAGGGTATGATGTCATGGCGACTGTCGTGATAGAGATGGGAAATGTGTTCCATCCTAGGCCTAGGTAGATGAAGTAATAGTAGATGGTCGAGAAATGATTGACTACGCATGGTGCCTGTTTGCCAGGTTTTCACCATGGTACTTATCCAAAGCGCCGGTTTTCTAGGTTTTCACTGTTGGACGAATTATTTTTCTTTACTATTTTTGTCATTTTTCTTTTTTTTTGGTGCTACCAAGATGCCTGTTTGCCAGGTTTTCATCAAGGCAACAATTTTTTACCATTTTTCAATTTTTTTGTATTTTAAAGTTTTTAGCTCAATCCTCTAATGCTATGCGTAGAACTTTTGGAGATGTAGACTATTGATAGGCTCTATCAGTTGTTCACCATCTGGAGTAGCTAGTTGATACACTCTAGAACCAAAAGAAGATACGATGACATAAGGACCCAACCAGTTTGGTTCAAATTTTCCCAGATTCTCTCTACTAGCCTGGTTCTTAGGGTTCTACATGAGGACTAAGTCACCAATGTCAAATTTCCTGACCATAACCTTCTTGTTGTAACTGCGACAAAGATGGTTCTGATACACTTGTAGAT
Organism: Sequoia sempervirens; assembly: GCA_007258455.2. NCBI lineage: Eukaryota > Viridiplantae > Streptophyta > Pinopsida > Cupressales > Cupressaceae > Sequoia > Sequoia sempervirens. The sequence goes on along the minus strand of VDFB02281492.1, from coordinate 220,823,842 downwards.
GGTTCAGGGAATCTTTCTTTCTTTCCTCTAGCATCTCCAGCTCGTGCAGGCGTGACTATCTATACTCCTCATCATTGGTCAGCCCCTTCAGGGAAACTCGTAAAGAAGTAATTTCAACCTCAATGGGAAAGATGGCCTCAACTCCAAAGACCAGGGCGAAAGGAGTGGCTCCTGTAGGCGTACGAATGCTAGTGTGGTAAGCCCACAGAGCAGGGTTGAGTTGAATATGCTAGTCATGGCCAGTGTCATTGATAGTCTTTTTCAGGATTTTAATGATGGTTTTACTTGACGCCTCAGCTTGACCATTTCCTTGTGGGTAATACGGAGAGGAAAAATGATGTTGGATGTGAAATCGCTCACATAACTCATGAACGTCTTGGTTTTCAAACGGACGCTCGTTGTTAGTGATGATGGATTGCAGAAGGCCATACCAGCAAATGATGTAGGTAAGAATGAATTTGGATATTTGTTTGTCGGTTATGTACATCAGGGGGATGGCTTCAATCCACTTTGTAAAATACTTAGTAGCAGTGATAATGAATTTATGGCCATTGGACGAGGTAGGATGAATCTTTCCCACAAGGTCAAGTCCCCATTGAGCGAGGGGCCAAGGATAAGTGATCGGTTGAAGTTCCTATGCTGGAGCGTGGATCAAATCACTATGAATCTGGCATTGGCGACAAGTCCTGACATATTCTATTGCATCCTTTTCAATGGTCAGCCAATAGTACCCAAGTCTCGTTACTTTCTTGGCTAGAGTAGGACCACTCGAATGAGACTCGCATATACCCTCATGTACTTCGTGTAAGGTTGTACGTGCTTCATTAGTGTCGATACATCTAAGGAGGGTGTCGTCAAAGCTATGGCGGTAAAGGGTGTCACTGACAATGGCATATCTTGTGGCTTTTCGGATAAAGGACTTCCTCTGGTTATTGGAAAAAATAGGTGGAAGGGTTTGGGACTTAACATAGTCATGAATATCTTGGTACCAGGGAGAATCGGGACCAACAAGTTCACAGACCATCTCTGACTTTGGAATGTCATAGGTAGGAACCAACAATTGTTCTATTAGGAATTCCAACTGAGGCATATTGCTTGGAATGTCGAGGAGAGAGCCTATTGTAGCCATTGCATCTGCTGCTTTGTTTTGTGCTCTCGAAACTTGTTCAAAAGTCACTATATGAAAGTACATTTGAAAATTGGCAACCATTCGTTTGTAGGGCATGAGTTTCTCATCCTTTGTGTTGTAGTCATCGTTAACCTGGTTGATGACCAGCTGAGAATCCCCATAGACATGTAGTGTTCTGATTTTCTATTTTATTGCCATTCTAAGTCCTGTAGCCAGTGCCTCATATTCTACCACATTATTTGTGCATGGGAAAGCTATGCGGAAAGACTTAGGAATGCAGTCTCCTTAAGGGGTGATGAATAGGATCCCTGCCCCTGAGCCATGATTTGTGTGTGATCCGTCAAAGTAGAGTCTCCACGGTGTCTTAGGTTCCGTTTGGAATATCGACTCATCTGGAAAATATGCCACTAACAAATGATCACTTTGTAAAGGTGTGTTCACCAGTTGGTTTGCTATGACTTGTCCTTTTATTTCCTTTCTTTCTACATATTGAATATTATATTCACTCAGAATCATGACCCATTTTGCCATACGTCCTGTTAATGCTAACCGACTTAACAAATATTTGAGGGGGTCGATCTTTGCTACTAGTTGTGTCTGATGGCTTAACATATAATGTCTTAGCTTCTGTGCCACAAATACCACTTCTACACAAGCCCGTTCAATTGATGTGTAGTTCAATTCATACCCGACCAATGTCTGAATGATGTAATATATAGCTCTTTCTTTTTCTTCTTGGTCGTTCTATGCTAGTAATGCCCCTAGTGCTGAAGTAGTGGCAGAGATGGATAATATCAAAGGCTTTCCTTGAATGGGAGGCACAAGGACTGGCAGCGACAATAGGTAATTTTTTATTTGTTGAAAGGCTTCTTGGTATTTATCTGTCCACACAAAGGGGATACCTTTGCATAGAAGATATTGGAATGGTTGGCATTTATCAGCCAATTGTGCTATAAATTGTCGGATAGATTGCAGTCTACCTTGTAGGGTTTTGAGTTCATTGATTCCTCTAAGCGGAGGCATGTCTATTATGGCTTTTACTTTTCTTGGATTGACCTCAATGCCTCTTCGAGAAACTATGTATCCCAAGAGTTTTCATGATGTTACACCGAAGACACATTTCTTAGGATTTAGCCAGACTTTGTATTCTTCTAGTCTCTTGAAAATTGTGTCTAACACCTTCAAATGATCCTTTCTTATTACTGATTTAGCCAAAAGGTCATCTATGTAATCTTCCATTATTTTATGCATCATGTCATGAAATATTGTGGTCATATCCCTCTGATATGTGGCACCTGCATTTTTAAGACCAAATGGCATGACATTCCAACAGTATGTACCCCAAGGGCAAGTGAATGTTGTTTTATGTTGGTCTTCAGGGGCAATACGAATCTGATTATAGCTAGAGAAACTGTCCATGAGGGACAACATCTCATATCCTGCTATGAGTTCAACTATGATATCAATATTCGGTAAAGGAAAGTCATCTTTTGGGCATGCCTTATTTAGGTCTCTAAAATTTGTGCAGACGCAGATCATCCCATTTGGCTTTGTTACTGGAACTAGGTTAAATATCCATTCAGCATAATCAATAGACCGTATGAACCCAGCGTCTATAAGTTTCTTCAACTCAGCCTTGACCAATAAAGCGACCTGAGGATGCATTTTGTGTAACTTCTATTTAACTGGTTTGGCATTAGGAAATAGTGGAAGATGGTGTAGAACCAGTTTTGGGTCTAATCCTAGCATGTCCGCATAAGACCATGCGAAGTTGATTTTACGGTCAGAAAAGAATTTGTGAAATTCCAATTTCTCTTCCTCAGTCAGAGATGCAGTGAAGAGGACCATTTTGGGATCTTCTGCAGTTGATATGTTGTCTTCTATGGTGTCCTCTTTAAGCATAGTTGATTTCTCTTGAGTTACAAGAAGAAAGTCCAGTCCTCCATTTTTGGGTGCCTCAAAGAGGTTTTTACACGCAGATACGTCCTTTATTTTTTAATTTTGTGACTGGAGGATGGAGCAGTCTCACCGAAGTAGGTTGCATAATCTAGGTCAATGGTGAATCCTTTCTAGTGATCACCACTGGGTATGCCCTCATGTAATCCCATAAATTCTACAATAGCCTCATCATTTTGAAAGGTGTCCAGGACTGGCGGGACTTGTTGGTCCCAATTGATTAATTGTGGATAGACTAAGGAAATGCCATTGTTAGCATTGGTGAATTGAAGGGAGGATTCAGAAAGCATGCAGACAGATTCAGAGATATTGTAGATGAAATTATCATCATCCAATTCCACATCAGACTCTATCCAATATTCCCCTTCACTTGTTTCATATTCATTGTTGGTTGCGTTATCTGGAAATCCAAGTGGTGAGTCTTGTATGTCATGGGGAAGGGAAATGGAGCTATGACCATTTGGTGCCCAATCGATTTAAAATGTTTGCCAAAATTTTTGTTCAAAGGTAATCTCCCCCGTTTCAACAAAAAAACATCGAGGCAACAGTTACTTAAGGATCTTTGAGAGCCAAATTCCCACTCTTGGGAGTCAGTTTCGGTGAAGGTTTCCTTAGTGGTCTCGACACTTTCCAAAGCATGCATGTGCTCACTCGAAAGCCCAGTGGTACGCCGGTCATCATTGTCGGGCAATCCATACCCTAATCCAAGATATTTTGGTATTTTGAAAGATTCTATGGGCTCTCTTCGTCCAGTTTTATTTTTTCCTTGGCCACTAGTTCCATCGTAGCCTTTAGCCTTCATCATTTCATAGCCCTTACCATATTTCTTTACTGGTAATAGGGGTAGTTCGGCCATATCTTTATAGAGTCATTATGTAATATCAACCAGGTCCTTGTTACTCATGTCTCCCCATTTTATGAAAACCGTTTTTTGTGGAACTTTGAAAATTTCTTTGGGTTCCATTCTAAAACATGGTCGACCATAGACCTTCGGAGACTTGGGTATTGTTGTGATGTTATATGCCATATGTAGTTTGAATTCTCCATAGCCTAGCTCCTAGATCTTGACATTGGGTTCATCCTTGGGAAGTGAGGAAGATGGTGGTGTAGTGGAAGATGTGGATGGAATGGTCATGGAAGATGATGCAAGTGTGGATGGGTCAACGTATTTGGAAGAAGAGGAGCCAAGAGCTTCTAAGTTAATAGGCACTCGATTTGCAGAAATACCCCTTAGATTGGTACAATATTGAAAAGGGTCAGTGTCTCCATATATGGTTATTTTTGTGTCGTCAAATGGGAATTTTAAGCATTGGTGCTATGTGGATGGAACAACTTTTAAGGCATGAATCCACGGGCAGCCGAGCAAGATGTTGTAAGGTAATTCTAGATCCAGGACCTGGCAGGTTGTATCCATAATGACTGGTCCAATCTAATAAGAAGAGAAATAACGCCTCGTGAAGAGCATTCTTCGTCATCATATGCTTTTATGACTATACTCTTTGTAGGGTCCACACATGCATCAAAAAATCCTAGAGCCTTAACTAGTTTTAAGGAGCATATGTTCAATCTTGCTCCACCTTCTACTAAAACTCTTCTGACCTTGTGCTTATGGACTAAATTTTCAATGTGTAATGCATTGTTATGGTTAGTCTTAGGTGAGTAGTCTTGATCAGAAAAGGTGGCGTGGTGAGGCGTAGTGAGATATCCCACCATGGTCTCAAACTGGTTTACATCAAAATCCTTAGGGACTGATGACTCTTGCAGGGTTTTATCTAGTATAGCCTTATGCATGGGAGAGATGAAAAATAGCTCACGTATAGAAATTTGTGCGGGGATTTTTCCAAGTTGGTCGATAAGGTTAAACTAACTCTTGGGTTGCCATTGCTTTGTGGTCATGGTGGGTTGTGATTGCCTAGGAGATGGACCAGGTATGGTAAGCTTAGGTTGCCTAATGGGAGGCGGGCCAGCTATGGTGACCTTGCCACTTCGAGTAGTAGCATTACATTGGGATGCTCTCTTGACTGTGATGGTATTGACACATTCATTATCAGTTCAGATATTGTTTATAGTGGTTCCACCAGAATAGTCATACTTGGCTCTAGCGAAGTTGGCTTGATTATTGTTTATCTTTGGACCTGACACGGAAGCATTATTAGAACCATGGTCTTGCAGTGGGTTCTTATGAATGGTATGATCTACATTAGAGGAAAATTGTGGTCCACCTACCTCAATGATACGATTCTCGATAAGGTCTTGTACCAGATTTTTTAGTTGTCAACCGGAAGAAGTTTTATGTCCTTTTGCCCGATGATAATCGCAAAATGCATTATCGTCCCACCATAATGGTTTGAATTGTCTTGGGTCATATGTTTTTGGTTCTTGAATTGTGATGACATGATTCTGAAGGCATTTCTTGAGGACTTCCTCAATGGGTTCACCCAAAGGAGTGTATGTGCGACCCCTAGGGAATTGTCTCATCTGACGGTATTGTCCTTGATTATTTTGGCTGCTTTGGTTGTTTGGGGGGACATTGGTAGGGGGTGTCAATATCATCGTTGATTTGTTTTGCGGTTGAACCCCTTTTAGAGCTAGTACAGGACCCATAGTGTTTGCAGCCTTGGTGTCCACAACATCGTCGTTGGTAACATGTTTATTTTTTATCAAGTAATTATTTTTGTCAGTGGGAGGATTTGCGTTTGTATTTTTAGGACCGTATCTTAGCTCCCCCTTTTCGATAAGGGATTTCTCAATCTGGACACCTTTTTCAACTAAGTCTGTGAAGGTTGTGCAACAATGCACTTGCAATGCATATTTTAAGGGTCCTAGAAGTGTTTGAACGAACATGTCCACCTTTTCCTTTTTGGGTATGTCGATGTGGCAACGACTAGCTAGACTTCTCCATTTTTGAAAGAATGGGATGAATGTTTCACCAGCATCCTCTTGTGTGAGACTACATAAGCTAGTAATAGAGGTTCCATGTCAATGTTGTACACGTAATTTTTTATGAATTTGTGTTTAAGCTCATCCCATGTTTGGATATCCTTTTGGGTGGAGAACCATTCAAGGGCTGGACCTGCAAGACTTTTAGAAAAAATTCTCATCAAGTATGTTTGTTCATAGGCGACGTCCATACAGTTGGTTGGAAATTCGTAGACATGTTTGATGGGGTTTGTCTTTCCTTTGTATTTGGTAAAATTGGGTGACACATATCCCGGAGGAAATGGTGGCATGTATAAGTTCATGTCAAAGGGATATATGTTTAGATCATATGACACTTCTAATTTTTTTCCAAATATTTGTATGTTTTATATAGTCTTCTCTAGACCCATCAGTTTTGCTTGTAAGGCATCAATTATAGGGTCATTTGTGGTCCCATACATAGTATTGATTGGTACGCGATAGGTCCCCATTTGTTGTGAGTGGATGTTGACATGTTGTTGAGGTATATGTTGTTGTGGCATGTATGATGTGTTTGGATTTGTGTGTTGTTGGTATTGAAAGTTTGAATTAGGGGTATGTTGGTGAGTATGAATATGGGATGAGAATGTTGGGATGTGTCCCCTAGCCATTTGGATCGATATTTGGGGAATATGGTGACCATGAACATTTTGATGTGTGAATGATGCCATAGGTTGTGTGTGTTGACTGCCTTGTCCAAATTGTTGGGTTTGGACAAGGGGAATGGTCGTATTTTGTCCTTAGGATTTGATGGTATTGGATTGTGTTGACGTGTTGACATTTTGTTGTTTTCCTTGAATAAAGATACGGTGTTTACCTCCACCCAAAGTATTTTGTGAGATACCAATGAGAGGATATGACGAAGGTGTACTCATGGTACTAGATGTAGTTGTCAATGGAGGATTTGTATGGCTTGATGATGCCCCTATGGCATTTACCATAGTGGTAAAGAGAGGATTGGAATAACTTGCCCATACTACTGAGAAGCCAAAGGTGGTTCCAGCTGATTGTGATGGTGTTGTGGATATTGTGGGAACTGTGATGGATTGTGATCCTCCAATGGATGTAGCATTTATTGAATTTGAGTTGTTTGGATTATTGGAGGTAGCACTCATGGTCGTTGTGACGTTTTGTGAGGTAGCGTCAAAAAAGGTATTGCTTGTGGTGTTTGGATGTTGACCACTATTGGACATGTTATGCGCGTTGTGGACATTAGGGTCAGGAGATGTTGATCTTAACGTGTTAATGGTGAATCTATGGGGTAACTTAGCTCCTTGACTTAAGAGTATGGCCAAATATCTGTCTATGTCATATAGGACCATTTGTTCCACGAATTGGGATGCCTCTAGATCTTGTGCTGCTACCTCTAGGTTTTCCTCAAGTATTTGTCTGTATTCATCCTTACGTAAGAATGGTTCAAAGGGACTGTTTGATGAGGATGGTATGGTCGTGGGAGGTTGATTATTCATGTTGCTAAATGGGTTGTCAAAAGTCTAGTGTAGGTCATAAGTGGGATTGGTGACATTGGAATTAGAATCGTGTCCAAAGTTTGTCATTTGTCTTTTCTTTCTTTGGAGTCTAGTTTCTACCATAAAAGGGAATTGCTCAAAATGAGGTGATGAAAATGATGACGAAGTGCAAGGATGATACTAGCCTATGTTTTTTTTTTTTTTTGTATTTTTTGTATTTTGAGGGATGATAATGCAAGATGATGACTAAGGAAATGATTAATGAAAAATGACAAGGTTGTCAAAGCCAAAGTGTGGAATGAGGACTAATATGGTAATTCTGATGAAGGACTAAGGTGATTAATGCAAAGTCTAGGTTCAAAATGAGGAGTTGGGGTGGAGAATGCAAAGTCTAAGTTCAAAATGATGACTATGTTTGGACAATGTTTGGAAAAAAGGGTTTGTCAAACCACGCTAAGCTTGATGTATGTCTCAAGTTAGGTTACCAAAGGGACTTGCTAAAGGGACTAAATGACGAGGTCAAAATGACGAGTGAGCCTACCTAACTAGACTATTGAGTTGGAGGTTCTCACTAAAATGACAATGACCGAAAAGAGGAATAATGACTATGTCCCAAGATATCCTAATTTTGAAAACAATGGTCTTTGCAAAGTGAGGAGATTTGGCCTAATCCAAAGTGTGCCCAAGATGAAACCTAAGGAAAAATGACGATTATGACCCCTAGGGAATGTAACTAAAATATGGAAATTTTAAACCTATGGTTAAACTGCACGCTAATGAATGCAAATAATGGACATTTTGAGCAATTTTGAATCTGGTTTTTGACAGACTTTTGAAAGAAATGTTTGATAGTGGGCTAAGATGTCTGGACTCAGATCCTGGTCTTAAACAAGGTCTACCTTGTTAATAGGAAAATGCATCATTACAAGTAGCAAATGTGTTGTAGTGATCAAATGCGGCTCACGGAATGTCAAATGCAGTTCAGCTTTGCACATACAGCTTTAAAAAATGCGAATACGGCTTAATAGAGGAAAATGCAGTGTTTGGAGTATCAAGTGCAGTTTGTCAGAGCAAATGCGTTGCAAATTTTCACAAATGCGGTGTGATAGAGCGATTGTGGTTTGACAGATGTGTCTCAGGATGCTAAAAAGTCAATTTTTTGATGTTGTGGTTAAAAACCTGAATTGTTGAAAGTTTTGACTGTCTGTTCTGAGATGTTAGAGTGTTGTTTGTTTTGTTTGAGTAACCAGCAAACACTTGACAAGCATGATATTTTGGTGTATGCAAACGTACATGAGACAAACATGATTCTAATAGGCCAATAGGCCAAGGGTTTGTATACTTGATATAGCCCACCAATATACCCCGAATTGGTGCTAAACACCTTTCCTTCTTGAGAGTGGATAGATTAGAAGTTTGGTGGCACTGGCTCCCCTCCATAGCTCATTAATGTCATTCGGGCACACCAAATTCAGATTCTTGGGTCATCACTGCCCAAGAATTGTTATCTCTACTCAAGGGGATCAGTAGTGAGTGTCTTCGGGCATGATATTGTACCCTGCACTATATCAAGTAATGGCTGAAAAATGGTTGGCCTCTAAAACAATAGGTGTTTAGTAAGGGCATTTCATTCGTAGGGCATGATCCATATGGTGAGAGTCCCCTTTTGGATCCATCTCGTCGGAAACATACACGTGATTCTTGGGATTTCCCCAAGAATCCACTTTTATATACCAGCTGGAAGTCCCTCGGGTTCAGGGTGCTACTGGTCTGAGTCGTCATAGGGTGAGTACTTTTTCCCACTAGAATAGGCCCAAGTTCTAGAGTCAATAATCATTTCTCTTACACCCAGGATCCCCTGAAAGCACAAGGGGAGAGGATACTTCGATTACTAAGTCTTAAGGGTGTATAAAAGATAAAATGGTTCTGATTTTCTGATCACCAAGTTTTCACAAGGTGAGAGCATAATCACCTACCATTTGCAAACACAATCAGAAATGAAAGACATGTTCGTTTTAAGTGCACTAAAAGGAAATGTGTTTTAATCTAAAAAAGACAAGCACAATGTTTAGTATTGAGTCTTCGACACTCGAACCTACAAACCACAAGTTAGGAGTTTTAACCACTAGTTTTGGACCCATGAAATGTAACTGCCACACACTGCAAACTCATATTAGTAACACAAAAACCTATGCTAGGCAGAATGTAGAAAATAAAACCAGAATGCCAAAAGAAATTCAGAGAATCCGAATGTAAAAATGAAAAGAAATATTACCAGGAAAATGCGTCACAACAAAGTGAATGTGTCTCTCTGTGTTGCAAATACGGCTTGGTCCTACATTCTGATTTGATAGGCAGATGTGTCTCAGATATCAAATGTGTCGTTTGAAGAGTCGGATGCGGGTTTTTCTGTCAAATGTGGCTTTTCAAACTACGTATGCAACTTAGCAGAGCGTTTGCGTCATTTAGTTCCTCGAATGCATCGCGACGCATCAGATGTGACACGATAAAAGACGAATGCGGCGTTCCATACCTGTACCTGCGAAAAAAATAGAAAACCGAAAACCATACAGAAACTAAAAAAAAAAATTGAATGCGTCAGGTTCACCAATGTATCTAAGGGTTAAGTTTAGGTATGTTAGATTATCATGAATTAAAAGCACAAAACCCAAAGAAGCTATCAAGAACAAAGAAAATTAAAAACAAGAACGATTATACCTGTCATTCATCGAATCTTCCATGATTCACCTTCATAGCACCTTCTAACTTGCTGATGGTTGCTCTCAGATCGAACGTGTGAGCAATTTTGAAAATAAAGACTAAGTCTTACACAACCTTTGAAGGATTTAAATAAAGACTATGCCTATGCCTATGACAAAATGACTCTAAAATGCCAAATAACTCTAAGCATCAATGTGTCAGAATAACGAAATTCATGTCTAATGTAAAAATGTGAGCAAAATAGCATTTTACAGAAAATGCAATTTTGAATGGATGGATGAGATTGAATTTTGACAAAAACCTAAAATCAGAGGACAAGATTTAATGTGATAATCCCTAATCAGGGTTAAGCAAAAATCATTAAATGAGTGGTCAAGATGTCATCTGAGAAAATCAAATCAGCGGTGGAGAATGGATGAGATAATTAATTAGAAAAATAAAGATTTTTGAATATCAAGACGATAAAGATTGTCGGATTTGTGAGATTCAAAAAATCAAGAAGATAAGACTTGAACTAAAGATCAGATTTGGAAAATCAATAATTTGATCAATTACTTGATTTTTGGAAGAAAGTTACCATTTTGAATTAAATTAATTCAAAATATGGATTTTGTGAGATAATAAATAATCGATTTTTAGATTATTTACTAAAATGAACTGTCAGTCGACAATGTGATATCATTTTAAATAATTTCATTTATTTAAAATGAGGGAAATGTTATTTTTGACAATTAAATAATTAAAGATAATTATTTAATTTAGAATATATGATTAATGATTAAATAAATTAATAAACTCATTTAATCATGAGAATTAGTGACATATTAAACAAATAAATAAAATTTATTTATTTAATAATCAGGAAGAATAAATGAATAAAAGTAATTAAATAAATTAAGAAATTTATTTAATTAGGGGAAGACTTAGGCAATTAATGACGTATTTAATAAATAAATAAAAATTATTTATTTAATAATCATGAAGAATACAATAGACATGAATTAATTAAATAATTGTGAAATATTTAATCAATAGTCGAATGCAGACCAAGGACATAATTAAATGTCATAATTATGCTAGGACGAAAGTGGTAAAAATAGAGCTTGCAGGCCTAGGTCATTTTTAAGTGTCTACAGAATGCATTAAGAAACTGAGGGAAAGATATGGAGAAGTTAGTGATCAATTAAAGAAAGTAGATGAGGACATTATTGATGTGTTTTTTATACACTTCTCAACATAGGCAGTGTGTAGGTGCACTACTTTTCTTGAAAGACAATCTTCCACAATCAGATTGCATAACACTATCCCAAGGTCTCTAATGTCAGGTCTTGACAATGCTTGGAATATCTCAGTTGTTTGATGTGATTTGCTAGAATCACAAGGCGGACTTACGGATGAGTTACAAAGCATGAGAAGTTGGGTCTTGAAATGGAGTTCCTAAGATGGAGAAGTTGTTGTGCATTTGCTATAGGTTCAAACAGCAGTCTTGAACTCCATTTTTATCATTGGATTTAGCTTTATAATGTGCAATGAACCTTTCTTAAGGTACTTATTAAAAAAGAGGAAAAAGGGCAAGGAAGAGAGAAGGTTCCTAGATCTAAAACTACAAATGAACAGTGATCATGGAGGCTGCTACAATAGACAAACTCCCTAAACTGGGTTTTGCTTGGCCAAGAGAAACCTACAATTGCACAAAACTAGTGCAATCTTCTAAGGACTGCAGATTTTCAAATTGCATATGCACATCATGCACATGCAATTGAACTAAGTTGCAGCATTGAAATCAAGAAGTCCAAGCTAACTTTACACAGCAGTTTGTCATCAACAAGTGCTAAAAGTATGGGCTAAAAGTTCATCAAATACTATAACAGCAATTTCCATTATCACCTCCATTCAAGAATCTACAACTAAAACTACTATGGAAGTTGAACCATGCATACATAAAGAGCAAATTCAAAAGGAACACCCATAAATCATGCAATGTTGCTTTCTATTGTTGCAGAATGTCTTTACATCAATTCTCCAACTCTTACAAATGAGGGGCAAGCCCCTATTTATAGTTTTCCAAAGCCCAAATGAATAGCTAGGATCAATTTGCAATGAATGGTCCAGATTCAATTAAATTAGGGTTTCACCTACCCCACAATATTCAGCAATTTTAAAATACATCATTTGTGCTTTCCCTGTTTTGTCATCTAGTGCCTAGGTGTTGTAACAGTTTCAAAATTTAGTTGATTGCCCTTTTACTATAGCTAAAACTACCTGAAAGATGCCTTCTTACTTGATGTGTTTGCAGTGTTCTTCCTTGGATCAAACGAGTCCATCGACGATTAGCATCAAGGGATTGGTTGCCCCTAATTCGAGCGGACAACTCATCATCATTTGGTGAAAAGTAGGACAGCTCCTTCATGCCTTCTTCAAGACCACCCCCTTGCATTTTTTTCATTGACTTCCTTGGCACAGTCCTTCTTCTAACGCTGACCATGTCGGTGGGTGCTAGGGGGAGAGGCGAACATGAAATGAATGGTGACAAGAGCTATGCGCATTCCTTGTTCAACTTTCTCAATGGGTCTCCTCGACGGACCTGCGGTAGGCTTCTTGGATCCTGCATACATGAAGTGTTGTAAGTGCTTTCATACACAAATCAAGGAAAACATTAGTCACATCTTGTAAAATCTTTGTTAGATCCATCCATGCATCATCAAAGGATCATAATATTCATATTTGGAGCTCATTTGGATCATATACATTATTGTGGGCCCAAGGGGACGAGCAGCGAGTGAGGGATAGCAAACCTAAAGGGAAGTTCCCAGACCTCACAAAACATAGCAAAACCGAGATTTTTCAATTATAGCGCATGGGAAAAGGGGAAGGAAGAATGCCCAGAAAAACTTCCTAAAGATTGGACTCATTTCAAAAAATATGGAAGTTCAAAACGACCACGGAGGGGCCAGGCTCCGGAGGCCGAGTCGCCGGAGCCTCACGGATGTTCAAAATGGCCAAAGAGGGATGAAGTCCCGAAAACGGCCACAGAGGGGCCGGGCTTCGAAGGCCGGGTCGCTGGGGCTCCATGAATGTTCGAAAACAACCAAAGGGGGATGAAACTCTGAAACTTAACAGAACGTTGACGAAACTTTGGCAGTTCACTTAGGCACCACAAAGACATCCCAAATCCACCAAAAAGTTGTCCCCGAAGTCAAAAATGTGGAAACCGGACCAACAAGGGTCCACAGATGTTCAAAACGGCCAAAGAGGGACGAAGTCCCAGAAACGGCCACGGATGGGCCAGGCTCCAGAGGCTGGGTCGTCGGGGCTCTACAGATGTTCAAAACGGCCAAAGAGGGACAGAGTCCTAGAAACAGCCATGAAGGGGCCGGGCTTTGGAGGTCGGACCACCGGGGCTTCACAAATGTTCCAAAACAGCCAAAGGGGGACGAAGCTCCGAAACCACTGAAACTTAATGGAATGTTTACGAAACTTTGGTAGTTCACTTAAGCACCACAAACACATCCCAAATCCACAAGAAAGTTGTCCCCAAATTCAAAAATGTGGAAACCGGACCAGTAAGGGTCCACGGATGTTTCCAAAACAACCAAAGAGGAAGGGAGTTCTAGAGGGAAAGTTCTGAAACCACCGAAACTTAACGGAACGTTGACGAAACTTTGGCAATTCACTTAGGCACCCCAAACACATCCCAAATCCACTAAAAAGTTGGCCCCAAAGTCAAAAATGTGGAAACCGGACCGACGGGGGTCCACAAATGTTCCCAAAACAGCTAAAGAGGGACGAAGCTCCGGAACCACCGAAACTTAACGGAACATTGACAAAACCTTGGTAGTTCACTTAGGCACCACAAACACATCTCAGATCCACCAAAAAGTTGGCCCCAAAGTCAAAAATGTGGAAACCGAACCGATGGGGGTCCACGGATGTTTCCAAAATAGCCAAAGAGAGACGAAGCTCCGGAACCACCAAAACTTAATGGAACATTGACGAAACCTTGGTAGTTCACTTAGGCACCACAAACACATCTCAGATCCACCAAAAAAATTGCCCCAAAGTCAAAAATGTGGAAACTGGACCGACAGGGGTCCACAGATGTTTCAAAAATGGCCAAAGAGGGACGAAGTCCCAGAAACAGCCATGAAGAGGCCAAGCTCCAGAGGTCGGGTCGCCGGGGCTCCATAGATGTTCAAAATAGCCAAAGAGGGACGGAGTCCCGAAAATGGCCACGGAGGGACCGGGCTTCAGAAACCGGGCCGCGGGGGCTCCACGGATGTTCCAAAACAGCCAAAGGGGAACGAAGCTCCGAAACCACCGAAACTTAATAGAACATTGACGAAACTTTGGCAGTTCACTTAGGCACTTCAAACACATCCCATATCCACCAAAAAATTGGCCCCAAAGTCAAAAATGTGTAAACCGGACAGATGGGGGTCTACAGATGTTTCCAAAACAGCCAAAGAGGAAGGGAATTCTAGAGGGAAAGTTTCGAAATTACCGAAACTTTACGGAACATTGACGAAACTTTGGCAGTTCACTTAGGGACCCCAAACACATCCCAAATCCACCAAAAAGTTTTTCCGAAAGTCAAAAATGTGGAAAAAAGTGAATCGAGTGATTAGGGACCAAGTCAGCAGAAACAAGACAATGGGCAGAAAAGGGACTGGGGACTTCATTTCTTCGCGGATTTGAATACCCCAAGTAGGTGAATTTGGGTAGGGGGATTTGATCGTTTGAAGGCACATAAGCAATTTGGGCTTGGAAAATGGGGCACGCAAAACAAGATAGGAGCAAAGTAGCTTGTCGGGAGCAAAAAAAAGGGAGTCCCTGCCTACGGCGAGGCGTGTGTGCAAAACATGCACAACAAATGGCGACTCGCTAGGCAAATGCTCCAGAGCATTTTGATGACAAACTGGAATCACGAACCCAGAATCTTTGGTTCCGACCTTCATGCTAGGGCAAACAAACCAGACGCCCAACTAAAGGATCAAAACCATTAGCCAACCCAACCTTCAGTATGCTGAAAATCCAAGTGTGTGCAATTGCGTTAATTCTCATCCTTCAGTTTCTACAGGAACTCAAGCTCTGTCAAGTTAAGCTAAGTAGTTTATTCTAACTCCAAAAGCATCTGGGACATTGTCTCACTGCCAGTCAGACATCCATAGCCCCGACGAGGTTGTCGCTGTGATTCTCTCGAACATTGCTCTACTGTCGGGCGGGCATCCATAGCCCCGATAGAGTTGCTTGGATACCCCTGAAAAGTTGAATTTTCTCTTTCTTTTAATTTTCAATATTTCTTTCTTTCTTTTATCTTTTCAGCTCTTTTATTTCAACCCGCAAGCATTGAAGCTCACGCTCAGGGCTGGGAATCACAGTGGCACTAGAGCAGAATTTTTGATTTTTCACTTAACTAGACTTCACAAAAGGCCCTACAATGACCATCAGATTCTTAAGATGTGTAAGGGTTGTAAGATTTTAGAATATGTTAAAGTCAGACTAAACCAACAACTTATTCACTTTGAATCAACCACCCAGATCACTTGACACTAACAGAAGACCTTCACCATCCACTCTGAAGACTTGATTAGAGTTTGACAAAGAAATACGTAGAACAACCCCAGGAAATAAGTATGGTTGTTGTGCGCACAAATGTGCCCAACTAAAAGTAGAGGGACCCCGAGTAAAGCAGCAGCAAAGCAAAAGCAAACAAAAAGAAAACGACCAATAGAAAACCAACTAACCTAAGGAAAGCAGGAAAGTGAAGTATTTACAAGAAACCTATACTACTCGAAATGGGATATGTACAAAGATATTTACAAAGCACTATGTTCAGGTAGGGCGAATTGACATTAATGTTCATTGGATTTCACAATGCATGCACAAGCAAATGGGCGATCATTATCGTTCTTAACCATGCAAACTTATCTTTATATTTAGAAAAAGGAAGTTCAACATTGCAGCACTCAAGTTCAATCACGTCATCATGAAAAATAAACAATTGAGGAGACTCGCTGAACCTATGGTTAATCCATAAACATGTTCATTTTCTCTCTTTCCCATAATCAAAATGATAAGTGTAGTTATGAGAAATAATAGGGGCAAGGAAGGATAGAACCTGGATATCATCACATGGAGGTGGTAGCATTGGACAGTTGAGAGCAAACACAACATTGTTGATAGGTGCATTGGCAGCCTCGGGCGGGCGCGGTGGAGGGTGCAATGCTTCAGACATTAAGCTTGCATAAGACTGGGAGAACGGGGCAGCAAACACCCCTTCTAATCTACCAATGGGATCTACAGCCCCGGTTGGTAGTTCTTCAAAAAGAAATACTTCTCCACATTGATCATCTGCAAACTTGGGATCCACTTGGTTGTTGTCCTCAAACGGTAGTATGTTGTCTTGTCTCCTTCCCTGAGTGTCAACCTCCTTTTCATGATGCTCAATGTCATGGGATAATAACATGGACAAATTTGTCCTATTGCAGCTCCCTGAATGTGAAGGAGGATCAACAATGACCATGGCGGAAGGGCTCCAAGTTGCATCTTGTAGTTGGTCAATTCTGTCATACTTGTTGGAAGCCATCAAAACACCCCCACCTTTGTCTTCTTCCCTTTATTGTTCATGCATCTCATCATGACGTTTACTCATTTCCTCTTGCTCACTATCGTTGTAAATGGAGAAGGAGCTCCTCTCCCAATCTGAAAACTCTAGTGCATCATTGTTCGAAGGCTCAAGGAGTATGTATTCATCGCTACCGTCTTCTGGGATGTGCTCTTCCTCGACATGAGCATACCTTCGTAGTGTAGCTCCCAATGGAAAGAAGTCATCAATTGATGGCACCTCATCAAGGGGACCAAAATTCACTACACAATCTCCCCCCAAAGACTCGCCAAAAATCTCATTGTCCATGGCACACAACTGCTCTTCAAGAGGAAGAACTTCTTGATGACTGGTGGACAACATTCCCACTTGATTGACTTCATTTCTTGGAAGTCTGAGACTGTATTGTTGTCCTTCTTCTATTGTTGCCCCATCATCCTCTTGAGGCCTACCTTTAACTGAGCCATCACTTGATTCAGGCTTTTGTTCTCCGTCTTCGATATGGGCAGCAAGTAGAGGAGGTCGGGTACTTGGTTGCCTTGCTTGTTCTTTGACTTGCTTGATGGCTTCTTGGCACAGTTCGCATGTGAGCTCTGAGTGTGATGAATCATGAAGCCTGCACCAATTTGGAAATAGTAGCACCTCCAAATCCAATTGGTATTTTAGCTCTAACCAATCCTTTTCCAACCTGGAGACGAATTGGTCATATCTCTCCATGATCGGATCCTCATCATCACTTGGGAGAGAAGTTGGATGGTGAACAGCCATGGTGAGTGGTTGTTCCCACTCCTCCAAACTTTCATTTTCTGATTCTCGATCGCTGTCATTGACGAATGAGAGATCTTCTAATCTGATTTCACTTATACCTTCGTCATCATTTTCTGCTGCTCCAATGTTGTTAACCTTTTCTTCTTCCTATTCTTCAGCATCTTCGTTGGTTGTCCGAGCATGCACGACTACAGACTTCATTGGTTCATCGTCACCTACCAATTGCTCTTTTTCTAGAGTGGAGGATTGCCTTTGATTGGTGGAGGGAAGACCTTCTAAATTAGTTTCAATCATATTTTCACCAAGGCACCTTGTTGTCCTAGTGAAATCCGCCTCTTCCTTCTGGCTTTCAACTTCAATGTTTTCTGCTCCAACATCATCTTGTATCAAATTTCTTGGTTCATCCTTACTTTGTTGTCCTCTGGATGTTGACAACTCTTCTGCCTCATTGGGTAACTTCTCTTCATTCAAATTTGGCTGCTCCAACTTGTCTGAACAACCCTTGGCTTGAGCGATGATGTTTTTGCATGATGAGCAAGTGAATTCAGAGTAGGGTGCATTGTGAAATTTACACCAACTTGACATTAGTACTTCCTCCAATCTTGGTCCATCCTTGCTACTCAAATGTTCTTGGATCAGCTCCTTGAATGCTTTGGCTGCCATGGTTGTCAACTCTTCCTCTAGGTCTTCGGGAGCCAAGGGCTGGTATATTTCCCAAAAGGGAATTTCTCCCTGCAAGATCCTTTCGATTCTGCTCAAGAAAGTTAAACATCCCAATTCGTTGCGCTTGTGAGTGCAATGGATCCGACATCTATCCGCCAATGCAAATTGTTGCAATGGCTTCTTCAATCTCTTGTTCAAATCTTCATGCAGCTAAGTGATGTCAATTTGTGCATGCTACTCCATTTTGACTAAGCTTCTACTTGCCTTTAGAATTTTTTGATTTTTAGCATTAAAAGAGATCTCCCTATCTCAATTTTCTTCTTTGAAAGTGCTCTTTTCGATTTCCAACTTTCAGCTTTGTAGCCTCAACATATCATGCCCTCCTTCTAGCGCTAGTTCTGTTGATGTGTTTTTTATGCACTTCTCAACATAGGTAGTGTGTAGGTGCACTACCTCTCTTGAAAGACAATCTTCCACAATTAGATTGCATAGCACTATCCCAAGGTCTCTAATATCAGGTCTTGACAATGCTTGAAATATCTCAGTTGTTTGATGTGATTTGCTAGAATCACAAGGCGAACTTACGGATGAGTTACAAAGCATGAGAAGTTGGGTCTTGAAATGGAGTTCCTAAGATGAAGAAGTTGTGCGTTTGCTGTAGGTTCAAATAGTAGTCTTGAACTCCATTTTTATCATTGGATTTAGCTTTACAATGTGCAATGAACCTTTCCTAAGGTACTTATTAAAAAAAAGGAAAAAGGGCAAGGAAGAGAGAAGGTTCCTAGATCTAAAACTATAAATGAACAGTGATCATGGAGGCTACTACAGTAGACAAACTCCCTAAACTGGGTTTTGCTTGGCCAAGAGAAACCTACAGTTGCACAAAACCAGTGCAATCTTCTAAGGACTGCATATTTTCAAATTGCATGTGCACATCATGCACATGCAATTGAACTAAGTTGCAGCATTGAAATCAAGAAGTCCAGGCTAACTTTACACAGTAGTTTGTCATCAACAAGTGCTAAAAGTATGGGCTGAAAGTTCATCAAATACCATAACAGCAATTTTCATTATCACCTTTATTCAAGAATCTGCAACTAAAACTACTATGGAAGTTGAACATGCATACATAAAGAGCAAACTCAAAAGGAACACCCATAAATCATGCAATGTTGCTTTCTATTGCTGCAGAATGTCTTTACATTAGTTCTCCAACCCTTACAAATGAGGGGCAAGCCCCTATTTATAGTTTTCCAAAGCCCAAATGAATGGCTAGGATCAATTTGCAACGAATGGCCCAGATTCAATTAAATTAGGGTTTCACCTACCCCACAATATTCAGCAATTTTAAAATACATCATTTGTATTTTTCCTGTTTTGTCATCTAGTGCTCAGGTGCTATAGCAGTTTCGTCATTTAGCTGATTGCCCTTTTACTGTAGCTAAAACTACCTGAAAGATGCCTTCTTACTTGATGTGTTTGCAGTGTTCTTCCTTGGATCAAATGAGCCCGTTGACGATTGGCATCAATGGATTGGCTACCCCTTATTTGGATGGACAATTCATCATCATTTGGTGAAAAGTAGGACAACTCCTTCATGCCTTCTTCAAGACCACCCCCTTGCATTTTTTTCATTGACTTCCTTGGCATAGTCCTTCTAACGCTGACCCTGTTGGTGGGTGCTAGGGGGAGAGGTGAACATAAAATGAATGGTGACAGGAGCTATGCGCATTCCTTATTCAACTTTCTCAATGGGTCTCCTCGACGGACCCGTGGTAGGCTTCTTGGATCCTGCATACATGAAGTGTCATAAGTGCTTTCATACACAAATCAAGGAAAACATTAGTCAAATCTTGTAAAATCTTTGTTAGATCCATCCATGCATCATCAAAGGATCATAATATTCATATTTGGAGCTCATTTGGATCATAAACATTATTGCGGGCCCAAGGGGATGAGTAGCGAACGAGGGACAACAAACTGGAAGGGAAGTTCCCGGACCTCACAAAACATAGCAAAACCAAGATTTTTCAATTATAGTGCCTGGGAAAAGGGGAAGGAAGAGTGCCTAGATAAACTTCCTAAAGATTGGACTCATTTCAAAAAAAGCATAAGTTCAAAACGGCCACGGAGGGGCGGAGTCCCGGAAACGGCCATATAGGGGTCGGGCTCCAGAGGCTGGGTCGCCGGGGCCTCACGAATGTTCAAAACGGCCAAAGAGGGACGGAGTCCCGGAAACAGCCACGGAGGGGCCGGGCTCCGGAGGCCGGGTCACTGGGGCTCCACGGATGTTCCAAAATAGCCAAAGGGGGACGAAGCTCCAAAACCACCGAAACTTAATGGAACATTGACGAAACTTTGGCAATTCACTTAGGCACCACAAAGACATCCCAAATCCACCAAAAAGTTGTCCCCAAAGTCAAAAATGTGGAAACCGGACCGATGGGGGACCACGGATGTTCAAAACGGACAAAGAGGGACAGAGTCTCGGAAACGGCCACGGAGGGGCCAGGCTCCAAAGGCCGGGTCGTCGGGGCTCCACAAATGTTCAAAACGGCCAAAGAGGGACGGAGTCCTGGAAATGGCCACGGAGGGGCCAAGCTCTAGAGGCTGGGCCACTGAGGCTTCACGGATGTTCCAAAACAGCCAAAGGGGGATGAAGCTCTGAAACCACTGAAACTTAACGAAATATTTACGAAACTTTGGTAGCTCACTTAGGCACCACAAACACATCCCAAATCCACAAGAAAGTTGTCCCCAAAGTCAAAAATGTGGAAACCGGACTGGCAAGGGTCCACGGATGTTTCCAAAACAGCCAAAGAGGAAGGGAGTTCCGGAGGGAAAGTTCTAAAACCACCAAAACTAAATAGAATGTTGACGAAACTTTGCCAGTTCACTTAGACACCCGAAACACATATCAAATCCACCAAAAAGTTGGCTCCAAAGTCAAAAATGTGGAAACCGGACTAACGGGGGTCCACGGATGTTCCTAAACCAGCCAAAGAGGGACGAAGCTCCAGAACCACCGAAACTTAACGGAATGTTGATGAAACCTTGGCAGTTCACTTAGGCACCACAAACACATCTCAGATCCACCAAAAAGTTGGCCCAAAATTCAAAAATGTGGAAACTGGACCGACGGGGGTCCACGGATGTTTCCAAAATAGCCAAAGAGATACGAAGCTACGTAACCACTTAAACTTAATGGAACGTTGACAAAACCTTGGCAGTTCACTTAGGCACCACAAACACATCTCAAATCCACCAAAAAGTTGGCCCCAAAGTCAAAAATGTGGAAACCGGACCGACGGGGGTCCATGGATGTTTCAGAAATGGCCAAAGAGGGACGGAGTCCCAGAAACAGCCACGAAGAGGTTGGGCTCTGGAGGCCGGGTTGTCAGGGCTCCATGGATGTTCGAAATGACCAAAGAGGGACGGAGTCCTAGAAACGGCCACGGAGGGGTCGGGCTCCAGAAGCCAGGCCGCTAGAGCTCCACGAATGTTCCAAAATAGCCAAAGGAGGACGAAGCTCCGAAACCACCAAAACTTAACAGAACGTTGACAAAACTTTGGTAGTTCACTTAGGCACCTCAAACATATCCCACATCCACCAAAAGGTTGGCCCCAAAGTCAAAAATGTGTAAACCGGACCAACGGGGGTCCACAGATGTTTCCAAAACAACTAAAGAGGAAGGGAATTCCAGAGGGAAAGTTCTGAAACCACTGAAACTTTACGGAACATTGACGAAACTTTGGCAGTTCACTTAGGGACCCCAAACACATCCCAAATCCACCAAAAAGTTATGCTGAAAGTCAAAAATGTGGAAAAAAGTGAATCGAGTGATCAGGGACCAAGTCAGCAGAAAGAAGGCAATGGGCAGAAAAGGGTCGGGGGACTTCATTTCTCCACGGATTTGAATACCCCAAGTAGGTGAATTTAGGTAGGGGGATTTGATCGTTTGAAGGCACATGAAAAATTTGGGCTTGGAAAATGGGGCACGCAAAACAATATAGGAGCAAAGCAGCTTGTTGGGAGCCAAAAAAAAGGGGGTCCTTGCCTACGTCAGGGCGTGTGTGCAAAACATACACAACAGACATTACCAAACTAAAAGAACAACCAGAAGAGAAGAGAAAAATTGAAGACTATCAAAAAGTTGAAATTCAAAGGAAGATGGATGAATGTGCAAAGCTTGAGCAAGAAGTGGTAAATCTAAAATCATATTTGGAAAAGGAAAAAACACATGAGGATAAATTTGTTACAAGTTCTACAATGTTGGATGAACTAATTGCAGGACAAAGACTCTCTAAGGACAAAAGTGGTTTAGGATTTGAAGAAGGAAAAATTTCAAAGGTAAATCAATCTCCTGACATGAAGACTCAAAGCAATGGTGGAGAATTCAAGAATCTAAGAAAAAATATCAAAAGGATTCCTATTAGACAACCTAATACTCAAAGGTACTTATCTTTTAATGGTGTTTATTATTCTTGTAATAAGTTTGGACATAGGGGAAAAGATTGCAAAAATAAAATGAAACAAAATTCTTTATCACTCTCCGATCAATGTTTTGAATGCAAGAAGATTGTACACAAAACTAAAGAATGCAGAAATCATAAATTGAACAAGATGATTTACCCATTCAATGGCTACTTTTATCATTGTAATTCATTTGTACATAAAGCTAACTAGTGCAAATATAGATTGAGTAAAGGACAATTTGGATGGAATAATGTTGTTTGTTATAATTGCAACAATTTAAGACACTTTTCCAAAAACTATAGAAGCAAAAATATGAGAAGTAACAATTTGGTAAAGAGAGATGAACCAGTCATTAATATTGATCCCAAAAATGTTAAGAATGAAATGGAAATGATTTGGAGAAAGGAAGGAGAATCTGAAAATCTAGCAGAATTAGAAGCATTGATTTCATTTGTGTCGTCCTCCGATGCAATACTCTCGTCAAAAATTAGTCTAGTAAATAGCTAAGGGGGAGCAATTATTCAAAAATTTAATAACACCCTCTTCAATATATGATGTCATATCATGACATAAACGCATTTATTAAAGTTACGAATTCAAGATTTCATACAAAAGGAATTTTCAGACACACATGTGTGAAGAATGAATTCTACAGAGTTTGAAAGGGTGGAAGCATACACTAATTTCGAGGTCATCTACTTGCGATCTGTAGCATTTGGGATGAAAGGAATAAATTTAGAAATGTTAAGGAAAGCGCATTTAATGAAAAGAATTTGTGAAAGAGAAGCATGCAAAGGAAGATTGAAGAAACCAAATCAATTCCATATAGCAGAATTTAGAATTTGGTTTTGGTGGGAAAGAAAGAGGTAAGTCACTATTGCTATACACTATTTCATCTGAATTACTTGTAAAAATTTGTTGAATGTGATGGATGTACCTCAAATCATAGACAATTCAGTGAGATTGGAACCACAGCTTAGAATGTACCCTGTCAAAACTTTAGAACTTGATCCTTTGGGTGATTTTTTGAATATCCCTCTTGGTGTTATATGGATTGAAGATATTGGGGTATACATTCATAGAAAATTGAAATACTATGCCTATGGAAAATCTCACATGTTGTGGGTTGAAAAATTAACTAGAAATGATCTTACCCTAAAACCGGAATACAACATACTCACAGAAATGAAATTGGATGTGTGGAATCATTTTCTAGACTTTAGTAATGAAGAAAGGTGTATCAGACTAACTCTTAGCATATTTCATGTTGAATGTGTGTGGCTTGACAATTCACATACGATATCCAAAGAAGTAATCAAAGATGTCACTAGATTATCATCCTCTAGACTGACTCCTGAATGTAATTTTGACAAAGAAAAGGGTTTAATAAAGAACACACGTGTTGGAATCACTAACCCGACAGTTCAGTATGCAAGTCTAGTTATTTCACAACTAATTTCTGGTGGCAATGATGTCTCCAACACTGCAACTGATCTTGCATTGGATATGGTTGAGAACAAAAAAAAAATGACCTTTTTGAGCTACTCTGGCAACAACTGCTAGAGAATCTAAGAGATATCAAGAAGAAAAAATGTACATTCAGATATGGTACATTGATTTTATGTCTAATCTTCTATTTTATGAAGGAGATTCCTGGAATAGGTGAAGTTAGTTGGGAAAATACCAGACCGATCACTCATTAGATTAAGGAACTAATGAGAAACATTGGGGATTTGGATGCACAAGAAGATTCCCTTGCAACATTCTTTGGAAAGTTCCAGAGGATAATGAACATAAGGAGGAGAGTTCTAAGAGAATTGGTTACAAAATATAAGAATGATTTAACATTTTTGGTAACCACTGATAGTTGCATCATCAAGGTAGTTGAACCAAGAAACTCATGGATTCTTGAGTTAGGATATGAGATTGAGAAGGACTATGTTGTTGGTTGCATTGAATTGTTGATTAATAGCCCCAAAGACCCTAGAAGACCCAGGTTTGGAACCTACACTAAATTAGCTAGAGCTCTTGAAGAGTCTGAGTTAGTCTCCATTAAATCAATGTCTACCACCAAATAAAATAGAAAAGTCACAGAGGTTCATAAATTAGTTGCTCAGGTTGAACCTGCTCTAAGAAGACTTAAGCAACTAGCTAGAAGGACACATATCTAGGTATCTCCTAGTACAGTCACTAGTTCCTCACAATCCACTAAGGAAAGCACAAGTGCATTAATTGATAGATTCAATGAATTATAGAGTAAATCAGTAAGGGACGTGGTCTCTTGGGTTGAAGATAAAGGATTTTTGGAAATTGTAGAAAAGTGCAAGTCTACTCACAACATGGTACTTGAAAAACTCAAGGAAGTTCAAGAGTGTGAGAAAGAGTTCAAGTGTTTATTCACATTTTGTTGGAATTGTCCTGATGAAATTCAAAGACTCAAGAATGTTGAAGACACAATTGTATCCCAAATCAAGTTTTCATCTAGCACATTTGATCTTTCTATTGATTTGGATGATCAGACTTGTATGGTTTGACAAAAATGCATAAAGAATACGTTGCATCACATAAAGAGAAAGGAGAGATGATTGAATAGTATGGGATGCTTAGAGATCTAATCAAGATTAAATGTACACCTATCTATTTTGTTCTCTCTTTTGCTAACAGAACTCTGAAATCTAATGTTACTCCTGGAACTGTAGTTGAAGGAAAAGACATTTTAATTGACCTCAACTATCTTTCCAAAGCTTTGTTAGAGGCAAAAAGGCTTTGGGATGAAGGAAAATCCTCATGGTCAGGTATTCTCAACAAACTTCAAGGGACAACAACCTCCGATTGATTACTCACTGATGTTGTTTTGGATGTACTCCTTAGGGGGAGTATTCAGGTATGCAAAAGGAATTGTTAAAGCATTAATCATTTTTTCCTTTGCCATTGATGTCAAAGGAGGAGAGAGAGTTATCATGTGAAAACAAGGGTATCATGTGAAAACAAAGAGAAGGTATGTGAAAATTGAAAATTGGGAAGAGGTATTTTGATGATGGTTTTCACATTGTGTGTTGCCATCAATAAAAAAGGATATTGTTGGAAATTGAGAGCTTTTCATTGATGTCAACAAAAAGTGGAATTTGAATAATTGCCATAATGGAATTTTGATGTTTGTCAGTATCCAGTTGCTCTGATAATGGAAATCTATTGCTCCAGTATTTTGATATGGATTATCTTATTTTGTGAGATTCACTCAGAATTTGATAGTATGTTCTATCTTTTCATCAGTTGCATTCACTAACAAGGTTTCAGTTGACAAGGTTGTATGGTTGAGAAGGTATAGTTACCAATATCTTGGGTAATAGTGTCATGCTTATACATTGACTCTGTATGTCGATTTCTTGGTCCGGATTCTATCTTAGAAAAAATATATCACTACAAGACTTTGTACATAGATTTGAGACCACAAGATGCACTCTACATTGGAGTTTCATAATGGTATATGAAGGAATTTGGAAGATATGAATGATAGTATTCTGCTCTGAAGACTACAATAAGTTTTTATACTATACATTGATGTAGGAGACTCTGCATTTTCTCATATTTTATTATCATGTCATGTGATGTTGAAGATAAGTACTTTGATGTCGTCTAAAGGAGAATTCAATGTCTTAACGAGCTTTTGTGCTACACATTTAATGGAATGGAATTTTTGATCTAACTCTGGATGACCTAATTATGTATTAATGTTGAGAATTCTTAATATGTGCTACTAATGATAAAGGGATCTATCTTAGGTCCACACTGACTAAATATATGTGAAGATGAATGTGTTTTGAGGATAATGCGAACAAAGTTGGTTTTTTAATTTGAAATATGTTTTTTCTAATTAGGCCGACCTAATTAGTGAGCATGGATATATGTATATATGTAAGACATTTTTGAAGAGAGGCAATGCGAAGATAAGGCGAGAGATACAAAAAGGTAGAGAAGAGAGTGTGTGTGTGATGTATATGCATAAAATTGTATAGATGAGTAGGCAAATGTGTTGTATACAGAAAGATTATTCATGTATTGTGCTTCACCAGAATTGAACTTCTACACAAGGGAGGTTCATTCTACATAAGTTCATCACTTAGAAATGAGCCATTCTCTATTTTGTAAATCACTTTATCCTATGAGCCTTTAAGGATAGTGTGTCCTAGAAGTGAGCCATTGTAATATTCTATATCCAAATATATTATATTGTGAGCTAACCCTCACCATGGTTTTTCCCCTTTTTGGTTTTCCACGTAAAAATATTGGTGTTCATGTGTGTTGATGGATTGTCTTGATTCCATATTTTCTCTTAGATCAATGATATTGTTTGGATGGATTTTATGTGAATGGTTTAATGGAATAGTGATTCACCCACCTCTCATTAATTTGGGTGTTCAGCAGCTTCTAGTTCTAATGACAAACCTAAACTGTGGGAAAAGAACAAGAACATTACAAACGATGGAGTGGTTGATGCCAAATTTATGTGAAACATACAACCTCCTAAAAATTGAAAAAATAATGCCCAAGAATCTCAAACATACTATCCTCAAAAAAACACACAAAACAACCAACTTATGTATCCTCAAAAGAACCAATAGAATAACCAATAAACAAATCAAGTTTAGGATAATCAAAGAGAGACTCTAAGGAAAAGTAACCAACTAGAAGAAAGTTCACTCCATTGGGAGAACCTCTTGAGATGGTTATGAATAAACTTGTTCAAACAAACCTTATCAAGCTTTATAATCCTGATAAAACAACCTATGGCAAGCCAAACTTTAAACCCCCTTGGTACAATGAGAATGAACAATGTGAATTCCACAAAATCAAGGGTCACACGACAAATAACTACATGAGGCTTAAAAATATTATACAATACTTGATAGAAAAAGGAGAGGTCGACATTGAAAATCATCCTGGGCCCTATAGAAATAGAGACATGGGAATATACAAGGATCCAATCCTCGATCATTCTAGAGGAAATGACAAAGGTAAGTGACAAGATTACTAAAAATCTAACTACACCAATGAAGAATTCATAGGATCCATCTGTCAGGTTGATCACAATATCAATGTCATAACCATAATTGGCAAAAACCCCAAGTGTAATGTTACTACACAAAGAGGGAAAGTCACGATCGAAGGAGCCCCACCTTAAGCAAGAGTTACCACTAATCCTTCAAATGACTACAATATTACTGACCAATTAAAGAAAAATCCAACACTAATCTTTATCCTTGAGCTTCTAAAGCTATCGCCCACACATAAAGAGATCTTGGAGAAAGCTCTCATTGAATCTTCAATGCCTAATGACATTAACACCAATCAGTTTCAAGCTATGGTTAGTACCATCACTTCCACCCATCACTCGGTCTTTTCTAAAAAATTCCTTCCCTAAAGATCCTTTCATAATCAAGCTCTATATCTCAAGGTTTGCGTCTTTAAACACAAGATCAAGAGTCTTGATGGATGGTGGTGCATGCTTAAACATATGTACCTTGAAAATGGTAAAGTAGTTGGGATATTTTGATGGTGTGATCAACAAAAACAAAAGTATCACTATAAGGGCCTATGATGATATGGAGAGAAACTCTAAGGGCACAATTAGACTTCCAATTCAAGGACCAACAATAATAGAAACAAATTTTCAAGTATTGGATCTTGAGTTACCATATAACCTTCTCTTGGGACACCTTTGGATCCATGTGATGCAAGTGGTCCCTTCAGTCTTCCATTAATGCTTAAAATTTCCTTACAATGATAAGGAAGTCACAATATACACCGATCTTGAACCCTTCCATTACTACATGAACTTGGAGAAGAAATATAAGACGCTTCTTTAAATACCTAGTAATGACATATCATTCCACTCATTTTCCTATATCGATCTAGCATCACTTTATTTATCCTCAACTCCATCTACATTAACCGATCCACCAAAATATGACCTTAAGATCCAAGCATTTGATGAGGGTTGTGGAGAATACCATTTTAAATAATCCTTTTATATTGGGGAGCTTCTCCCGTCACCAAAATCCTATGGGAGACCAAAAGAAATCAAGTATATTCAAGTTGTCACCTATGAAGTCAAACCTACAATTTTCACCAAGTGGAGAGACATGAAGGATGAAGTAGTGTTCGAAGAAAATATATCTTCCTGGCTTTACAAAGAAGAAGAACAAGAGGAAGAGAAACAACTACATCCCATTCCTATTGATCCTAACAATAAAGGTTATAAGTTGGAAAAAGGTATGGGATTCAATGGAAAAGGTGCCCTTGGTCTACATGAACAAGGCATGAGAGAACCCATCATAATGGAAAAATGTAAGAAGAATCTAGGACTAGGTTATGGTTCTCTAGATGTGGTTACCCAAAGCATTGCAACTATCTCTTGTCGTGAAATAACTCCTTCTACCATCATTGAGACATCAGATACATACAATCTTATCAACAATGACTTAAATATCACAGACATATTTGGAGACCTTGGCATAAACACCATCACTACACACTCCTTCAAACCTACATCTGATGGCTACCATACTAAAAAAGACTCCAACGAATGGGAATTGGATTCTTACACCTCTAGTGACTATGACCTAGATACCCTCTAGGATCTTGATAACTCTACTATCCTTACCCTTTCCCCATCCTCCATAAGCTTTATTGATAGTGATGATAGCCTACCCTTACTTCACTTGCAATTAATCGATTGGGATCAACAGCATCACACACTGGTTGTGGACTTATTCCATAACAACAAAGCTATTGTTGAGTTCATGGGACTTAGAACTAGTATACCACAAGGAGACCACAAGGTTGGTTTTGTCATGGAACTTGAACAAGGAGCATACTTTATAGGGGAGATTGCGTCCTCCATTCACAAAATTGAAATAAAAAATTTAAATATCAAAATAAGACCCCCCAAGGAAAACCACAATGTAGCTCTATTGGACTATGAAAAAGGGAAAAAAAGATGTATCTGAGGGTGAAAACATCTCAAAGGAACTTGAGAATGGACAATTCAATCTTCCCATCAGAGAGCATCAGGAACAATCAACAGTCTTGGTTGAAGGTTTAGAACCTATCAATGTTGGAACAACAAAGGCACCTAAGGTAACATATCATGTAGCTTCCTTAGATCCTAAGGAAAGAGTCAACTTCTCAACATTCATCAAGGAATGTAAGATCAACTTTTCCTAGAAATATGCAGATATGCCTGGGCTAGATCCAAATTTAGTGGAACATCATCTAACAATATTCCCTGCAGCAAAACTGGTTAAACAAAAGCTTCACAAGATACACCCGCAAATAGCACTTTTAGTCAAGGTAGAGCTTTAGAAACTAGTGGACATTGGATTCATCAGACCTATAGATTATCCTGAGTGGGTATCCAACCTCATACGGGTGTCGAAACCCACTGAGAGCATATAAATTTATACAAACTTCAGAGATCTTAACAAGCTATGCCCTAAGGATGAATTCCCCCTTCCCAACATCAACATAATAGTGGATCTAACTACTAATCATGAAATTCTTTCACTAATGGATGGATTTTTTGGGTACAACCAGATTAAGATATCCCCTGAGGATCAACACAAAATGGCTTTTACCTGGGCTTCAGGAACTTTTTTCTAGAATGTCATGCTATTTGGCTTGAAGAACGCAGGAGCTACATACCAAATAGTAATGACTACTATATTCCATGACATTTTTCAAATCACCATGGAGGACTAGGTAGATGATCTATTGGCTAAATCAATCAAAAGACAAGAACACCTAGCTAACATTCAAATGGGATGGAAGGTGTGATCAAGCTTTTCAATAGGTAAAAGAATATTTTCTCAATCCCATTGTATTGATGCCTCCGATTCAAGATAAAGCAATGATTTTATATGTATCCACAACAATGGAAGCTTTGGGAGCTCTATTGAAACAACTTTATGAGGAGAACAAAGAAAGAGAAATTTACTACATCATTCATACCCTGTTTGGCTATAAGTTAAATTATACACCCATTAAACGAGTATGTCTATCAATTATCTTCGTAACATAAAACCTTAGGAATTACATGTTAAACAGACAAATCAAGGTGATATCTAAAGTAGAACCCTTTAAATATCTCTTGGAAAAAGCATCTCTTACAGGAAGAATCGCTAAGTGGGTCATGATACTTAGCAAATTTGGCATAAAATATTTTGAAAAAAAGCCATAAAAGGACAAGTGATAGTGGACCAGTTAGCAGACGTACCTATTGAAGATCATCAACCACTCAAAAGAATTTCTAGATGAGAGAATCATACTAACTCAGTCAATTTGTTGGACTTTGTACTTCGATGGATCCCATACTCAGCATGACTCAGGGGCTAGTATCCTATTTCTTACACCACAAGAAGACAGTATACCCAAAGCATACAAAATTTCCTTCCCTTGTACGGATAATATAGCCAAATATGAGGCACTAATCACTAGGCTGATAAATGATCGTGGAATGGAAAATCAAAGAACTACAAGTCTATGGTGACTCTTAGCTAGTCATAAGGCAAGTCAACAATGAATGCTAGACTAAATATGATAAGCTCATGTCATACAAGAGAATGGTGGAAAGCTTCAAGCAATACTTTTTGGTCATCATCTTTGAACAGATCCCAAGGGTTAACAATAAAGCATCCGATGTTATGGCCACTATTAGTTCACTCCTTGACATACCCAAGAACATTCCTAGATACAAATTCCTAGTGGAATAGTTCCTTATACCAATATTCGATATCCCAAAATCCAAACTCGTGTGTGATGTTGTTGGTCCTGACTTACCTTGGTATGAAGACGCATTCTCCTATATCCAACACAAAATCATACCACCTCACCTAATAGCCAATCAAAAGAAAACCTTTATCCATCGAACTTCTCGATTTACCATCCTTGGAGATACCTTATACCGTTGAAGTCTCAATGGTGTGTTACTCTAATGTCTCAACCTAGAAGAAGTGAAAATTTCCTTGCAAGAGGTACAAGAAGGTGATTGTTGGTCTCATGCTAGCAGGCCTAAGCTAGTCTAGAAGTTGCTATGAACAAGGTACTACTGCCCATCAATGGAGCAAGAAGCAATTTATTATTCCAAGAAGTGTCATCAATTCCAACAATATGGATATCTTTTGCATGCATTTACAAAAGAGTTGCATCCTAATCACTACCACATGGACCTTCTCTTAATGGGGACTTGACTTAATAGGAAAGATATCACCAACCTCATCCAACATAAACAAATTCATCATAACTACCATAGAGTATTTTAAAAAGTGGATAGAAGTTATTCCTTTAACTTACATCACAGGAAAACAAATACCCAAGTATATTCTTAACTATTTGATATGTCAATATCGTATCCCATAGACTATCATAACAGATAATGGAACTTTGTTTAAGAACCAAAATTTCCACAAGCTTTGCTCAAAATTCTCTATCAAACACCATTATTCAACCCCATATTATCCCCAAGGAAATGGCCATGTTGAAGCATCTAATAAGACCATCCTAAAAATCTTGAAGAAGACTATTAATGATGCCAGTCATGACTAACACCTACAACTAAACCTAGCCTTATGGGCTTATAGAACCAACATTTGTACACCTATAGGTGTGACTCCGTTTTCCTTGGTATATGGATCCAAAGCAATATTTCCTATAAAGGTTGAAATCCCATCCTTGAGAGTATCAAGTATCCATACTCAATGAGCTTCAACTATTAGATGAAAGACACTTGAGTGCATTGAACCATCTCTAGGCATATCAAAACTGGATCAAGAAAAGCTATAATAAGAGAATTTGAAACAAGAACTTTTAGGTTGGTGACTTGGTCCTAAATGAAAATCAAAAGATCTAGTTGAATCAAGATGGGAAAGGAAAGTTTGAACCAAACTAGCTAGGTCCCTATATCATCATAGCAAGCTACAACTCTGGAGCATATCAATTGGCTACTACAAAATGAGAACCTCTAGCCAAACCTCTTAACAACAACCATCTCAAGAAGTTCTACACCTAGTGTATCACACTATATTCCAAGCAAAAAAGCAAAAATCAAGAAAAAATAAAGCAAAAATCAAGAATAAAGTAAAGAGAAATAAATCATCCTTTAAGTGAAAACCACCTTGTGGTGCTTCTAGGACTAGTACCATAGTGAAAACGTGGTAAACAGGTCATCCATTTGAATAAGTCCCATAGTGAAAACCTGGTAAGCAGGTCATCTTTATCCACCATTCATTTTATCCACCTATCCCTAATAAATGTAACCCTATTTTGAACTAGGGGAAACCTCCTAAACCTAGTAGCAGATTGGATCCTTGTTCATCCCACCACTCACAAAAAACTATCAAAAAAATTAAAAAACATTCAAAAAACCATCAAAATAGGTCATCTCCAAACGAGCTACATTGAGTCAAAATAATTGAACTATGTTGTCTCTGTGTGTATAACGTAGGCAAGGCCATCATCAATGAGCCCCCAAGGCACTATGTCAGTCCCTTTAGGTGTCCCTCTTGGTCTTTTAACTTGGTCAAAAATCTAAAAACATTCATAAAGAGTTAGCAAATTCCAGAACAATTTCAATCATGGTCAGTTGAACTACATCGTCTCTAAGCATACGTAGGAAATTCCATCATCGAAGATCCCCCAAGGCATTAGATCAGTTCCCTCAAGTCCCCTTAGCTTCTAAATCTCTCAAAAACACCAAAAAAAAATTTGAATATCTTGAAAACATCAAATGACCTAAAAGCACAAAAACATTAAAAAAACTCCAAAAATCCTATCTCCATTATTGCCTATCCATGATAATCATTACATTACTCATAAATAAATTTAGTTTTTGTCACAATAAGAAATGGATCAATTAGTATAATGAAATATATGCTTATATTCTTAACTATTCAGTTAAAATTTCAATATGCATCAAACAAAACTATACAAACCTACCATAAAAATAATATGATGTGCAAGAAGTTATAGATTTGATCTATCATTTTTGAAAGTATTAAATCTCCTCTAAAAAAATATTCAAGTAATGAGTTTATATTGCCACATTTATTCTCTTGAATTATGTCCTAGAAAATTATTAGTAACTATCATTTTGTTAACATACACTAATAATATATTTGACTAAGTTTTCAATTTCCTTTGAAAAAATAAACTATCCTTCTTGAAACGTACTTTTGCAATATAGAATCTCTTAATACTAACAGTATGAAATATTTAAAATTTCTTTGAAATAAAACTTAATAAAGTGTCTTTGATAATATAAGCAGCATTTGCAAGGTGGTTTACCCTTTACATGACGATCCCAAAGGGCCAAAAGGAGAAAAACCATTAAAAAAAAATTATAGTAACAGCATACAAGAGACATAGACATGGACTAGAAACAACACAACACAGACCCAACCACCAATTGTCTACACCCTCCTATTTCTTGACTAGGATGTTTAACACATCTTCCCCAATCTAGTTGGGGCCTTCATCCATGGTTTTCTTGTCCATTTCCTCCTTGACCACATCCGAGAGAGTGAGAGCTGACCTATGAATCATTTTGATAGTGAACCGAGCTAGGTAGTTAAATTTATGATTCAGCTTAGCAACCTGCTCCTATGGCACTCTGAGCTTGTCCACCTTGCCATCCTTGCTCTATATCTTTGCATCAGCACCAGCCCTAGTATCTGAGGACTTGGTAGAGTCCTCCCGAAGCATCTGGTTCAAATCAGAGAAGTGAATAGGGTCTTCTATGGGTCATTTATCCTTCCACTTCTCAGTAGCTTTAGTGCCTTCAATTTTGCCGCTAGTGTGAACTAAGTCACTAGAGATATCATCAATAGGGATCCCTTTCTTGTGTTTCACCAACCTGTGGGATCTTCTCACACTCATTTATTCTATCCCCATATCAAAGCTAGCACCTACCATAGTATCACCCTTTGAATATTTTTCCTTGGCACATTTACTTTCCTCGGAGTCTAGAAGAACCCTCAAAGGTTGAGGCACATTTTTCCTTTTCTTTTTAGTTGCAAGTTTGTTGACCTTCTTTTGTTTTAGTTCACAAAGCCCAGCTGCAGCATTCAACTAGGCCAACCCAACCTCATTTTTCTTTTTCTTTGAGGGAGCAGTGGCTAAAGTCTCAGTACCAGGATCATCCTCAGGGAAGGGGGATTTCCTCTTCGAGCCCTCTAAAACAGCAGGGGAAGGGTTTTCAGGGTTAATTTTTGGGGGTTCCAACTCTTCCATGTGCATAGCCGAGATGGATTTGGGAGGGACTAGAGCCGAATGGAATTGTTAAAGCCTATGGATTAGGCCTTGGTGTAGTAGTAAAGGAGGTGGAGAATCAGGGTTAAGAGTGGCAATTTCCTGGGATTCTTTGATGGAACTTTCTAGAGAACCAAGTAAAAAGAAAGGGAAGCTAAGCATAATCTTATGCCTTAAGTGATTTAACAGTGGTAAGTGGTAGAAAAAAAATACCTTGAATCTACCCTCAAGGGTAACGTATTTCATGATGGCAAGGCAGACCTTATCCCAGGGCTTAGGCAGTGCTTCACAGTCAAAACTCGACTACTTTTTCACCGGCTTCTCATTTCCCTTAAAGATCGCATTTAGACTCACCAAGTCCTGCATTTTGGTATGTTTTTAATACTTCATTCCCTCACATGAAAGGCCAGTAGCGTTAATAAGTTGTTACTAAGTACTACAAATACTAGTTACCTTGTAGTATCCTAACTATTTTGGTTTACTCTTGAAATTAAATAATCTCTCTACTTGCTTACTTTTATCATATTCACTTTGAGTTGATTCCAATGCTTGAGAAATAACCACTAACTAGCTTTGCAATATAAATCAAATTGATGTAATTAATAAACCTAACTTATTTGATAGGTTAACACTAACTCTAGTTACTTGGTGGCAACTTGTCTTTTTGAAGATAAATTAATCTAATTCTAATTACTTAATGACAACTTTTCCTTGAAAGTAAATTAAATCAATTCAAGTATATATTTTCTAATTATTCCTTTTATTTTCTTTTGGGAAATTAATACGGATATCTTGAGAATTTGATTATGAAATAAAATCTTAAATTATCCACTTCTTGAAAATAAATTTCAATATGCACTATGTATATATAAAAAATTTCAGCATGTGTTTTACTTTTTTCGATTCATTAGAGTACTAACATGCTTCTAACGTTGTTCTAGTTTTTTAGACTAACGTGGTTTTGTAGGTTGGACAACACAAAGTTAAATTGAAGAAGCATTTTCTTATTAGGATTTTATGATTGTAATAAGTGTTTGACGATTTGGGGCAATTATAACCCAATTTCTTATGCTTTTAATTTTATGTTCTAGGACCTCACTAAATTTCATTTGGGTTTAGAGAAAATGCTCAAATGGGACTAAAATTGAACCCTCATCTCATCATTGTCTTTTGGGTTTAAAATTGAACAAGGAAACTTAACATTTCATTTGGTACATAAAATGACTTCATCTTAGCTTTAGAGGTTAAAATGAATGAGTTTTTGTTTTTTTGTGACACACTTTAGTGTGTATCCAATCCCCTTGCGCTTCATGCGATCTTGGGTGAAGAGAACACTCCAAGTGTACTTCATTGTTTTTGTGCACTTATAGTACGTATCCAATCCCCTTGCACTTTGTGTGATCTTGTGTGAAGAGAAATAGTTAAGTACACTTATGCTTTGTGTCACCCTTAAGAGAGGGCTTACTATGAAACACACCTCACAATTGGAAACTCATAGGAAAGTTCTTGCAAGCATGTTTATCGACGGGCTATATTAAAGGTTGGGAAATCGTGAGAAAGTACCTTCTATCCTAGACTGTATAACGTACTACACCTAGTACCATGCCTTAAGTGGAAAAGCGGGAGTGTATATGGCTGGGTGTTCTTAGTTTGTTACTAAGAGCCAAATTGTTTAGTTACCAAAAATCCTTTATACTTGTTGGTGTAAGAACGGTCATTCTGAAGCCGCCCCACATTTGTACTATTCATTGTCGAAATAGAAAAATCCTTAGGATCTTAGGATCTTTGGGATTTTGAGATTTGGTGGTCCCAAGAAGTATGTGTCGTGGAGGGGAGCCAGTGTTTCCAAATCTCTAATTGTTTGCATTGTCTTAGTTTTTGGAGAAATCTAAGTGGGGACTCAACAAGTATGGTCATTTCAACCTAGGATTGTAAATGATTGTGAGTTGGTTTAATACTTTGCTTGGTTCCAAAAATGTTGCAAACAAACATTCACAATCTTCCTCAAAATTTCAAACCCTTTGGTCTAAGTATGGATACCTCTTGAAATAGCCTTGATATCAATGCTTGTCCTAAGGATCTCTATCCTTAGATATTTCTAAATTTCTTGACTTATATCTCAATCCATACTTCCCAAAGTCAACATAGGCAACTATGGCTTAAATTTCATCCTTTTCACAAACTGGACATTGTGAAATTTATGATGTTTTTTACATAGACATTTAATTTTAAAAACTTAATCAAGACAAGTGTTTGTGGTAAAATAAACTCATTAAGCAAGATAAATTGACAAATTGAACCCCACATGACCATTTGGCAATCGAACATGCTATTTGAACAACCTGACCTTACACCCACTATCATACAAGGAAAACATTGAAAACATTGAGTCCAAAATCATTGAGTTCTATTGTCAAAATCATTGAGTTTCATTATCCAAAATCATTGAGTTTCACTTTACCAAAATCATTGGGTCCTATTTCCAAAATCATTGAGTCCTTAGGGTTTGATCACTTTAGATGTATAGCATGTTTCTCACTACCTTGGTATTGCAAAAAAAAGGTTCACTCTAGGTCAACATTGGGTCAAACATTTCATCCACCCCTCCATCAAATTTCATCCTTCACTTCACCAAAATTTGCAAAAATTTCAAATACACCAACACTTTTTTGACTTAAAAATCTATCAATCAAACCAACCCCTAACTTAGCTACTTTTGTATGTGAAATTAATCCTTTTCCATGCATTTGGTTGAGTTAGTTATTATCTTTGGACTAGTTTATTTTGAAGGTCACAAGTCTACCCTAAATATTCTCAATTTCATAAACATCCTTTATCCAAACATCAAACATCAAATTCTTAAGTCAAAAGTGTTGTCACAAAATGTTTGCAAAGATCACTTCCCCCATATCATTCACCTTTTCATCTCCCATTATCACCATTTCTCCAAAAATACTTAGAGCGTCTCTTTTACCTAAATTTGAGTCAACTAGAGAGTTTAAGCATTACAAATCCCAACACAACTCTCCCATAGGTGACACACAATTTATGGTTAAGACAAGATCACAACACAAGAGAATCATGGAGAAAACCAAAGTCACATTTACCTCAAGTGATCCCAATCCTCAAGAATTTGATCTGATAAGTCAAGTTACCCTATCACAACAACCCTTGTCTCCATTAGGACCATATGAGATATAAGACATCATGAACAACCCATTTGGACTTACTAGGGAAGAAATCATGGAACATCAAGCATTAGAAAATGTGACTTCATCCACAATTCAACCAAATACATCCCTTGTGCCAAGTCAACCTTTGACATCTAGTCTTGCAACTAGGCTAGGAAACAACCTTGGTCTCACTTCATGTCTAGGAACAAACACAATTGTGGGTATTCACAACACGACCATTCCATTAACCACCAACCTTCCCCAAAACACCAGCTAGACACCAACATTTGGAAAACAACATACATTCCATGACACCACAACAACCTTGACATTTTGAGTGCAACCATCTTCGTCCATCACCACAAATACCCCAAGTGTGCCTAACGTTACACAAGGTAATGTGGACCAAGTGCCTCAAGTAGGAAAACAAGGGAAAGTTAAGACTCTCACGCAAAGTCAACCCTTGACAAGTAGTTCCAACAACCTCATTGACACATCGAAACAACTGGTTACCTAAGCTATCCAAGTTAATCCACCATCCACATCAAACCCATCTATCATCGACCCAAATCAAAACAACACCTTAGTTATGAATCCCATCAACCAAGGTAATACCTTGATCCCTCCTCAAATACAACAAGGGAACCAACTACCCTTCGGTCAAGGGAACCCTTTCAATCAGTTACAAGGTCTTAATGTGTCATTACCATCACAATACCAAATGGCACCAACATCATCTTTTTCCTTGGTCCCCCACATCATGCAAAATCAAATTGCACCTCAATCTTACATTCCTCCATCCCAATACACTATCTTGCAATGGATGTTAAACCAATCGAACCCCCAACCTCTCATCAACAATCTACAACCCACATCAAAAATCAACACCCAAAACCTATCACAGATGTCCCAACCACTAATTGATCCTACATTGCAACCACATTCCTTAGCTTTATAGCAAGCACAATAGGCTTACCAACAAGCAGTCCAACAGCAACAACAACATCAAGCAACCTTAGAGGAACAACAACAACAAGCAACCTTAGCAACATTACAACAAGAACAACAAGCAGCCCTAGCAGCACAACAACAACAACAACAACAACATCAAGTAGCCTTAGCAGCACAACAAGCAACCTTAGTAGCTAAACAACAACAGTTTCTCGCACAACAACAACAACAATAGGGTTTATACTATAAACCTAAAAGGAGAATCATCAACCTAAACACATTAGGAACATATATGCCTACACCATCATCATCTTATCCCACACCACCATACACACCATACAACACCTCATCATATCAGAATCCCACGTACACACCATTCACCATCCCACAATATGCAACATATATTCCTCCAACAAACCCGCAAGATGATCTAGCATCACAACTTAAGGCATTATCACAAGAAATGCAGGATCTCCATATGGGCAAGGAAAATAAGCCCCATACTAGTATCCTTGGTTGACATTATGGCACTATAATAATTCCTACTTAATGCACCTCTTGCCACAAAGTTTAACAGGTCTTGCCATGGATTGGTTTTCACAGTTACCTCCAGGCATCAAAAATTTCCAAGAAATCATTGAAAAATTCATAGATCACTTCTCCTTCAACCTTGACATGGATGTGAGCTTAGAAGAGTTGTATACTCTCAAACAAAACAAAGGAGAATCTTTTGTCGATTTCTTACAATGATGGAGGCAAAGGGCTAGTAAGAGCAAGTGGCCAATTCTCGATGAACAACGAGTGGGGATTATCATAACAAATCTTGATCCCAATTTATCCTTCCACTTGAAGATCCAATGCATTACCTCTTATGACGAGCTTGTCCCTAGAGCCCTTAACATTGAGAGAGCCATAATCTCACAGGGAAATAGACAAGCATATAGAGATAGTCGCCCATCCACTAATTTTAACAACAAGCCTCGCTATTGGGTGAAGAAAAAAAATGTTACTAGTGATGGTGTTGTTGATGCAAAGGTGATCTTAACTGCTCCTAGATGATAAAACACCCAAACCATAAACACACAACTATATGTGCAACCACCAAACAATCAACCAACGATCAATGCTACAAACACTCAACATGGACAACAAAGAACAAATAGTGCTCCTAAGCGACAATTCACTCCCTTAGGGGAACTTATGGAGGATGTGTTGAAGTGGTTGATATAGTCTAATATTATCACACTCCCAAATTTCTCAAACTATCAAGAGCCACAAGTCAAACCTCACAGCTATAAAGAAGAACATTTTTGTGAATTTCACCGATACAAAGTTCATAACACACAAAATTGTTTTAGAATCAAACATCCAATAGAAGATCTTATTGAACAAGGAGACATTCATGATGATAAAAAATATGGGAATGATAATTTGAAAATTACACAAACCCTATGCCTAACCATACGAAAGCAAAATATTTAGGAATGACATCAACCTCAAAAAGCGTAAACAATATTCGTGATACCATGGTGGGACATATTTATTTATCATAACATGAGGAATCAAACATGTATCAAGATACTATTTTAAAACAAAGTCCAAACCCATCAATAATGTTTAGCACTATTTTATACCGTAATGACATCAAGTGGATATCAGATTGTGATATCTCTCCCACATATGACTCAATGATTGGGCATGTTGAAGAAGTTCCCAATGAGCCAAAAAAATCATTTTTTGTACCCATACCTACCAACTGTTGTGAAGAGTCTTTTACCAGTGATCTATCATCCACCTGAGGATCATGTCAAGAGGAGGCTCTTGAGGATAACGAAATCTACTCTTAATCAAATCAAGATCAAGAACCCCTATCCCCAGAGTTTCACCAAGGGCTAAGGTACATCTTCCAAACCATTTTAAACTCCAAAGGTGTCCCTGATATCACCCCTGAGATGTTTCTTTGTGATGGAAACATAGACGTTCTTCATCCAAAACAAGAGTCTCCCATTCTTGGTATTCCTACACAGGAGCAAGCAACAGTCAAGATTCTTGATTCTTACAGTGATTGTGCATCATCAACATCTTTTGAGTCAGCATCAACATCTTTTGAAGCAATATCAATAGCTAACAATGTCATAGAATCAATAAGTTGAGTCAGTCAAACTATGTGGTCTCTACATGTATAACGTAGGCAAGGCTTATCTTTTATCAGCCTCTTAGGCCCCTAGGATAGGTCTTTTAGGTTAGGTTCTTGGTCAAAACTTTTGAAAAACTCCTAAACATCCAAAAAACTAACAAAAATCCCTAAACATTCAAATATCTCAAAACACAAAAATATTTGAAAATTGAAAACACAAAAATAGTCAAAAATTGAAAATCCAAAAACATCATAAAACATTCAAAAGACCTAATTAGCCTCGAATATCTCAGAGAAAACCCTAAACAACCTTAAATAATACAAAAACCAAAAACATCCACATAAGCTTTCGAAAAGACCAAATATAGTCTCAAAACATTTTCAAAATACCAAAAACATTGAAATATTCTAGAAAATCCAAAACCACCCATCCCATTTCGCTTTCACTCGCAATAAACTTCCATCCATAATAAATCTATCGTTACCTTCAACCTTTGGAAAAAGAAAATAGAAAGCAAGTATCACAAGTCGTAAAGTGAGAACCTAAGTGTCAAAATCTAACGTCTAAATCATAGGGAAATGTGTCAGTGAAGTTTATATCAATAGCTTATCATTAGCATCATCATCCTAACATAGAACCATCTGATCAACATTTCCTAGGATGTATCCTTCCTACGATGGACATTAGTATCAGACATCACCTAAGCTAAAATATACTGGCAAGAGATATAGATAACACTGATTGTTTGTCTTTGATCTTTTCTTACGATTTATCTTAATGACCCATTCTGAGGACCTCTTGAGGATGACTATCTAAAAATATTTAGAGAGAAAGGAATGGGGCATCGATCATTATCTTTTATTTGTTTTGCTTGTGGGTATTCTTGTAAAATAATCTTGGCGCATACTTGCGTAGTTGTGTGTAGGAAGGTTGTTTGGAGTACGTTGTTGACTATGGTGTATGCTTTGGTCCAATATATTCTAGGCTTCTAACTTACATTCCAATGAGGTTTTGGTATGTCAAGGTGTGAACAAGAACTATCCTATTTGTTTGCAGAGTCAAAGTCCATTACACTAGATACAACACCATCCTTTTTATCAATACCTTGATGCATCGTGTCTATGTGTTATATCAAACAATAAGGAAAGACGAAAAATCCCAAGATTTGAGCGAATCATCATCATGCATTCATCCTCATCATGTATTTCTCATCAGTGTATCTAATAAAGTCTCGGTGGGTCAAGGACTTGTTGGACTTTTTGAATCAATCTCAAAATCAGTGGTCAACCCATCCTTATCTTCTTATTCTTATTCTTCTATCTTTACTAACATTTCTATCCAAGCATCAAATCTATGTGATATATATCGAAATATACATGAGGCTACCCATAGCCAATGACTATCTATACATCATGAAATATGTCTATATCAACATTTTTCTTTCTAGGAACTATTTTACCAGCAATCCCTCTTCCGCTGGGGCACAGTGGGGCATCTATATCATCTTCAACTCAATAATCTGAAAAGTTGCATCCCTTTGATTCAAAAGCAACCTGAAATCTCAAGAATCTCAAGCATAAGTCTGATTTTCACCTATCGTGAGCCCGATCGGAACACTTTATTCTCTGATCGATCTCTCGAGGGGGAAACCAACCATCTTTCAATCATATCGATATCAAATCATCTAATAAGTTTTGTTCTTAGCCTTGCTAGCAAATCTTGATCAATCTATCAAATCAACCATCATTGGGATATATCGTTCCCTATCGATCCTCGTGTTCTCAACACAATCTTTGCATTGTTGTGAATCCTCAACAATGTTATCAATCAATCAATCAGATCAATCAACTTTAGCTTGGCTATTGACATCTCAAAGAGATCATCAATATCTATTTCTGTATTGTCATCAACATTAGTCTTTGAACCAATGCAACGAGTACATTGCTTCAAAGAGGGGAAAAATGTAGACACTTAAAAATGTCTCGATGGATCACATTGGCTAACTAACATCATTTCCTCTTAAAACCCTTCCTTTTTTCACTTAATTAATTAAATTAGCCTAACTATTTAATTAATTGCATCATTTGCATCTATTGACCTAATTCATTTAATCAGGTTAACTCACCCCCTTTCACACTAACATTTCATCTCATTAAATTAAATAAATCAAATTATTTAATTTAATTCCCTAAGTCTTCTTATTTAATTAAATAACCCTAAGTTATTTAATTAAATGTCATTTCACCTTTCCCCACGTTCATTAAATCATTTAATTTAATGAATATCATTTAATTATTCTAAATCTCCTAATTGTATGATTAAACCTTGTTTAATTAACAATTATTTAACTAATCTAATTCCTCCCACTTGCAAAGGAATATCCTAAGGGAATATTCCTCATTTGCAAAATTTAAATTTAGTTTTAATTAACAAAATATCATTTTTCCTCACCCATGTGAATATTCTAAAGAATATTCGTTCTCCTCCAATCATTTAAGAAAAGGAATATTCTCACAAAGCTTCATGTGCAAGATAGCTTGAAACCTCTTATGCAAGTTAACTTTTGACCTCTTGTACAGGTCAAAAGTGTGCTTGTTTGGGAGGAATGAGAACCGTTGATTAAATCTCATCTTGCATTCTCATCCATTGATGAGAATCCATGATCCATGCCTCTTCTTTCTATCATCCTTGACCATTTATTGATCTTTTTGATCTCATCCATTGATCTCTTTTTACCTATTCTATAAATAGAGCTTGCCTCTATTGAATAGGGATCCATCATCCATCCTTCAGAGCAAACTTATGTTGTTGAAATCACTCACACTCACACTCATATTTAGCTCACATTTAACATATTTTAGTTCATTTTTAGTTGAATATTAGCTTTAAGCTTCAATTAATGGATTCCATGCATCCATTTAGCTTGTTTATTAATTAGGGTTTGAATCTTTTAGTTTAAATTCCACTTAGATTAGCTTAGTAATTTCATATTTGAATCATTTAGCATGAAATCATGGTAGATTATCT
Source organism: Sequoia sempervirens (assembly GCA_007258455.2). Taxonomy (NCBI): domain Eukaryota; kingdom Viridiplantae; phylum Streptophyta; class Pinopsida; order Cupressales; family Cupressaceae; genus Sequoia; species Sequoia sempervirens. Next base: position 220,779,505 of record VDFB02281492.1, on the reverse strand, counting down.
TTTACATCATATTAATTTAGCTTGCATCATGTTTAATTTAGCATAAATCATGTTTTCATCTACATATCACAACCGTTTCATTGATTCTCTTCAATAGAATTGATTGGAACAAGCTCACTGATCACGAGATTGGGAAAAGGTCGTTGTTCCACATCAACATGACACCAATTCCAAAATGGAATAAGTTTTATATGGGTTAGAGTAGACATTTAAATGTTCTCATATTTAGAATGCTTCATTTCAATAAATGTTTAGTTTATCTTTCATTTGAATGATCTTGTTTAAGATTGAGTATTAGTGGCTATGTTATGCTTCGATTCTTCATGGATTGGGCATAATCGGCCCCATACTAGTATCCTTGATCGACATCACCATCATATAACATCATATAAAATAGTAACTATAGTACTATAAAAATAAGACAAAATTATAATAGTCAGTATATCTTAAATTTAAGCATTAGGTCCTTCAAATAATAAAAAATTACATATTCTAGCCAAATTCCTCCTCCCCTAATATTAGACTTACTCCTAAAATACATCAAAGAGGTGAGGACCCAAAGCACACATATTTGTGTAGCATCCCTCCAAGTCGTTATAGTTTCATAATGTTTATCCCCTAGACCCTAACTTGGTCAATCTCCCTACATCGAAGGCCCACCCCATAATCCAATATGTGAATGAGCTTGAAATCTAGATGTCTACCCTCCTCTACCTAAAAGGTATCCCAATCAAGTATATGAACAATATTTAATGTGTACAACCTCAAGATTGAAACATGGAACACGTTATTAATATGTGATAGGATAGGTGATGATTTTAATAGCGGGCAACAAGGCCTATCCTCTCTAGAATCTCAAATTACCCAAAAAATTATGGTATAAGTTTATAATTTCCATAATGAATAAGTCTCTTATAAGGTAACACTCTTTGGAATACTCACAAATGAAAATGTGTCAATCCAACCCCTTAGTATTGGCATACTTCTTTTGGAAATCTCGTGTCTCAAGGAATTATTGTCAAATGTGTACCACTTGTTGCTCCATATCTCGAATCATCTTCAAATCAATGACAATTATATCCTTAAATTATCCCAACTCAAAGGAGTGTGTCATGGTTGACCATACGAAGCCTAAAATGGTGTCATGCCTAAAGAGCTAGGATGACTATTATTATAAACAAATTCCACTACATGTATAGGTAGTCTTCTCACTTGGATTATTGGTCCATGAAATGCATCCAAAGCATATCTTCAAAAACCTAGTTCACTCGTTTAGTCTATCCATATTAGCCTTAAGATGATATATAAAACTAAAATTGAACTACATGCCCAATGCATGTTATAAGGATGTCTAGAATAAGGAAGTGAACACTATATTTCTATTTGAAATGATCCTACAAGGAACTCCATAAAATTAGACCACATCCTCCATTAAGACCTATGTAATTGATGTTATAGTAAAAGGGTATTTATCTTATAGGTTCCTTTACACTCTAGTATTAAGCTTACTTAGGTCATTTTCTTTTTGTGTCTTAATTCATAGGATGAGGACACATTTCATGATCTAGTATTTTCCTCTCCTAGGGTTTCTCTAGGGTTGTATTTTTCTTTTTCCTTTTATAAGGATTCTCATTGTATTATTCAGATTTAGTGAGGTTTGCACATTCAATATGATTCATTGTCTTTTCAGATCAATTTTCTCTTGGCCTCCATATGTGTGCTTCTCTCTTTCTATGACAGGTGTTTGATTGCAAGTGATCCTTAGTAGTTGTAGGGTTGAGGGATCAAATCCAACATGGTATCAAAGTTATACATATGTAGTTCCCTATCCATATTTTGAGGGATCTAGCGTTAGGTGAAACTTTGGTCGATCCAAACGAACCTTGATGTTGTGTCCAAAAGGGCCAAAAACCTAAAGATCGATTGTCCAAACACCAAATTGTAGTAGCTGAATTTTTTGGTAAATATTTTTATGGGCAATTATTTCAAGGCTTTGAACTCCATACAAGTGTATAGATTTGTATGTTGTATGCATGTATTGCTATGTGTAGAAAAGATCAACCCCCTATCCGTACAAATTTTGAGCAATTCTAATAATTTTTAAAATTTTCTAACAATTATGGGAATTTCCACTAGTTTCTCAGACTCTGGCCACCATTGTGTAACTTTTGGTGGAATGGAATTGAAGTTTCTAGTGTTTTTTATCCTTGATGGTTAATTTTTTTTTGGGTTATGCATTTTTTTCAAGTGCTTTATATTTGCACCAATGGCGATTTCCACTTATGATTGAGCTAGATTTTCATTTGCGTGGCATTTTATACTAGCCGTAATTTTTTGACATGCCCTTTTCTACAAGTGGCTTATATTTTCGTTAGGGTTAGGGTTTTTCATTACTCTACCCAATAGCCTACTCAATCATCAATAGCTATGTTTGCCTCTAGGAAGCTCTTTCCTCCTCTAACAGTGCTTGAAACCCTACCTTTCTATGGCTTGCTCTTGGTTTCTTCAACAGTTTTTAAAAGTGTCTTTATTGCTAGTTTTTTTCCAACTCTTTGGTCATTCAATAATTTGTGCCACATTCAAACCAGTGTTTGTGTTTTTTACATCCTATGTTTTCAAACTAGGTATGAGTTATTTTTTATACATGTAGGACAATTTTAGGTAGTTACTAGTGGTTATGCTCCTTCAAAATTGGTTATTTCAGGTATTAATCAATGATATATGCACTTGGAACCATTTTTGGGTTGCATTTTCTTATCTACCATGCCATTTTTTACACTATCAATTGCCATATCCACCATTGATGGCCTCTTTACCACCCATCGTGCAATCTTGCAGATAATGATTCTATTGATTTTCATGGTTTCCATACACTTTTTGGGTAGTTTTATCTTTTCGAGTGGTTTTCAATGTTTTTCAATGATTTTGCAAGCAAATTGGCATTTTTATCAAATATAGGGAATATTCTATCTCAGCAACATATTTTATCTGATAATGTCACTAGTATGGATGACCCTCTTTTTTCTACCCCTAACCCTAGTTTTTCCTTAAAGGAGCTATTTTTTTCTTTTTGGCATAACTTGGGCATGTGGTATCAAAATTTGGTAACACAAGATATCATTAGAAGGCTAATTTTGAGCACTTTCTATTGGTGTAGGTATTTTTATCAGTTTTTGTTGGTATATTTTATCGCCTGTTGAAGTCAAATGTTCATTTTCAACTCCTAAACTCACAATGGTTGGCTATATCCTCTCCATTTTTTATGATTTTTGTGACATTGGAAAGGTCTTTTAAAGATCTTCATAGCTATCTAGAAAAATTTCCATTATTTTCTCCAGGTACATTTTATTCAATTTTTCAAGTTCACATTTTGGTTGATTACTTGGACATTTTGGCACTTGAAAACTTTCTATTTGCATGTGATGACTTATTTTGTGTTATTCTATGTATTTCCAGAATTTATCCTTTATAAGCATCTTTTGAATGCACTTTCTCAATTGTGGACACATTGAGATAAATTGCCACTATATTGTGTATGCATTTTGAGGATTTTGCACATCATGTTATGTCATATTTTATATTCACACTGTATTATAAAGTGTTATGGGGAGTTTATTATGTGTGCCTTCTTGTTTGCAATCACAACCTTTTCTACCTTCATGTGTGTGTGCCTTGGTTTGTATACACTTTTTCAATTGCAAATACTTTCAAGTGCATGTTTAGATATTGTTTCTTCTCCTTCATGCACTATATGGTGACACATAGTTTCAATGGACTTGGAATGCTTGTCCCTTGTTAGCATTTTTGAGGATTTTTCATACTATTGGTGCTTGTGTTCCATTGAAGTAATACAGTGCTAAGGTACAATGCAAAGTGACAGTGTTATTGTTCTCTTAAATATTATGAATACTATTACAGTAAAATGTGACAGTTGGCAAGTAATCTTCATTGGAGTGAAAGTGGGACAGTATTATTGTGCAATGACAGTGGATGTTGTATTTATATGTTGACAGTGTAGTAGTTTGTTTCACTGTAATAATTGTAATGTCTGTGATGACAGTGGTTCTTCAATGGAACAGTGGTTCTATAGTGAGCAGTAAGTTTGGTGCTATTATGTTTGTGCTGCTACAATGAACAGTAAGCTATGATAATGTGGCTACATAGATGCTTGTTGGTGCTTTCAATGTGACAGTCATTCTTATGCTTGGGATAGTCATTGATTTTTCATTTTGATTTGTATTTCATTGCTTTATCTTCATAGGGGGAGTGATTGCTTGATGATATTGGTCTCTTTGTCATTTTTGTCAAAGGGGGAGAGAAAAAGAGCAAATAAGGTGTAAATTTTGTGAAGTTGAAATCAATGCCAAAGGGGGAGTTTGTTGTATTGGCATTGATTTGTCATTGATGTCAAAGTCTTTGATGGTTTTCCATTGGTAGTCATTCATCAAGGTGCTTCAAGTCATTCAGTCAAGGTATGTAATGTGGATTAGTTGATGTCATTCAGTGTGGATCAGTTGATATTATGCTTCAAGACTTTTACTTGTTGATGCTTCCACATAGTTTCAAGGGTTTTATGATGCTTATCCATGTTCTAGGGTTTAGGTTTTGTGAAGAAAGCACTTCATTATGGTGCTTATCAAAGAAAGCACTTCATTATGTGAGGAAAGCATTTCATTTTGTGAAGAAATCACTTCATTCATTTTTATGGTGTCTTTTAAAGAAAACACTCTATTATGCATTTGAAGCTTCAAGGTTGCTTTGAGGGTTTGTTACAAAACCCTAACATCTTTTTGTAAGACTTTGTTTGCAAATTTTTTTTAAAAAGTCATTGATGTTATATTTTGGAAGTGACCTTTTGTCACCGGTCACATATAACTTAAGTGACTTGCTTGAGGGGTTAAATAACATTCAATGACTGGTCCTCCTTGGCACTGTAACTATTCGAGCAAGTTGAAGTGAGTGGTTAAGTTATTTGAAAACAGATCAATGGTTCTTATTCAAGTTTGATTCAGGAGGCAAAAGTGAATCAAGGGCTCTTATTTAATTTTCCTAACAACTATTTCCCGATGGTGCAAATTTGAAGGTAGTCAAAACGTCATCAGTTGCTTTTACAAGGTTGTTTCTATTTTTGAATGCAAATAGTTATGGGTGGTTTTTGTGATGAGCATCAAATCAGTTGAATGTTTTTCTTTGTGGATTGAATGAGTTTTGGAAGGTGTTGTGTTGATGAGTGCAATTTTTTTGTAAAATGAGATAATGCTTCTATTTAGAACTTTTATGAATTTGACACAAGTTCTGACAAAAGAATGTATTTTTTATTGCAATTTATGTATAAGCTTGTTTTTAAGAGAATCAACATAATATGAAGATACACAGAGTTTTTGTGTGTGTGCAGGATTTAAGCATGGAAGAGAATTATGATTGACAATGACTGCTATGAAAAGAAGACAACATTATATGTCTAAGAAGATTGAGAAAAACAAATGACTGATGAAGGAGAATGTTTTTAAGTCTTCATGAAGTAGAGCAATATCAGAGGTGTTAGGAAATTGTTTGAGAATTGATTTCAAGTGAGTTTGGCCTATGATAAAGTTTTGTTTGAACAGAATGGAAATTGATCCTCATTGAAAAGAAAGGTGATTGCAAAATGGTAAAAGAATGGTAATTGGGCCTTTTTAAAATTGGTAGCTCAGAGATTGTAAATTCAACATATCCTATTCAAGGATAAAGAATTTAGAATTGTATGTGTATTGAATGCTTGAAAGTCCTGAAGATTTGTTTCCTTTTGTGTCAAATTAGGAGAGATAAGGTGTATGTATAAGTGTTATAGAATACATCTATAACCTTTTTTTTTCAATGTAAACAGAGTAGTACTCTATATTGACCTTCCTGTATTCAAATACTGGAGTTGGTGCTTCTGCTTTTGGAGTTGGTGCTTCGATGTTTTCAGAGTTGGTGCTCTTGGTGGGTTGGTGCTCAGTAAATGCAATCAAGGTTGGTGCCCTTTGAAGATAATAAAAGCAATTGTTCAGAGTGGTTTTTTCACCCTCTTTAGGGTTTTTCCACTCATAAATATGGTGTCTCATGTCTCCTTGATGATATGTTGCTCTGTGCATGATTCAATATTCCTAATTCACATGTCATGTTGTAATATGCACATCTTTATGTTTAGTTTATGAAATACATGTCTAAAGTTTTGTATGATCAAGAGTGTTAAGGTTTTGAGATTGATTTTATATGACCACTGATTCACCCCCCCCCCTCTCAATGGCCATGTACTCCAACACATACGAACCAAAAAAATTTCATGAGGGAATAATTGAGAGGAGACAGTGTGTTTTCCAACACTGCAAATAATGTGAGCATTTTATTTGTTCCAATTAGATGAAGAAAGTGAAATGCCATTTTGACTGTAGCAAAGAGTTGTTAAAAAAATTGAAAGTGGACTTCATTACATTCTTGGTCATAATAAAACAAAACTTTTCATAACAAACTAACATGGGACTGTGTATTTTCCAACACTAAAAATAATGCAAGCATTTTATTTGTTCTAATCAAATGAAAAAAGGGAAATGTCATTCTGCATTTATCCAAATATGCATTATATTTCTTAATATTATCCAAATATACATCCACAATATGATTGCAAATTGGAAAACACAGTGCAAGGTGAGTACATAATTTATGAAACCTCCAACCCACACAATGTTGTAAAATTCTCTACACATTGAGGGAAAATGAAAACCCTTGTTTTTTCGTCAATGAAAACCCATCTTCGCAATGAATATTCGTTTAATTCTTCATAGTCCCTAGGCAGAAGGGAAAAATGACCTATATTTTTGGCAGATATACATACCTACTAGCTAGTTACCTATGTTTGTTGCATGTGTTTTGGTATGGAGAATGGTATTTTGCCTCTGAACCCCTGCAACTCCCTTCCGAGCATGCCAACAACCTTCAAAATGAGAATGTCGAAAATGGCGACAAAATGGGCTTTGTGTGGTTTTAAAAATATATCATTTCATTACAAAACCTACATCACATTTATGGTTTCTCTAAACAATATTCAGTTATTTCACTCATATTTCCACAATGGGTTGTCAATTATTTCATTTGGCTTCCTCTAAAAGTTGTGTTGTGAGAACATTAAAATGGAAAATTTTAAAAACCCTCAACACAAAAAGACATAAATAGGTTTGCATTTCAAATGAAAACGCCTTTTCGCAAAGAAAAACCTTTATTTTCCCGTCAATGAAAACCCAACTTGGCAATGAATAGTTGTTCAATTCTTCACAATTCCTGGGCAGAATGGCAAAATGGCATATATTTTTGGCAAATATACATACCTGCTACCTACCTACCCATGCTCGTCAAATGTGTTTTGGTAGGGAGAGTCATCGCTCTGCTTTGACCTTTGAACTCCTGCAACTCCTCCCCATGCTCTTGAGCAACCTACAAAATGGAAAATGTTGAAAATAGCGACATTTTGGGCCTTTTGTCCATTCCAAATAATTATTTTGAAATGGCTAGCTTTGGGGCTTTTTGTGCATTCGAAATTATGATTTTGAAAACCCGTTGACGTTGCCACGTTTTACCGACGACAAAAGGACACCTAATGGAAATGGAAATGGAAATGCTTAAACGTCTGTTAATGTCATCCATCAAGTCTTTCCATCGATGCATTTTGTCCAACACATGGGATGGGGGGTGGTGTTATGTTATAATGTTACATACATAAGTTCTTTTTGTCGGGAGTTTAGTTTCTCCCCACTTTTTGAGTTATATCATGAATACAAAAATTTTGATTGATTAAGTAGGGAAAGGGCCCTGATCCCTTATAGAAGCAACAAATCAGTCCAGAAATAAAACAACCAGACAGAACAACAAAACAAAGGAGAGAGCAATACTAAAAAGAACCACTTCCCCACACCCAACCAACCAGAAACATACATCACCCAACACCAACAAAATCAAAAGATATAAACCTATCTAGAATCCCATACAGATTTAACCAGCCCATATAATCATTGATCCACCAAAAAAGGTTATATAGGCATAACCTGTTAAAAGTACCCAGCAAGTTCATAATATTTAGAACAGGAATGATACTAAAATTAATACATTCCCGGCATATCGAGCCTTTGTCACAAAAAAGCCTAACTGAAGAGCCAAAAAAATAGATAACAACAAGCATCAGAGAGCAAAGACAAACAAGAACCAAGGATTAAGCATCCTCTATAAGGCTCCAAGCCTTCTTCAATTCCTCCACCGTGTCTTCAAGGTTATCCTTGATCTCCATTTTCCCTGATAGATCAGCATCATCCCTATTCTCTTTTTTCCTTTGTTGTTTCTTTATTTTACCCTGTCCCGAGAGTAGCCATCACTGCTCTTTTCATCACCACATCCATAACCCTACACACATTCATCACAACATTTTCAACAACCTAAAACCTGTTAGAATTGTCTTTTTTTTGCATCATTTTCTCAAGCAACTCCATCCTTTCTTCCAACATTTCCATTCTAGTGTTCTCCATGTTCGTTTGCTTATCTTTCGATCCTTCTTCATTACCAGGGGTGACCATGTTAATATCTGTGTCCTCAAGGTCAGTAGTAACCTTTCCTTTTTCCTTGACCATACCAGTATCCTCCTCCACATCCTACTCTTCCTCGTGTTGATTAATTCCTTCCTCCTCCTCTTGACTTGAATCTTCCACGTCCTCAAATCCTGACACCTCTTCCTTAGAAAACCCAGCTTCTCCCAGACTATCAGGCACACATTCTTTAGAGGAGGAAGCATTTTCCTCCTTGGAAACCACCTTCCCTTTTTTATTATCCAAAGGCTCCTCTAAGTTCTTATCATCAGAACTTTTTGATTTTTTTGCTATCATTCGACCCCTTGGACATAGCCAAAGCCAAACGTGTTGAACTATGACCCACCAGGGTAGTAGGCCCACATTCAGGGCTATTATCATTATCATCTGGAATTGTTATAGTATGAGGGTTAGAACCCAACTCTCGAATTAGCAGTTTTATTTTCTTATTAACAACATAAGAGAGGGGATCTGCACCACATTTTTTAGGGTTAATTTTGAGGAGTGCCGACCATGAGGGGTCCACAACATTAGGGGAAGGGTTGATAGATTCTTTGATAGGGGAGTGGGGTCTACTTTCAATCAGTTCAATTTTCACAAAACTTTTAGGGGTGGGGTTCTCAATCAGGTTATGGAAAGCATTTCTTTGCGGGGTGGTAGCGAGGACGTACTTGCATATGGCTCTAATCAAGCTTTGATGCAAAGGAGGATTAGCACCATTGGTAAGGCTTTGTTTCAGGGAGGAGAGGAGGAAAAAGGGTAAGTTTATTTTCTCCAGGTGCCTGATATGATTAAGGATGGGGAAATGATATCCATGCAACGACTGAAAACGACCCTCTAAAGTAAAATATTTCATTACAAAATAACAAACATTATGGTAGGGGGCGGGAGTAACAACCTAGAGTAGCCATTTTGAAATCTTTGTGCCTTTTCCCTAGCTTCAAAGAGTTTTTCAATATAAGTCTGGTAGTTACCCGTGCTTACCTTGGCTATCTTATTTCCTTCATACGCAAGACACATCGCATTGGCAATCAGCTTAGCATCCACAGTAAAGCGAAGACCACCCAACTCGACTTCTCCATATTTCCAAGTGTTTGCAAAGTTGTAGTTGAGTTGTTCATTGTAACCCTCCATGGCCACAAAGTACGGAGTAAAACCAGTGTGTTCAAACAGACCCCATAATTCTGCATTCTTCTTCAAGGAATCATATTTGCTCGGCTCTATCCTCTTTCTAGGGCCTCCCATAGTTTTTTTCTTTAGTTAAATAATCCTTTCAAAGAAGTAAATACTCCTCTCTTAGGCCTTCCTTGTTTAGAATAGAAGCGACAAGCAATTCAAAAATTTCATCTTTAATGGAAACTTGGTGGCTTTTCATTTGAGAGGACGACGACTCGAACCTTCTAGCGATATATTTAAAATAATCGAGTTGTTTGCAAATTCTAGCCTCGTGTCTTTGAAACCTGCCATTAATGGAAATGACAGCTCCATCACCTTTAAGATACATGATTACATTGTTTTGATTATCCTCCCTATCACCTACGATAACACATTCTAAAATTTCTTTTCTCAAATCCTTCATAAGATTTTTAGAAATGTGGGCAATGATCATCATTACCACCTTCACTCTGTTTTCATTATCACACGAGGCTTCTAAACAAATTGGTCCTTTCATCCCATCTCTTTTTAAATCTTTGAGATTTAGCGTACAACTACCATAAATAGAGTACATCGAATTTCATTTTTTCAACTTACCTAGCTGCCACATGAGAAGGAAAGCGATTATGACAGCTGGACAACACTACCAACCCTTCATCTTAATTAAGTTCTTTCTATCCATGATGAATTAATTAAACCCCCCCCCAATTTATCATTGGATATTATTTCCTTAATTTGATTTGATAACTGGGAGAAGTCCCAATATTTCCAATCCGAATGATGTAGGCCAAAATTCGTCATTGCATCGGCAGCTCTATTGCCTTCCCTATAAATATGACTAACCTTACAATGCTGAAAGGATTGTAACATTTGTTTACAATCATCCAAGATGTCTTTTAACTCCCATGGAACAACAACCTTATTGTTCAAATAGTCAATAATAAGCTTGGAGTCACCTTCCATCATAACTTTAGTGTAGCCTTTATCTTTTAAATAACTTATTCCCGCCCATGCCACATAAGCCTCAGCCAAGTTGTTAGCTATTGTACCTAGGCCTTTGCTATAACCAACAACAAAATTACCTTGATGATTTCTTACTATTCCACCCACCCTCACCAAGCCAATATTCCCCTTAGAACACCCATTGAAGTTACATTTAATTCATCTCGAGTCCAAGGGAATCCAAATAGTGTTTTTTTCTAATAAGTTGTTTGACCAAGTTGACATTAGTAAGATCATGAGATATTCCCCACAGTTGCTTGATTCACATCTCTTGTTATGATGGAATTTTCTTTGAAGGAGCATACTTACAATTTTCAATGTTTTCTTGAACATGTTTCCTGATAGACATGCACAGCTCTTTACTATTCTTTGTTGTATCCCGAAAAACTCTATTGTTCCTCTCTTTCCACAGTCCCCAAGTGATGAACGGGGGAACTTTCCTCCAAAGGTCAATAACAATATTGTGGGAGTAGGAAAAAATACTCCAACAGTCAATAAGCATTTTTATCGATGAAGGAAAAACCCAATCAATCAACAAATTCTTTAGGAAAAAAGACCACACTTCTTGAGCATAAGAACATTGAAACAACAGGTGCATAATGGTTTCCTCCTCTTCATTACAAAGATGGCATTTATTCACCAAATACTATCCCTTTTTCTTTAGATTATCAATTGTAAGGATCTTTCCATGCGTCACAATCCACCAAAAACAATTAATCTTAGGAATTAAATTCTTGCTCCACACAATTTTCCAGTTAAAAACCCCTTTTTGGAATAACTGGGATTCCATGATCTCATACATAGATTTGACAGAAAATCTCCCAAAAGAACTTTTTGTCCAAATCCACTCATCATCCCTATTCATCGAGAATAGCTCAGAAACTCCAATCTGTCACAGGAGGGAATCCAAAGCAACATCTCAATTTTGCTATCTACCTCCCCTAAGAACAACAATATTTAAATAGTTCTTAAAGTCTATCCATTTTGGCCTTAGACCATCCCAATTTATATAATTGGAGACTTTCTTTCCAATAGTTCTTTTCATTCTTATTCTAATTTGCTAGATATTTTTGTTAGATGACAAGGGGAGCATAGGTAGTCCAGCCATCCTCCCAAACGTTAGTTATGTGACCATTTCCAATTCTCAGTTTTGCTCCTTGTGTTAAAGTACCTCTAATCTTTAGCAAGTTATTCCAAAAAACTAAACCATAGGGGATATCCTTTTTTCTTGAGGAAGCAACAAACATCTTTATTTCCTAAGTACTCGACCCGTAGTATCTGTACCCAATCCTTTTATCCTTCTAGAAAAAACCATCCCATTTTTGCCACAAGAGCTTTATTAAAAACTTTTATTCTTCTTATACCCAAACCACCATCTCTCTTCGAAGTGTAGACAATATCCCATCTAACTAGTGCCAATATTTTCCTTTCTTCCACCCCCAACCATAAAAATCTCCTTTGTATCATTTCAATCTTCTTAGCAATAATGGCAGGAATGTTAAAGAGAGAGAGGTAGTAAACATGGATGTTTTGCAAAGATCTTTTAAGAAGTTGAACTTTCCCAGCAAAGCTTAGCAACTTACCTTTCCAGCCAACTAGCTTCTTTTGGATCTTTTCAACAATATAATTTCAATAATTACTATGAGGTTTTCTTGAAATTAAAGGTAAGCCAAGATAGGTAGTCGGTAGATCAGCTTCCTAGTAGCCTATAATGCTTATTACTTTCCCTTTTATTGTTTGGCTAGTGTTAAAGAAATAGATCTTGCTCTTTTGGTAATTGAGATATTGGCCTGAAACTCTAGCATATTTATCAAGAACCTCTTTCCATTGTCTGGATTCCAAGATAGAAGTCTCCCCAAGAAGGATAGTGTCGTCAACAAATTGTTGGTGTGAGGCAGGGAGGAGGGAGGAAGCAGCACATAATCCTTTCAACTTTTTGTTAACAAGTTGTCTTTGAATATTATGGCCCAAAGCTTCAGCAACGATAACAAACAAGGAGATAGAGGGTCACCTTGTCTCAGACCATGGCCACAAGAAAAGAAGCCTTGCGACACCCCATTTACCAAGACTGAAAACTTAGGAGTAGTTACACAAGATCTAATTAAGTTGAGAAATTTTCCTTTGAAACTAAATTTTTCAAGAACATCAAAATGAAAATGCCAAGGGACCCGATCATAGGCTTTGGAAATATCAAGTTTCAAAGCCATACCTTGCTTTTTGCTAAGGTCCAAATAGTGTAGCACCTCATGAGTATATATGGCAGCATTCAATATTTGTCTTCCTTGAACAAACCCCTTCTGATTAACAGCAATCATCTTATTCAAAACCAATTTCAGTCAATTCACCATTATCTTAGAAAATATCTTATATGTGGTGTTACACAAACTCATAGGTCTATAGTCATTCATAGAAGCAGCCTCATTCGACTTAGGGATTAGTGCTATAAAAGTGGTATTCGTTTGATTTAAAAGCCTTTCAGATCTGAAGAAATCCTTAACAACATTGAAAAGGTCAATTGAGACAATGTCCCAAAATTCCTGAAAAAAACTAGGAGGAAAGCCATCAGGCCCCGAGGCTTTATAGGCACCAAAAGAGAAAACGGCCTCCTTAACTTCTTGCAAAGAAACAACTTTGGACATATCTTTTAAATCCGGTTCCAAGATGACATGTGGAATAACCTACAGGATATCCTCCAAATCAAAACTATCCACCATGGGCATTTCAGGAAAGTTTGAAAAGAAAGAAATAGCTTCCTTAGCAAAATCCTCCTCCCTATCCAGTCTTATCCAATTAGTTGTATTTAAGAATCTAATCATGTTTCTACATCTGCGTTTTAAGGTGGATTGATGGAAAAACTTTGTATTTTTGTCCCCTTCCTTCAACCATTGAATCCTTGATTTCTATTTCCAGAAAATCTATTATTTTTTATTTATTTTATACCATTGAGATCTAAGGTCCTTTTCTTGGTTATAGGTATTTTCCTCCACATTTCCCAACTCCATCAGATCCTGAATCTCCTTAATTTTTAAACTTAAAGCTATTTTTGTGGAGAATATATTTCCAAACGAATATTTATTCCAACCCTTAACATTTTCTTTTTCTCTTCAGCTTCTGAGTTAAACGATACATGGGAGTACCATCACAAGGAGCATTCCACCACTCTTCAACCAAGGATTTGAAGTTCAGATGAAGAGACCACATAATTTTGTATTTGAAGGGAAAAGGTCCTTTAGCAACTTTATCCTCCCACCCAAGGAGGAGAGCACTATGATCTAAACCATTCCTAGGGAGAGTAGTAAGAGTGAGGTCCTGCAAAATGTTCCAATTTGAAGAGACAAGGAAATGGTCTACCTTAACTCGAATTAAATGATTACCCTATCTTCTATTAGTCCATGTAAAAAGTGAACTATTCAAAGGAATATCCATTAGTCCCACAAAGTTGAAGAAGCCCGACAAATCCATCATGTTATCCAAGAAATCAATAAGGCCTCCACAATTTTCTAAAGGATACAATAGGGAATTAAAATCCCCACCCAACATCCAAAACTCCTTTCTATTTGTGATAATTCCTTCAAGCAAGTTCTAGAGATTTAAAGCTGCCCATAAATATTAACAAGATTCCACTTGACTGAGGTAGTAATATCTTCCATAGAGACTATCAGACAATTTCTATTGCAAAAATTTAGCCCACCAGAAAGCCTAGCAAGGTTCCAGCAAGTTGTAATCCCTCTCGAGCCTCCTTCAACATCACTCACTTCAAAATTTGCACTAGGCCAAATCCATTTGATCACTTTCTCAAAATTCTCTCTTTTCATTTTAGTTTCCTAGATTAAGAGAACATTCGATTTCACATCTGCCAAACAGGCTTTCAACAAGTGTTGTTTGTAGGGGCCATTAAGTCCCCTAACATTCCAAGACAGCAAACGCATTAGAAAAAGGAGCAACAGTATCACCTTGATACTACTAAAGAATGGGAGAGGACCTCCCACTACTTCTTTCTGGATTTACTCCCAGCAAGGGAGTCAAGAGTTCTCTGTTTTCTAGAAGCCACATCTCTAATTGTATCTTTGTTCCTTGAATCTTTTAAAGTTGGCCTATCCACCTTGTTATTTCCTCCTACATCCAGTTTCTTCTTCTTCCTTGATTTTGTGTTTATTTGATTCTAATCCTCATCCCCCAAACCCTCTTTATGGGGGGAAGAGGAAATCAACAAGCTCTTTTTGTCTTCTTCATTTTTGTCCTTCTCTTGTGTAGCTTCTAGTGTTTGAACCACCTCCAATCCCAACTTGAGCGAGCTCAGGGGAAGAAGTCAACAATCGCTCCATCTAACTATCAAACTCACCTTCCTCTAGGATTTCCTTATTTTGTTCCTAAAGTTTGAAATCAACTTCCTCCACTTCTTGTGATAGCTTTTGCAAGTTATCAAATATCATTTCCATTTTGTGGGTCAAGGTACTTCTCCATAGAAGGGGAAGAAGTGAACCCTTCAACTTCTACCCCTGGAATGACCTTTTCTAAATTGTCAAGGAGGACACACTCGTTCAAAGATTGACCAATATCCTCAGCCAAGGTCTGAAAAGGCATCACCTCCTTATCAAAAAGTTGCATTAAAGGTAGACCTTAGTGTAATAGGCTCCTTTAACAAAGCCATAGAAGCAACATTTTTTGAGGGAGAGCTCAAAAACTCTCCTGACTGGGTTTTTTTAGGTTCAAGAGGGAGCTTTTTACAAGCATCTTGTAAATGACCAAACTTATTACACACCTGGCAATAAACTAGCCTTTTCATATTCCAAAGGTTGAACCCATCTGCCAAACTTTGATTTTAAGGTCACTAAAGTGGGAAGAACTGTGTTAATAGCAACATTCACACACATTCTAGCATATACCAGTCGTAACTTGAGAAGGATCACTTTATCCACCATAACCAAGGTACCAAAGGAATCAACAATTCCTTTAAAAACATTACGATGCCAGAATTCCAAGGGTAAACCAGGGAGCCTAACCCAAATTGGGGCCACCCTACCCAAGTCCGATGAGGCATCAAAGTCAAGCTTCCACTTACACAGGGACATAATATTCTCAAAGCCTCTATCAAAGGCCCATGGGCCTCCCGTGAGAACCTTGTTCATATATCCTCTGGGATGACAAAACTAAATAAAAACAAACCTTTAGGCATAGCACTGATTGAGACACTACCCTTGAGATTCCAAGTGTCAATGGCCCACCTACATACCCAATCAATATTAGGATGGGCAACAAAGAATTTATCCACAAGGGATAACTCCAAGCCTTCGATAGCATCATTCAGAATCACATCTGAGACATCCACCTCATCCCCTTCCATGTTGCAGAGAGCAAACAAAGACGTTGGGTACACCTTTGTCGAAACCTTCCCTCCCACAAGCTTGTCCACATACGACACTAGGTCCTCACTAGCCAAAAAAGTTGTCTTTACCCCCAAGATTTGAGGCAGGCGACTTACCAAGTGTACTTGTAAAACCCCTTGTAGGCAAAAAGAAGAGGCAAATTTTTTAGGAGCAAAATGCATAGGTGGGGGAGCCCCGTTGGGCCCCCCGCCATTTCGGATTATCAAGGCATAGATTCACATGAATTTGAAAAAGGAAAGGCGAGCGCAGTGTTGTGGGAGAGTGTTGGGTTTTTCAAATGTTTGATAATTCATGAATAAAATGTTAAAAACACTTTTTTACAATATTATATAGGCCCTAAAGTATATTTATATTGTCTCTTTTGAAAGTAAAGTGGTTTGGTGAACTTGAAATATTATTATAGTTATTTCCATTATTTTATCCCTTAGCCTATGGGAAATAAATAGGATACGAGTCTTCAATTGATTTTCTTTTATTCTTTAGAAGGGGGCAAGACAATTGCTCCCACTTAAACAACCTAAGTTAGACAACCAAGT